>VZQC01003726.1:2205506-2259242 GCA_009823505.1 Rhizomys pruinosus | reverse complement strand
ATCCCCCTGCCTCTGCCTCCTGAGTGCTAGGATTAAAGGCGTGCACCACCACGTCTGGCTTTCTATGCCTCTTAATTGGAGAATTTAGCTCATTGATATTTAAATTTACTATTGAGAGTTTTATATTGCTTCCCACCATTTTTGTTTCTGGTGCATTCTTGTTCTAGGTTTTTATTTCCACAGTAGCACTTTCATTAAGTATTTTCTGTTGCTGTTTCGTTATAGTCATTCTTAAGTTCTGCTCTTTGAATTGCTTCAAGTATTCTCTGAAGGTCTGGTTTTCTGGACAAGAATTCTTTCAGCCTATTTATGTCATTAAATATTTTCCTTTCTTCAGCTATAATAGACATTTTTGTTGGATAAAATATTTTTTAAGATTAGAGATATTATTTTTAAGTCTTATATTTTACATATATAAAATAAATCACTCAAGCCTTTATAGTATACAAAAAACATTTAAAAAAATTTCTATTACATTCTGGAAACATCCAGCTATTTTAATCTTCATACCTAAATTCTTCTTTACTGAAAAATATTTTCATTATTAACAGCTTTCTAACATTTTTCTCTTACTTAAAATACCAGGAGACATATATAGCCTTAATGAATAAATTCATCATATGTTGTGAAGAATTTACTATTCTCTCATAAATTTCTTTTGACAAACTGATATTTGATTCCATAAAAGGCAGCAATAAAGCCAATTGTGCCAAATAAGTTAAAGCTGGAATTTCTTGGCAGAGCTAACAGTAAACCACAATAAAAAATTGACTAGTATTATAACACTTGGGCAAACAAAACTTTATAGTCCAATTCGAATTACATGAAACTAAATCAAAATATTTTTAAAGGCATTCTATAGTAAAAATCAACAAACTCTACCAATTAAATTAAAGCTATAATTTTTCTAGAATAGTTGGAAATAAACCATAATAAGAGTCAGACCAGTATAATCTGATTGAGTAATATCTGAGCAAACAAAACTTTTTTATAGTTCAATTTGAATTACCAAAATATTTTAAAATTGTTTCTAAAAAGTTCTAAGGAATTTAAAATTTTGTGTGTTAGCATTTAGAGTGATAAAGCAAATTCTCAATTATTTTTGGCTAGGCAAGGAGCTAGCTTGCAACTTACAGTTTTAAGACCTGGCTAGCTTACATTATTGGGATTTAAAATTTTTGCTACTAAAATGGTAAGGAAATTCTCTACTGTCTTAGGACTAAGGAAGGAACTGGCTTCTTATAGTTTTAAGGAGTGGCAAGCTTAAAGGCATTTCCCCTTCTCCTGTTGCCTGTTGGGCAAACATGTTAGAATAATTGCTTCTAATGGTATTGATATTCCTTGGCTCTTCTTAAGGGCATAACATACTTTTTGTTATATAGCTATTTGGTTCTTCCTCTTGGTCATTGAGTCAGGTGGCCAGCCTATCTTGTGAGCTTTCAGAAGACATTTTGAGATCTAAAAAGCTTAGTTCTGGAGTATGAGGACCAAGTCCCATCTCTACAGCCAGCTTCTCCACTTATTCAAAACAACACAGGTAAGTTTTACTGGTATTCAAGGAAGGCATCTGCTTCCATTAGAACTGAATATATGGGGTCTTGCTTTGGGAACTGGTAGTGAAAAAAGTCAGGAAACTTGATTTTGAAGGGTCACTTTTTGACATCTCTGACTTTTTATAAGTTCATGAGTATGTGGCAGTTAGCAATCATAATCAAGGAGAATCAAGCCAAGAAAAGAATCTGCCTTTACTATCTCCCAATTGGAGTTTCTCTCCGGCTATATTTGGGGTAATGAGATGTTTGCGGGCTTTTACCCATATATAGTTAGCTTGTGCCTCTAAATGGAGGCAAACTAAAATAACTTCTCTCCTACGGTGTTACTTCCCATCAGAGGGCATTTTTCTTGTCTAGTTAAACTTCAGTACAGATTTGAATGCACAAAATCAGAGATCTGGATCAAATGGATACAGGATAGGGTGCCTTGCTACCCCTGTCTAAATTTCCCTTGTCTTACTCTCTATAGCTTTACATTTTCCCCATTGTACATGATCATGAGGAGAGAGTCCTTGTCAGATGTAACCACATACTCTCACTGACAGTTTGACTTATCCTGTATTGCATTTTTCTTTATTAGAGACCCTAAGGAAGATAGAGCCTGTTTGGGATAGTCGTGATTATCAGTTTGGCTTCTAATACACTATGACCTTAAAGAACTTAATTTTTGCCCAGTTAAATTGGTCCTGTCAGTATAAGACCCACCATTCATAAATCTTGTAGAGTAAACATTGGCCTTATATGTGTTACAGAAGTCAATCAACTTTTAATGATTATGTTAAGAGTGGTCTCAACTTCCTTATGGGCTAACTTATTAAAATCCCCTTAAACATTCTCTTTGGGTTTTTTAAGAATTTATAATTTGTAGATAAACATGCTAATGCACAGGATGAAGAAGCAGCATTATGACATAAGACAGTGAAATTTCAGATCTAAGAGAGGGAGGCTGTGGGGGGCTTTGAGATTCCAGGAAAACATCAAATCAGATACAGTACTTCTAGTTAGTTTCTTCCATAACTTTTGCTCCATGGAAGGGAGCTTCTTGGAAAGAAAATTAGGCAGAGGGGATGTAGGAGGTTGTATAAGAAGTAATTGTTTCGGGGACTGGAGAGATAGCCTAGCGGTTAAGAGCACCGACGCTCTTGAGGAGGACCCGGGTTCGATCCCCAGCACCCACATGGCGGCTAAGAACCGTCTGTAACTCTAATTCCAGGAGAACTCCAGTTCCAGGGGAATCCGAGACCCTCTTCTGACCTCCGCAGCATTGCACAACATGGGTGCACAGACCTGCATGCAGACAGTACATTCATACACATACAAAGATAAATAATAATTAAAAAAATTTAAGAAGTAATTGTTTCGAAAGTACATTTTTTTTCTCTAGATAAGGCTGCATATCTACTTTGATTTAGATCCAGAGTTAAATGCCTCAATTAGACTGTTTTTAAGCAGTAGATTGGTTGCAACTTTTTTCTCAATATTCCCAATTAAGTGTCCTGTGGTTGAAATACCAGAGAAAAAAATAGTTCTGAATGACCTTTAAAGCCTCACAAATTTGTTTTGATGACATTTTAGTTCCACTTCCTTTAAGTAAATTTATTACATGTTTACAAGATTCAGTAGATAAAAGAGATTTCTCATAGTAAAAGTGAAAAAGTGAAAAAGAAAGTGTAATTTTGAGCACAGCTCCTTGCAGATCAGCCCAGTAAAGAAGGAAAAAAGCAGAAAGCAAATAAAGAGAATGTGAGCCTCTGTGAGCTATCCTGAAAGCCATGTGCTTCTTGTCATTCAGTATACTGTAGGTGACTGTGAACGTTCCACAATTCCCTTTCCTCAGGGCTTTTCCAGGTGCCTATTCATGAGTGCACTTGCGTGAGCTATCAAAGAAAACCTTTCTCTGGTTGTCACACAGTTACGTGTGTAACGGAGACATTCTCTATATACCCTTTTCCTTGGGACTTTCAAGCCACTGATCTCTGAGTTTAGAGAAAAGTTAAACTGTCACTCCACTTGCATCTGCCTGATGCTTTTCAGCAAGAAGGTATAAGAGAAAGGAGAGATCAGGCAGAAAGTAGTCAGTTTGCATGAGTCTAACAGGATATAATATTCCCAAATCCAGTGTTTTACAAAGCTGGGAAAGTTTAACTGAGTCTATTATACTAACTAGCAAAATATTATTGTTGGTTAGAACCCTTTTCAAAAACTGCACATTAGTGCAAACAAGGGAATAAAGCATTGATTCTCAATTGGGGCAACTTGACCCCATACCAAATGTCATGCAACGTCTAAAGACATTTTGTTCTTCCAACTGGGTGTTATTGGCATGTATTGGGTGGATGTTGGGTTACTAATAAGCATCCTACAACACACAGGACATCTCCATGTAGTAATGAAATAATAGGTTCAAAATAGCAGCAGTGCTAAGGTTGAGAACTCTTAGATAAATACCGCAAAGGCAGATTAAATTTGCCCTCCTACCTGACAATGCAGATGAAGGAACAGAAAGGATCTTGGAGTTGATTTCTGGCAATGGATCTAACAAAAGGCTCAGAAGTTTAACTTGATAAGATCAAGAAAAAAAAAAAAGGAGCCCCAAAGCTCCCCACAGGTTGATTTCAGATTGATCATGATCATATTTCTTCCACAGTACCAAAAGGTTTAGACTCCACAGTGTTGCAGGGGTGGGGGGAGTGGAGCAATGGAATAGTGGGTGAGGGGTAGGAGTGCATGAAGAGGAAAAGGGCTATGAACTATTTGCCTACCTACGTTTAACTGATTAATAGGAGCCATCAAGGAGATTGTGATGCAACAGGGCTAGAAATAAATGTTTCAAACACTCCTTTCAAAAGTACTTAAAAGAAAAAAACTGTATACATCTTCTCCCAAAGAAATTTCAAAATTTGATAAATATACCTTGTTGTATTGTGTTTTGCAAATTTACAGTATATTCCTACACATTGTATAGGTATGCAATGTTATTCCATGTGGGGCTCTCGGACGAGTTTAGCCATCTAGTCATTTTCCACTAGCAGCTTCCCAGCACTGAAATAGTCACAAGGAGGTTGAAGTCCATTGTGACTTATCACAGGAGGTGTTGCAAATGTTTGCCTTAAGTAAAGATCTGTATCTGCACATTCTTTCCAATATTAAGCACCGAGGTGCCTGTGGTTTGGCAATGCTTCCTCATTCCCTGCCCTTTATATTCTACTTGTGTTCCTACAATAAATGAGACTTGATCAGAACCTGTCTTGTCTCCATTCCTTGCATCTCTTTCCCCTTCCCCTCTCTCCTTCTCTTCCAGGACCCCGCTGACTGACCCGCTGGATGGGTCACGTGGCACCCAATATGGACTCGAAGCACAGAGAACCTCGTGAAGGGGACGCAGTGAAAGGCTGGCGTGAGAGGATTCTTTAGTTTCATTTTGCATTGCGGGAGCCTACCACTGCATAAACTGAGGTAAGTGCTGTGTTAAAATGGGGCAAGAATTAAGTCAGCATCAGCTGTATGTTGAATAATTGAAACAGACCCTCAAGACGTGAGGGGTAAAGGTTAAGATACAACATCTCCTTAATTTTTTTTTTATTTCATTAAGGACATTTGTCCCTGGTTCCCCCAAGAAGGAACAATAGATGTTAAAATTTGGAAAAGAGTAGGGGACGCTTTTCAAGATTATTTTAAAACATTTGGGCCCAAAAATATTCCTGTCACTGCCTTTTCCTATTGGAGTTTGATTAATGATATTTTAAATACCCAGTCTACAACAGTAGTAGCAGCAATTGAGGAGGGACATAGGCTCTTCAAAAGCCTGTGTTGTCCCACAACTCATCCCAACCCCCAGATAAGGAAGACCCAGCCACTATTCATTATGAAAATGAGTCCGTTAGCTCAGAAAATTCAGGCTATGATCCCTCTGAAAAAGGGCAGTGCCATTCTTCTTTGCATAATGAACCACAAAAAATTTACCCCGATCTCAGCTTGCTTAAAGAGGACCCTGATTCCCTCAGTCCTTCCAATCAACAGGAGTTAGAGGAGGAAGCCGCTAAATATAAAAATGAAGATTGGCCTCCATTCCAAAGACCCCCTCTATATTAACTCACTAAAGACCCATTTCTGATGCTTGCAGCTCTGATGCTTGCAGATGACCCCCCAAAAGAGCTCCAACAAAAAATTCTCTCCCTTAAAAAACAAATACAATTAGAACAAGAACATCAAGAGTTAATTACTTGATTAAACAGGCTCTGTACTGGTATAAATGACACAGATCCTATAAAGCCCACCCCCATACAATCTCCACCTTTAAAGCATGTAATGAAACCCTTAGCAGGACCCCCAAGTGCATTCCCAGTAATGGAATGCATTGTTGAACAAGAGGGCCAAGAAGCACAGCGAGAACGTGTATATCAAAATTTAGAATTCAAAACATTAAAAGAGTTAAAAACTGCTGTTTCTCAATACGGCCCTCCAGCACATTTTACTATGACTATGGTTGAAAATATCAGTGAATTATGGCTGACACCTGAGGATTGGTATAAGACCACTAAAGCAGTACTCAGTGGAGGAGATTATCTGTTATGGAAATCAGAATTCCATGAGTCATGCAGGGAAACTGTGCGCCGAAACTTACAGGCCAATAATAATTGGACTTATGATATGCTCATAGGTGAAGGGCAATATGCAGGCCAAACTTTTCAGATCCAGTATGATCCGGGACTGTTGTCTCAGATCCTTGCTGCTGCCTTTAAGGCTTGGCTAAAACTCCCTAATAAAGGGGAGATGGGTATTTCCCTCACCATGGTCAGACAAGGAGCCGATGAGTCCTTTCAAGAATTTGTTAATAGACTGCTGACCACTGCATCATGCATTTTTGGTAACGCGGAGGACGGCATTGATTATGTCCAACAGTTAGCTTATGAAAATGCAAGTGCTGCCTGTCAAGCAGCCATTCGACCATATCGAAAAAGGACTGATCTGTCTGGATACATTAGACTTTGTGCTGACATTGGCCCTTCATATAATCAGGGTGTAGCCATGGCCTCGGCCTTAAAAAGCCTCACAGTTCAAGAATTTTTCGGACAAAAAGTAAGGGCAATTGTTTTAAATGTGGCAAAATAGGCCATTTTGCGCCCAATTGTAAAAAGGAAACTAAAGAGTGCCCTCTCAATGCCCACATATGCCAGGCTTATGCCCTCATTGCAAAAGAGGAAAACATTGGCAAAATGAATGCCGAACCAAAACAGATAATCAAGGAAACCTTCTTCCTCTGCTTTTGGGAAACGGGCACAGGGACCCACCCTAGGCCCGGCTCAATCAACAGCCCAGATAGGTATATGGGGCAGTCATCATGCCTTCCAACAAAAACAGGGACAACAATCTGTTTGGTCCCTCTACCGAGCCACACCAGGAAGTGCCAGACTGGATCTCAGTTCTGCCGCCTACACAGTATTAACTCCAAATATGGGATCCCAAAGTTTAGCCACAGATGTTTTCAGCCCCCTCCCCAAAGGGACTTTTGGGCTCCTATTAGGTAGAAGTAGCAGTACTATGGAAGGATTACAAGTATTCCCAGGGGTCATAGACAATGACTATACAGGAGAAATAAAAACCATGGCCAAAGCCCTTCATAACATTGTCACCATTCCAGCTGAAAAGTGCATTGCCCAGCTAATTATACTGTCTGTGGTTAATACTGGCAATCAGGCCAAAAATATGCATAGAGGTAATAATGGCTTTGGGTCTTCAGACGCCTATTGGATTCAGGCATTAGGTAAAGAAAAGCCCCTTCTCACCCTATGGATAGAAGAAAAAGCCTTTCAAGGTTTAATAGATACTGGTGCTGATGTAACCACCATAAAAGAAAAAGATTGGCCAAAAAGTTGGGAATTAACTCCTACAATCACCCACCTACAAGATATTGGACAAAGCCAAAACCCTAAACAGAGCTCCAGACTATTAAATTGGAAAGATAAAGAGGGCAATACAGGTCAAATCAAACCATATGTCTTACCTGGCCTCCCCATTAACCTCTGGGGAAGAGACTTGTTATCTCAAATGAGCCTTTTTATGCTAAGTCCTAATGATACTGTTACGGCCCAGATGTTAAACCTTGGGTACTCCCAGGTCAAGGATTAGGAAAACATTTTCAAGGAATGATACAGCCAATTCAGCCTGTTCAAAATCCTCATAGGCGAGGCCTAGGACACCACTAATGGGGGCCATTGTATCCTCTGCACACCTATTCATTACTGCCGATCCCATTACTTGGAAAGACAGTCTACCTGTCTGGGTAGATCAATGGCCCCTTACCCAAGAAAAGTTACAGGCAGCCCGGTTGTTAGTGCAGGAAAAACTTGTGGCAGGACATCTTGAACCTAGTAACTCCCCATGGAATATGTCCATTTTTGTCATCAAGAAAAAAATCAGGAAAATGGAGGCTGTTACAGGATCTGAGAGCAATTAATCAGACCATGGTACTTATGGGAGCTCTTAAGCCTGGCCTCCCATCACCAGTAGCTGTTCCTTTAGATTATTACAAAATTGTCATAGACTTAAAAGATTGCTTTTTCACTATCCCCTTGCATAAAAATGATCGAGAAAGATTTGCTTTTTCAGTCCCCTCTATTAATTTTAAAGAACTCATGAAAAGATATCAATGGTGAGTGTTGCCACAAGGCATGGCCAATAGTCCCACTTTATGCCAAAAATTTGTGGCCACTGCCATTCAACAGGTCAGAGATGTCTGGCCTAACATCTACCTAATACATTACATGGATGATATACTATTAGCAGGTTCCCAAAGTCAACAAGTTCTCAGCTGCCTTAAGGATATGCAAGAAGCTTTAAGCCAAGCAGGCCTACAAATTGCCCCAGATAAAATCCAACTGCAAGATCCTTATCCGTATTTTGGTTTCCATATTCATGGCAGAAAAATAACTAGTGCTAAGACCTCCTTTAGGACAGATCATCTTAAAACGCTCAATGATTTCCAAAAGCTGTTAGGAGACATTAATTGGCTAAGACCCTATCTCAAACTTACCACTGGAGAATTGAAACCGCTATTTGACATTTTTAGAGGTGATTCTGACCCCCGTGCCCCTAGGACCCTGACTAATGAAGGACAACTAGCCCTGCAAAAGGTAGCTGCTGCCATAGACTCACAATTTGTCACTAATATTGACTATTCTAAGCCCTTGTCTTATTTAATTTTCAACACTCTATGCTCTCCCACTGCAGTGTTCTGGCAGTCTGTGCCCATCATGTGGGTACATTTGCCCTCTTCCCCCAAAAAAGTCATTTATCCCTACTATACCTCAGTTGCTGACCTTATCCAACTTGGCCAGGAAACCAGTAGAAAATATTTTGGTAAAGATCCAGAAAATATTGTACAGCCATATACCAAAATTCAATTAGATTGGCTGTTACAAACCACTGAAGAATGGCCTATAGCTTGTGCGTCATTCTCAGGGAATTTAGATAACCATTACCCCCCTGATAAGTTTATACAGTTCTTCAACAGACATGAGTTTATATTTCCAAAAGTTACCTCCTCTGAGCCTCTCCCAAACACTACTCATATTTACAGACAGGTCCTCATCAAGTCGTGCTGCTTATCATTATCAAGATAAAACTGTTTCTTTTACTACTCCCTCCAAATCCGCCCAATTAGTAGAGCTCTATGCACTCCTAGCTGTTTTCCAGGCCTTCTCTCATTCACCGCTAAATATTTACACTGATAGTGCTTACTTGGCTCTGTCCATTCCTTATCTAGAAACAGCCAGTCAGCTAAAACCTACCTCTACCTCTGCTGAGCTCTTTGAAAAGTGTAGGACTCTCATCATCCATAGACAGCACAAATTTTATTTAGGACACTTAAGGGTTCATTCAGGGTTACCTGGTCCACTGTCCATGGGCAATGATAAAGCAGGTTTCGCCACTGAATTTGTTATGATGGCTCAACCCATGTCTCCCATGGACATAGCAATTCAAGCTCATTCTCTACATCATCTTAATGCTCACACCCTTCGTTTATTATTCAAAATAACCAAAGAAAAAGCTAGAGACATTGTCAAAAATTGTTCAACTTATGTCACCCACTCTCCTGTTTTACACCTAGGTGTAAACCCTAGAGGTCTCATACCCAATGCCTAATGGCAGATGTATTTCACTCATTATCCTGAATTTGGCAAATTAAAATAGATTCATGTCTGTATTGATACATTTAGTGGCTTCATCTTTGCTACTCTCCAACTAGGAGAAGCTACAAAAAATGTCATTACACACCTTCTACAAACTTTTCCTGCCCTAGGCATTCCTACCACCATCAAAACTGATAATGGCCCAGGATACACTAGTGCCTCTTTCAAGACTTTTTGTAAAAAATTAGCTATTAATTTGAAAACAGGCATTCCCTACAACCCCCAAGGACAAGGCATAGTTGAAAGAGCTCATCAGACACTCAAATCCTATTTTGAAAAAGTAAAAAAGGGGGAATGGTATCCTACCAAAGGGTCCCCATGTAACATTCTTAATCATAAACTATTAATTTTAAATTTTGTAACCTTGGACCGTGATGGACGCACGGCTGCAGAAAGATTTTGGAAGTCCACAACAAAAGGACATTATGCCTCAGTCATGTGGAAAGATCCTCTTACTAATAAATGGAATGGACCTGATCCAGTCCTTATCTGGGGACAAGGATCAGTATGTATCTACTCCAAAGAAGCTGAGTCAGCCAGATGGCTGCCTGAAAGTTTAATAAGACAAACTAACCAATTATCCAGGAATAACTCCCATTCCTGAGATAAATTTAACCCTTTTCATTCACGGACAGTTCAAAATGTTGCATTTTCTGATCGTGAACCTCCTATTCAGCATTTACACACCTTGGGTATTCTCGACCTCCAACCTTCATGAACCATGGAATATAACCTGGCAGATAATCACTCCCAGTTCTCAGTCCATGGTGACCAAAATCGGTAGAACTCACCCACGAAGAGCTTGGTGGCCAACACTCAGAGTGGACCTTTGTGACCTCTTCCAACAGGATCCCTGGCATGAGGGAAAAATCAGAATTCTGGGATGTGGTACTCAATATGATATACAAGAACTTAAAGCCTATTGTTTTTATGTTTGCCCAGCTCATACTACCGAAAGGTTAGCATCTCAATGTGGTGATGGACAGGAATTTTATTGTAAATCCTGGGGATGTGAAAAGATGGGCACGTGCCACTGGATTAAGCTACATCCTGGTCTTATTAAAGTTGTTACAGCAGATCCAGGACCCTCTTGCACTAACCCTAGGCTTCCATGTAATCCACTGGAAATCTCTTTTACTAATTCAGGTAAAGAGTACCCAGATTGGGGGGTAGGGCTGACCTGGGGGCTTCCCTTATATAAATCTGGCTATGATACTGGAGTTTTGTTCACCTTGAGACGTCTAGAACTACCCATCAAGCATAGGATAGGGATTGGCCCTAATGTGACCTTAGCTCCACCTATACCTAGCCCAAAGGTACCACCTATTCCAGCCCCGATGCCTCCGTCATGCCAAGCACCCTCCCTGCCTATTTCAGCTGTCATCCCCTCCTATCAAGAGTTGTGTAACTCAACCCTACATACTAGCACCACCGACTACCTCATTCCCCCCTTTAATGCCTGGTGGGCCTGTTCCAGCAGCATCACCTCTTGTGTAGCAGGGACACTCTTAGATAAAGATTTTTGTGTGGCATTTCAACTGGTGCCAAGGGTAACTTATCACTCTGGCAGAGAACTCAGCCTTTACTGGGAGCCCCCCCACATTTGTCAGAGATAAATGGGAGCCAGTAACTGCTGTCACAGTAGCAGTCTTGCTGGGGCTTGGCCTAGTGGGTACTGGCACTGTTGTTGCAGCAGAAAGGGTGTAATACCCTCAGGGCATCTGTAGACAATGACATAGAAAAGTTAGAAAAGGCTATAAGCCATATGCAAGAATCCTTAACTTCCTTGGCCGAGGTTGTCCTGCAAAACCGTAGGGGCCTAGATCTGTTACTATTACAGCAGGGAGGTTTGTGTGCTGCCCTGAAAGAAGAGTGTTGCTTCTATGCTGATCATTCTGGCATGGTTAAAGATTCCCTACAAAAAGTAAGAGAAGGTTTACAACATAGAAAGTTACACAGGGAAAAAGAACAAGGCTGGTTCAGCAATTGGTTTAATACTTCTCTTTTGCTGACTATTCTTTTGCCTACCATTCTCGGTCCTTTACTTGGGCTCCTCCTCGTGATATCTCTGGTCCAATGCTACTTAATAAATTGATGGCATTTATCCGATCCCAAATCGAGGCTATTCAAGCCAAACCTCTCCAGGTCCATTACTAACAATTGCTTATGGAGGATTTTTCCTCTTCTTATACTGAGACCGGTAACTATGATGATATGGCTTGCTAAGTTGCTTTGCTAAAGAGGGGTAACAGAATCATAGCCCCAGGCTAGCCTACCCTACCAAGCTAAGACAGGGGAATGATGCTGGAGGTCACCTACATAATGATGGCTAAGGAGGGTGTCTGGGCAGATTCAAACCTAAGACAGGCACAACTTCAGTCTCTTCTGCTTTTTTTTTAATATAATAACAAAAAAGGGGGACCTGTGGGGCTCTCAGACGAGTTTAGCCATCTAGTAATTTTCCATTAGCAGCTTCCCAGCACTGAAATAGTCACGAGGAGGTTGAAGTCCATTGTGACTTATCACAGGAGGTGTTGCAAATGTTTGCCTTAAGTAAAGATCTGTATCTGCACATTCTTTCCAATATGTAAGCAGTGAGGTGCCTGTGGTTTGGCAATGCTTCCTCATTCCCTGCCCTTTATATTCTACTTGTGTTCTTACAATAAACGAGACTTGATAAGAACCTGTCTTGTCTCCATTCCTTGCGTCTCTTGCTCCTTCCCCTCACTCCTCTTCCAGGACCCCGTTGACTGACCCGCGGGATGGGTCAATTCCAACATCATTCTACCATCTTGAATTTCTTATCCATAACTCACAATGACTAATTTGGTGCTATTAACAGAGTAGTTCTTCATAGAAGAACACATAAGAAAATTCATTGGATCACATGCTGGAAATGTAGAGGAGCCAATCACATGACTTAAAGGTACATACAACTTTTTTTTTTTTTTTTTTTTTTTTGGTCTTTTTCGAGTCAGGGTCTCCCTGTAGCCCCAGCTGTCCTGGAACTCACTCTGTAGACCAGGCTGACTTTGAACTCACAAAGATCCGCCTGCCTCTGCCTCCCAAGTGCTAGGATTAAAGGCGTGTGCCACCACGCCCAGCAGTACATACAACTTTTATAAATCAGCTTCCTGCACCTGCTTCCTGATTTGTAAAATGAGAGGACTGGCACAGACAATTTTCTGGTTTCTCCACCTTTGGAATTAAAATCACTATCTCCATGTATAAGCTCACCTTATCTTTTCAGAAAAGTGCACATACATATTGTTTGGGGACAAATTGTCAAAAGTGTCCCTGTCATCCTTTATCAGTCCATGTCACTGAAAGTTATTTTCAAGGCACGTATTTTTAGGAATGACACATGGAAATTAATTATCTGTAGAATAATAATCGTGATTATAATTTTTTAAGTTATTTAGGCCTTCCTAGTTTATACTTTTATATCACAAGAGGCAAAATTTCTGATTTAAAAATGATTCAAAGAAATACATAATGACATACATTCGTGAACATATATATAAAAATAGCAAGCATAACCCATCAGGTTCAGATTGTTAGCATCCTTTATTGCTTCTCTGTCCTAAATCAAGAATGTTCAGAGCAAGTATATTTTTTTCCATATTCTCTCAATGCTTTGAGTGGAAACTGGACAATAAATACATAAAATATTCTGACGAATATTCACTTATGTGGCATGTTCAGACAGTAGAAATTCAATAAAAAGACAGAACAGAACATGCTGAAATTCCCAGAAATAGAGAGAGAGAAAAAGATTAGATGAAAATGAGCTGCAGAAATGACCTAAAAGCAGTTGATCTTCAGACTAGTTTCAAAGAGCAGGCTTTGGGCCTAGCTGGGAGGTGAAGATTGTTAGATCTGAGCTTCCCAGAATTCCAAGGGGGCATACAGATGCCCACTTCCTCTAGAGGCTGTCAATCTTCTGACTTTTTCCCCTGTACCTTAGGTCCTGCCCCATGCCTATAAATGAGTGGGCTCCAGTCACCATCTTGTCCCTGCCCCTGTGCCTGTTCCTGTTCCTGTCCCATCACATGCCTGCAGGTGGCCTGCTCTGGAAGTTCCAAATGGAAGTAAATCATGTTCCTGGAGTGACTTAAGCCTCATGTGGCTTTTTATCTGGGGTAGGGGGGGATGTGTGGCCTTTTATAACCTAATATTCTGGTGCTGTGGACTCAGATAGCATTTCGTCTGCCCCCCCTCCCCCCGCTTGGGGTAGCCAGTAAGGCTTCTGGTCAAACCGGTTACTGGGTGCAGGCTAGACAGCACCCACCATCATTTGGCCAAAGGTACTGTCTCTTTTCCTTCTACCCTATTCTATCCCCGTGTATCTGTGCATGACAGTTAGTGTGCATGGTATGGTTCCACGGCTCTGACAGGCTCTGGAATCTGGTTGGGCCCTAATTTGCAGTTCCGCTGGAACTCACTGGGTACTCACCACATGGTGACTGAGCACGGGGCTGATACATGTGACCCTCATGGTAAGACCCCTTAAGTTGCCTTGCAGGCATCTGAGTGAGGGGAGACTTCATCTCCCATCCCTACGTTCTGTGTGACCCTGTGTGTGTCCTGCTCCCTCTGCCTGCCCCTTCTGTCTCAACATTTCCTCTCTGAATTCTTTTTTTTAATTTTATTTATTTTTGTATGTGTATGAATGTACTGTCTGCATGTAGGTTTGTGCACCCGTGTCATGCAATGCCACGGAGGTCAGAACAGGGTCTCGGATTCCCCTGGAACTGGAGTTCTCATGGAATTGGAGTTACAGATGGTTCTCAGCTGCCATGGGGTGCTGGGGATTGAACCTGGGACCTCTGCAAGAGCAGTTGGTGCTTTTAACTGCTAGGCTATCTCTCCAGAAACCCACTGTTTTTGCCTGTCTTCCCTGCGATTCTCTTCCTTCACCATTTTTTTTTTTTTTTAGAGCCTCCCGTTCCATTCCATTTCACCCATTTTCAAACTCTCCTGAGATTTGGGGTATCTGTTTCCTGAATCCTGTCTTGACTGCTGTCTTCCAGGATGTTGAAGACAGAGTCCAGACCCATTTTTCCAGTCCCCCCTGTAAATTTTGGGTCGCTGATTTTTACAGGCCTGTGGACTCCATTTCAGAGCCCCACACATTGGTCTCGTGGGCCTGTGGACTCTGACTGGCACCCCTGACACTCGGGTGGATGCGCCCTATTCCTCAGATGGTGCTTTCAAGGCTAAAAACTTTACTTCCTTCCTACAGATATTTCTTCTTCTTCTCTCTCTCTCTCCCTCCCTCCCCTCCCCCTCCCCATTTTTACTTTTCTTTATGGTACCTTTTCCTCATTCAAACAGAAAAAGGTGGAATGCACATGCCCTGTTTCCACGGAGCCAAGCTGAACCACTCCCAATCCTCAGCCACCATCTAGACCACATGGCCTTATTGGAAACTTCAATTTACATCAGAGCTTATAACAGCTAATGCCATATTCTAATTCTTTTACAATTTATTTAATGGCATGTTCTGATGCTTTCACAATTTTGGTTTTTAGGGTTTTCTATTACATTATTATAAAAAGGCAATTGAGATTCCATTAATACAATTTTATGTCAGAGTAACCAAGTGTATTAATCAATTTTCTGTTGCTGTGATAAAGCACCATGACCAAGGAACTTAATAAAAGGAAGAGGTTTAATTTGAGCTTACGATTGGTGGTGTTCCAGGGAATTAGAGTCCATTGTGGCGGAGGTGTGGTGGCTGGATCTGGAGCAGCAAAGCTGAGGGTCACATCTCGCAAAGAGCACAGGAACAGAGAGAGGCGACTGTAGACCACGAAGGCTTGTGTAAAACTCACTAAGCCTGCCCCCAGTGACACACTTCCTCCTACAAGCTCAGCCACAAACCCCAAGACTTCCAAAAACAGCACAACCAACTGGAGAAACGTCTGAATACCTAGAGCCTATGGGGGACACATTCAACAAACCACCACATGCCACTCCCTGGCCCCCATAGGCTCTTGAACATATAAAATGCAAAATGCATTTAGTCCAACCTTAAAGGTCCCCACAGTCTTTACCAGTCTCAATGCCATTCAAAAGTCCACAGTCCAAGGTCTCTTCTGTGACTCAGGCCAATCTCTTAACTGTAAGCTCCTGTAAAATCAAAAGGCAAATTACATACTCCCAACATACAGTGGAACCGAATACCTCCATTCNCTCAGCCATCTCTAATTCCTCACTTGTGAAGTCTCTGTTCAGCTCTTTGTTCCATCTGTTGAGTGGGTCATTTGTTTTCTTTCTTCTTTGTTTCTTACCTGTCCAAATCATTTTCTTCACAGGTATTGTAAATAAAATGTCCTTTCTAGTTTTTTTCTTGTTTCCAGACCTCTAAAAACCTGATTTTTGATCCTTAGTAGTTCACTAACATTGTCTTTTTTTGTTTTTTGTTGTTTGTTTGCTTGTTTTCTCCTACTTAACCAGGCTTCTGACAGCTGTGCCACCATCTTTCTGGCCAGAGACCATTTTAAAATACCCTGGATTCATTCATATGCTGGCCCTTGCACAGTGGCACATGGCTTCCCCTGCAATCTCTTCCCTTCAATGAAACAGCCTAAATACCTTTGGTATTGTCAGTTCTTTAATTATTATATATATAATTCTGTTTTCCATCACTTGTTAAATATTTCAATAAGTTCATAATTTTAGAACCAAAGGTGCAAGACGTCAATACCAGCATGATAAGGAGACTGTTTTATCCATCTCAGCCCTTGAAGTGTAATTAATTAGAGCTTTATGTTTTAAATAATATTTCTAAAGGTGTTTTTTTTCCAATGTATGTCACTCTTCAGTACAAACGCTAGGATAAAAATCTCTTGAGTGAATTTGTGGATTAATGTGTATGTGTGTATGATATTGTTAAACAGTATATTAAGATCTGTCTGTGTATGATAGCAATGCATGTGCCTCTGCTCAGTAAGCCTTACAAACTTCCATTGCCAAATTTATTTATTAGTGCCTTGTTTGTGAGTGTATACATAAAGTACTGTTCACTTTTAAGAATTCTATAATAAAATTATGTCATATACAAGAAATTATGTCCCACCCAGCAAATACTATATACCTTGTTACAGCCTCAAGTAAAACAGATATATATATATTATATATATATATATATATTATATATATTATATATTGAGTTACCCGTACATACTAAAACTGTTTTTTATATCTGTTATACTTTGCACTTGTTACTTTTAATATTTTTAAGAAAAATTAGGTTTTACATTTGGTGACTACATGGACAGTCCAAATGTAACCAATTTGGGTGAGCCCTAAGTATTTCCTCTCTGCTTCCTTTTCCTTCTCAAAGCTATAATTCAAAATCTGGGGGTGAGTGTCATGGCCTTCAGTTGAGAAGGTATTTGCTTTTAGCCTCTTTATTATCTTGGGTTTGTTTCAATGGGCTATGTTAAGAACTCTTTTTTGGGCCTTTACATGGTTTTAAACCTTGTACTTTGAGTACCTTTTAAAACGAGACCTTTATAGACCTTAAAGAACAAACTCTAGGCCTTACTCCATAGGTTTAAATGTCAACTTGATACATCTGAGCCAAGAAACCTCAATAATTGCCCTTATTGGACTGGACTGTGTGGCCAATGCCATCATTGGCCAGAATATTTCTAATATTTTATACAAATAGGCCTGAACATGGCCAGCAACACAGACGCGTAAGTAGCACCTTTCCTAGCCTGTGCTGCAGCTATACCACTGGGCTCCTACCATGACCTTTATTATTAGTCAAGAATGTTTTGCCATAGCAATTGAGAATTTATTAAGAGTGCTAAAGTCAATGTTCAAGCTTTACTTAGGTGTCATATGGTAAAGTACAATTAATTCAAAAAATCCTCTTCGAGGTTTAGCAACCAATACTTAAAGGCCCCCCTTTTTCCCCAAATCTGATTTGGCAAGAGGGATTTGAGGGGACAATCTTTTGGCCTTTACCATCTAAGGTCGACTTAAGTCTTAGGGTCCTGCATCACTAACTTTACATGTCCTATAGCTGCGAGTCATCAGTCATCCCAGGACAGGGAGGTCTTGGAAGATCAACTTTAAATGAAAACTCTTTTTTTTTTTCTTTCTTTTTTTTTTTTTTTTTTTTTTTGGTCTTTTCAAGACAAGGTCTCGCGCTGTAGTCCCAGCTGTCCTGGAAACTCACTCTGTAGACCAGGCTGGCCTTGAACTCACAAAGATCCACCTACCTCTGCCTCCTGAGTGCTAGGATTAAAGGCGTGAGCCACCACGCCTTTAAACTCCTCACACTTCAAAGGCAAACTCTGGTCAAGCAAGGCCTGACTTTGTCCTCACATAGATGGAACTGGTGAAGAGAGCCAGGCACAAGGCCAGAACCTCAACTGACCTTAACTCCAAAACTAATTTCATTTATCTGAGCTAACTGTGTGGTTTTAAACACCCCAATAGGAAACTATAATCAAAAGAAGAAAGAATGAAATAATTTATTACCAAAGAGATAAGTGAGAGACCTACTGTGTCATGCTAGAAAATATCTCAGAGATAGGTGACAGATTTACTGTGGTATACCAGAAAATACCACCTTTTATATTCTCATGGTTAAGCTGGCCCTCATTATAGAACTCTGTGTAGTGAAACTCTCTCCCTCTGCAGACCCTAGACAGGGACCGTCCAATTGCTAATGTACCCCTAACACCCCCCCAATGGTACTGTGAAGTCCCTGCATTGGTATACTCATATAAGACTCAAACAGCTTGTCGTTTCAGTTGCATAGAAAATGTCCACTATGTACTGGCCACTATCAATCTGGATCTGGACCAAAACCACCTGGCAGAGCACCCAGAGCAGCCAAGATGGGAAACCAGATTCTAACTCTCCAGCCTGACACATGTTCCCCAAAGGCTCCATACCACCTCAGCTCTGAAGCAGATACAGAAGAGAGAATAGTGTCCCATTTCCTTATCATAATCAAAAGGCTGGAATATTAGATCTGAGCTTCCCAGAATTTCAAGGGACACACAAATGCCCACTTCCTCCAGAGGTTGTCCATCTTCTGACTTCTTTCCCTGTACCTGAGGTTCCGCTCCATGCCTATAAATGGGTGGGCCTCAGTCGCCATCTTGCCCCTGCCCCTGTGCCTGTTACTGCTCCTGTTCCATCACGTGCCTGCAGGTGGCCTGCTCTGACAGCTCCAAATGGAAGTAAATCATGTTCCTGGGGTGCCTTAAGCCTCTGTGCCTTTTTATCTGGGGGGTGTGCTGCCTTTTATAACCTAACAAAGATTAACTGATCTAAAAGGGTGAGAGAAGAGGAAAGTTAAACATGCTTCTTATTGGAAAACTGGCTTTAGTAATTCCTTCACTTATTTAAAGAAATAGAAAAGCAATACAGTGTTAATAAATAATACTTTGAGAATAGCTTGATAAAATACAATTGTTTCCCCCTTTAAAATGCAACTATTCAACTAAGTGTAAAAGGGAAGTTTTGGCTTCCTATATTTTTATATTAGTTACCTGCTGAGTTATAAATTATTATACCACAAAGAGCCTGGCCAGGGCTGGATCCATTTCCCCATTCATACTGATGCTGAAAGTACTGAGGTTTACTTGTTTAAAAACAGTGAGGGGACATATAGAGGAAGTTGGACAACAAGTCAAATGCTATGCTAACAAAACATAATTAGTGATCATCTTACCCATAGCCTAATGGTTTGACAAGACTTAGTTCTTCCTGTGCTGAAGGGATCCTTGGTCACCTTAGAGTCTCTTAGCCACAGTTCATCCTTTGGCTACAAATGATTCCATCTCTTCTTTTTTTTTTTTTAATTTTATTTATTTCTGTATGTGTATGAATGTACTGTCTGCATGCAAGTCTGTGCACCCGTGTTGTGCAATGCCGCGGAGGTCAGAAGA
The DNA here is from genome assembly GCA_009823505.1 of Rhizomys pruinosus. Lineage (NCBI taxonomy): Eukaryota > Metazoa > Chordata > Mammalia > Rodentia > Spalacidae > Rhizomys > Rhizomys pruinosus. Next base: position 2,239,574 of record VZQC01003726.1, on the reverse strand, counting down.
AAGTCTCGGATTCCCCTGGTACTGGAGTTCTCCTGGAATTGGAGTTTCAGACGGTTCTCGGCCGCCATGTGGGTGCTGGGGATCGAACCCGGGTCCTCTGCAAGAGCGGTCGGCGCTCTTAACCGCTAGGCCATCTCTCCAGCCCCTGATTCCATCTCTTCTAAATGTAAAGTATATTTTCATCCTTGAGATTCTTGAGAGTCCTACTCTGTAAGAGCAGCAATTCAAAGTCCAAACCCTCAGGTTCAGGAGCAGATCAGTCTCAAGGGTATGAGCTGTTAACTAGAACTCCCACTACCTAGAAGAGACTTCTCCATATGAGGACCTATGAATTTGATAAACAAACTATTTATCTTGACATACCGAACTTGTAATAGGGCAATAGTCATGGGGTTGACAGTTGCAAAGTTATAGGTCACAATGGTGGAACACAGAAAGCAAAATTTACTGTTCTATAGTAGTTCATAAGTCAATACAGCCAGACAACAGTTAGAAGTTTCTTTATGTTTCAAAGGTTAAAGATAATTTTCTATAACTCTTGGTCTCACCCTCTGGGATCTTGGTTCTGCTTTTAGTTATGTCAATATGGCACTAAGAGAAGCATTAATAAAATATGATTTAAATACTTGGCAATTAAAATATTAGGATAGTGAAGAAAATTTGAAAGCAGAAGATAAAATCTATAAATCCACTATCCTAAATAATTTACAAACTAAGTTTATATGCACCATATCTGTCCTCTACACACACACACACACAAACACACACATATCCTCTACATATATATATATGTGTTTTATTTATATGCTTATGTGTTTTGCATGCTTATATAAAAGTACAACCATGTGTGCAATGTCTTTGGAAGCCAGGATAGGGTATTGGATTCCCTGGACCTGGAATTAAGGATGGTTATTAGCTGTCATGTGGGTGCTGGGAACTGAAGGATCCTCATACAGAGGATCTATATCTATAGCCCATCTTTTAGTCTTTTCTATTCAGTTTTATATTGCCATAATGACCCTCTTCCTACTTTACATACTCATTTTTCATTTGAGGTTCTCATTAAGGCATTCCTATGGGCAATGTAATGGTCACATTTTTTTATTCCCACTAGTTATACCACTGTGGACCTCACGTATCCATTCTAACTTCCTATTAAGATTTTAAACTGTTTTTGTTATTGTAAATAATATTGAATTGAACATCTTCCTGTTTTGTTTTCTGTTATTTTAGTGTACTTTTAAGGATGCCGTTTCTATAAATTCACTTTTTAGATAAAATACTATGAATTTTATGGTTTTTTTTATCCCTATTGCCACATTGCTGTTTAAGAAGATGCATGTGGTTATTCTTGCAGAAGACCCAGGTTTGAATCCCAGTACCCACATGGTGGCTAACAACCATCTGTAACTCCAGTTTCAGGGGATCTTGACACCTTCTTCTGTCCTCCAGAAGCACTGCATGACATGGGTACATTTATATACATGCAGGCAATACACTCATACACATAAAAAATAAAAATAAAATAAATAAAAGCAAGTTTCGTCAATTGCTTTTCCCATAAAAGTATCATTTTCATGACATCTTTTCAATTGTATGGTTTTTTAAATTTTTTTTAAATTAATTTTATTTATTTCTGTATGTGTATGAATGTACTGTCTGCATGCAAGTCTGTGCCCCTGTGTTGTGCAATGCTGCAGAGGTCAGAAGAGGGTCTCAGATTCCTCTGGAACTGGAGTTCTCCTGGAATTGGAGTTTCAGACGGCTCTCGGCTGCCATGTGGGTTTTAACTTTACTGAAAAAAATTATTTTATATTAACTTCAATTCTCTGATTATTATCAACCAATGTTTTTTACTTATGTAAAGTGGGTGGTCCTCTGAAAAGGAAGGACTTTTGACACTGAAGGTTTTCTTACTGGTCCGATACTTTCTCATGCCCAAGAGCTCCCACCACTCTAAGACTGTGAATTTGTCTGGTCCTTCTGAAGGAAAGGGAGAAGGAAGTAGGCCAACCAACCAGCCAGACAAGCTTGACTGTGTAAGGGGAAGGGGCAGAGGAATATAAAATGACACTTGCGTTGGTGGCTGGCTCTTGCCATTTTGCTGGGAGGTCAGAAGGAAAAGAAAACTGAGATTAGAATGATAATACAAGACCCATCCTGAGACTCCAAAACTTGATACCCATGGGAAGAGTCAGGTAGTGATGGAGAAGGAAGAGACCTAGAGATAATGAAAAATGCCCCTCAGGTTAGACCTTTAATACAGAGAAAGGGAAAATCCATGAGTCAGGATGCTGAGGGAGGTCTTAAAACAGCCCAGTGCAAGAGACTATGGTGACAGAGAATATTTGGTACTGGAGCTACTGGAACTAGAGAAGACATTCAAATAGGCAGTGAAGGAGCCTCTTGCTACCTGGCTTGTGAGGCTATGGGACATGGGGACAGAGAGAATCATTTTAAGTGCTGCAGAAGCCAAGAAAGTGAGCAATATAACTATTCATCCTTCCTTGAGATAGAGACTTCGCAATATGAGGGAAATCAGTCCCTAATGGATTGGTTAATACTAGCCATTAGAGACACATAGTTATCCCCAACTGAGATTCCCATGAGTATCAGAGAATGAAAAGCCATAAAGTGCAGGTGCTATTGAGGGTACTGGGTATGAGGAAAGCAATGTTTGATGTCCAATACACAGGCCCCAACAGAGCCATGATTACTGGAGAATTTAGAAGGAAATTGGTTCAGCAGTCAGGTAAGATAGGTAGGCCAGCCCACCTAGATGGGAACCCAGATCTTTAGGGACATGGAAGCCACAGCCAGCAGCCCCTCGGTTTCCGCCCTGGGTAAGAGCTGGCCTACCTCCCTGGAAACCTGGGACTTCAGGGACACTGAGGCCGCAATCAGTGGCCCCTTGGCTTCTGCTGCAGGCCAGGTAAGAGCCTGGCCACTTTGTTGGGAACCTGGATCTTTAGGGACACTGAGGCCACAGCCAGGTTGCCTGCACTGGGGCCAAATCAGCACCCCCTATCCACTCCCCGGCCAGTCTAGAGGAACAGGCCTACATCTCAATGAAGAAACACTTGAATTTCACATCAGATTACAACAATGCATCTAATCCACATGCCAAAAGCATAAAGAAAAATCAACAACATGGGAAAAGCAAATAAGAATTCCCCACCAAACTATCAGTCCTATAGAAGACTCCAACAATGACATATCTCTGGCAGTAACCCAGGACACAGATTTTAAAAGAACAATCATAGGTATACTCAGAGAAAACAAGGACCAAAAGGCAGAGAATGACTAACTCCAGAAGGAAATAGAAAGGCTGAAAAAAATCTCAGGCTGAAATAAAAAAGGAAACCAAAAAACCAAAAGGAGAGAATGGCCAACTCCAGAAGGAAATGGAAATACTCAAGGAATCTCAGGCTTAAATGAAGAAGGAAATCAAGCACACATCCAGTCAACAGGAAGGGGCAGGAGAAAGTCACTGTAACAGAAAGAACGAAGCAGAAAATAGAATATCAGGGCTGGAGAGATGGCCTAGTAGTTAAGAGTGCCGACAGCTCTTGCAGAGGACCCAGGTTTGATCCCCAGCACCCACATGGAGGCCGAGAACCATCTTTAACTCCAGTTCCAGGGCAATCCAATACCCTCTTCTGACCTCTGAGGCATTGCATGACATGGGTGCACAAACCTACATGCAGAGAGTACATTCATACACATAAAAAAATAAAATGAAAAAAGAATAGAATATTAACTCTAGAAGATAATGCAAAAGAAATGAAGAGCTCAAACAAAGACTATGAAAAATTAAAAACAAAAGCAACAACCCCCTCAAGAGTGGAATAACCAGGAAATGTGGGACACCATGAAGAGATCAAACCTCCGCATCATAGGTATAGAGGAAGGAGAAGAATCTCAGGATAATGGTATGGATCAGATCTTCAACAGAATTATAGAAGAAAATTTCCCCAAATTGAAAAAAGACACACCTATACAAATATAAGAAGCACATAGAACACCAGATACACAAGATCAGAAAAGAAACTCCCCATGACATATCATAATCAAAACTCTAGATGTTAAGCAAAGACAGAATACTGAAAGGCATAAGAGAAAAACAGCAAGTTACATACTGTGGTTTGGAGATCCTTTTCGTGTTTGCCTTGGGAACCCAGGGGTGGGGGAGGTGCGTGCCTTGTGCGTGGGTACCTCCTGGGAGGATTCTCTGTGACACCGTAGTAATTATATTACCGAAGTTGTATTTATGTATTTTACTAATATATTGAGATACTAATATTTTTACTTAGAATATACTTATATGCAATCTTCAGTTTTGATTCTATATACAAATTTTGTTATTTGCTATCTTCTGTTTTTTGGTAGCATAATTTTTTATTGAGGTTTTGTGCATTTCATAAAATGTTTTTTAATCAAATTTAGACCCATTCCCCTTTCCTTGCCCCCCACCCCACCAGAGCTCATGCATTCTGCCAAACGGGTCTTTTACCTTTTTCTCAGACTTTTTTAATTTTTTTGATGCAGAAGTTTATTGTTTTGGCAATAGTCTTTTGACCCAGTCTTCTTTTTTGTTGTTGTTCCTTCTAATTTGTATTGCTCCAAAATATGCATATATACACACCACATGTATACCAAAATTATGACATCTGAAAATAAAGTATAGGTTAATTCTAAAACATGTTTAAGGATTCAAATTTTGACAGTAGAGTTGTATGCAGGTAAAGAAAAAATATTTACATTCCTACATTACATAGCAAGTTGATGAGTACCATCAGGTATTATATTTACTAAAAAAGAAAGACAAAAAAGAATTATTCAGTTTGCCTTACAAATAAAGATTTGGTGCTAGGATGCACAAATGAGGAACACCATATGTTGTTTTTCTAGGACTGTGTTACTTCACTTGCATAATGGCTTCTAGTTTTATCCATTTACCTGCAAAGTTCATTATTGCTTTTCTTTACCACTGCATATAATTCCATTGTGTACACATATATTGCTTCTCCTCAATTTATTTTCTGTTCGCATTTTTGGTCTAGGTTTCTATTTTCCCAGTTATATGTTCATTAATTACTATCTCTTGCTGCTTGAGGATAGTTGCTCCTTTCCTCTGTCCTTTGAATTGCTTCGAGTATTTTCTGAAGGGTTGGTTTTCTGGACATGTATTCTTTCATCTTGTTTATGTCATGAAACGCTTTTCTTTCTCCTTCAACTATGACATTTTTGCTGGGTAAAGTAACCTCCGTTGGCATCTATAATCATTTGGAACTGGGAATACTTTGGCCCAAGCTCTTCTGAATTTCATCATTTGCATTGAAAAGTCAGCTGTAATTCTGATGGTTTTCCCTTTATATGTAACTTGTTTTTTCTGTTGTGGCTTTCAGTATTCTGTCTTTGTTTTGAGCATCTAGCATTTTTACTATATGGTGTGGGGAATTTCTTTTCTGGTTTTGTCTAGTTGGTGTTCTTTGTGCTTCCTGCATTTGTATGGGTGTGTATGTTTTTCAATATGGGGACATTTTCTTCTGTAATTCTGTTGAAGATCTGGTCAATATCATTATCCTGGGATTCTTCTCCTTCCTTTATACCTATGATGCAGAGGTTTGGTCTTTTCATGGTGTCCCACATTTCCTGATTATTCTACTCTTTTTAAATTTTCGTAATCTTTGCTTAAGCATTCTAGTTCTTCTGTATTATGTTTCAGTCTTGATATTCTATTTTCTGCTTGCTCCAATCACTTACTAAGGCTTTCTCCTGTCTTTTTCTGTTGACTGGATGGTGTTTGATTTCCTTTTTCCTTTCAGCCTGAGATTTCTTCAGTATTACCACTTCCTTCCAGAGTTTGTCATTCTCTCTTTCTAGTTCTTTGATTCATTTGTCTGTGTGTTCTTTAAGTTTATTTTTCTCTCCTTCTAGTTCTTTGATTCATTTGTCTCTGTGTTCGGTTTCCTTTTTCATTTCAGCCTGAAATTTCTTCAGTATTTACACATCCTTCAGGTGTTTGTCATTCTCTCCTTCTAGTTCTTTGATTTATCTGTGTGTTCTTTAATTCCTTGATTTCTTTGAGTATGTCTATGATAAATCTTTTAAGATCTGTGTCCTGGGTTATCTCTAGGAAGTTCTCACTGTAGGAATCTTCTGTAGGTCTGGTAGAATTTAGTGGGGGTTTATTATTTAATTTTCTCATGTGCTTGTTTTTTTGTTGTGCTTTTGGCATGTGGATTTGTTTTGTTGTTTGTATTCTGTTACAAGGATCAAGTCACAGGGCCTGCCTCTGGCTGCCTGCTGTGTGGCTGCCCCTATGCCTGTGTGCATGCTCAAGGTAGGCCTGCCTACCCCGTACCCCTGGGTGCCTGCTGTATATCATAGTATATTTGTGAAAAAAAAAAAATATATATATATATATATATATTGTGTTTTTGACACAGGGTCTCCCTGTAGCCCCCGCTGGCCTGGAATTCACTCTGTAGACCAGGCTGGACTTGAGCTTCCAGAGATCCGACTGCCTCTGCCTCCCAAGTGCTGGGGTTAAAGGCATACACCACCACACCCTGCTGATATATATGTTTTTATTTTTCATTTATTTAGTTAGTAAATGAGATAAACTTTTTCACCAAAAAATCTTTTGTATGTGTTATATGCTTTGTTTTCTCTGACACTTTAAATGTGTTATCTCTTTTCAACTAGAGTGTTAAATCTATTCTTTCCAAGTTATTCTGAGATATAATAATAAAATACAAAGGCATTAGATTAATCATTCAATGTAGGCATGCTGAATCTTAGGCATGCTGAATTTTAGGCATGCTGAATCTTAGGCATGCTGAATTTCCCAAATGGAAATTAGAATCCTGTCAACAGGAGCCTGTGAGGTCAAGGATTCTTCTGTTCTAGTTCATATATTATCCTTGTACAAATTTACAGAAACAGAGAAACTTAGATCTATATATCATGCAGAGAAAAAGATGCAAGAATAATGTCCACATGTGATCAAATTGAAATAAAGCTGAGGTTATTTAACTAACCCAATATTTCACCATTTACAAATAAGAGTAATATTTATTGTGAGGTTATAAAGATTTGTGATATAAAATAGTCTTTAAGTGATATGACAAGATTGTCTTTCATTTGTTAATTAGTTGGTAAATAGAGAATCCTTTTGAGTGAAAAAGTTTTAACAATGTGCTTACATTCCTCTTGCACATTTTCAAAATGTTCTTTCTTTGAAAATGTCAAGTCAGTGTTCCTTGTACACTGGTTTATGGAATAGAGAAACTCACTAAATTTGTTCTCTCCTTCCATTACTTTACACTTAAGATGGTATAATGAGTTCAGATGCTGATTTGAACCCCAACTCCCACAATTACCAACTTGGCACATTTTATAGATTCTCTGTTCTTTTACTAACCGGCCTGTCACAAGTTATGGGGAATAGAGTCCCTAAGGTTTTTATAAGGACTGAATGAGATGATTCCTGCACAAGGCTGTCCATTCTTCCTGAAGCATGCTAAATGGTCAGAGAAGCTTAAATAAGAAGGTAAAAAAATGACACTGAATGCCTCAGTTTGTACTTTTAGCCCAAATTTCATTGTAAAGCAAACCATACCTCTCCATGCTGCCCAGGCCTGCCTAGAATTTGCTGGGATTATAGATGTGCACAAACACATCTATTGTATTTCTCAAATTCTTAACAATAACTATGAAATGCATGTGATGTCTACAACCAGAAAAGTATTCACAAAACAAAGAAAGCCCAAAAAAACCTCCACATCCACAAATATTTGTAAGAAAAAGGTTTATGATGTTGTCTGAGAAAAATGAATATATTATTTTCTAGGCTTTAGTTCATATATTTTACATCATGTCTTATATCACTGCTTGAGCTGTCATAGAACTTGCAACTTTTAATTTTTTTTTAGCATTCTAAGCAAAGCTCCCCAGGTTCACTTTGGCACAGGGGGGAATCCTTGCAGCATTTGTCCATTGCTGTTGGCTTTCCTGTGGATAGTCAAGTCTTGGCAAGCTAGATGAAAATGGAGCTCATGGAAGAAAGACAAAGTCGTGTCCAGGTACTTAAAAGATTTTTTTTGTTTGATTTTTTTAAAAAATACTAAACTTGAGCTAAGTTCAAATGATTGATCTGAAGCTTGTTTTGCCATTTCAGTAAGTTGTCTGTTTGTGTTCACAGCACCTCTGAGAACAGAGCTGCCAATCATACTGGCTCTATTCTCTGAAAGCCTGGAGGCTATGGTCACACTCTATATTGGTTTCCTATAAGGGAAAAGCTCTTGCCTGTCTAGGAATTTACTGGTTTGAAATGGCAGACAGATTCTTTCATCTTAACTACCTCCCACTGCTCATAGGTTCCTGCACTTTGCTGATTTTTTTCATCCATCAGTTTATATTCTTTTTTTTTTTTTTTTTTTTTCAAGTAATATAAAAATTTTATCCACTAATGAGTAGCTTAGGATATAGCATACCTTAGCCCTTATTCTTGCTCCAACTCTTTTAATGTAATCTTTTTCTCCTGGGGTTTATATTCCTCAATGCTTGTTATTTATCAGCCTTTCTGTAGTAGCTATTAACAATGGCTTTATACTAAGGAAGATGGTGATTTTGGGCTTAATTTACCCTCATTCCTCTCAAACAGAAAATAACACCACACACAGAAACACACACAACTCAAACTGGCAAATAAGTGTTCACTGTTAAATCTTCATGTTATTATTTCACAATTTTTCTTTATGTCCATATCCAGTGTTTCATCATTATGAGCCAATTAATACTCCCACGTGAATCAAACATAATTTGCAATTATAATATTCCCATTCTTATCCTTAGTTTTTTCTGGAGTTATTTTTGGAATATTGTTTATGGTGTTAAATACTATTTATAGAATACTTACAAACTGTGCTCATCACTTTAGAATATACTGACAATCCTTAGACTTCACCTACCAGATATCACTCCCATTTGATACATGAGATAACAGAGACCACAAAGCATGAACAACTTGAGCGTCAAAATCCTCTAAATGGTAAACTTAAGATTTAGGAACTCTGATTTCCCTTTAATCATCATAGAGTAACAAAACCTGCCCAAAACTTTTAAAACTTGTAGCTTAAGGCAAAAGTAGTGTTGTTATTAAAAATAACAGAATTAGAGAAAAGATCTAGCCTAGATTTTCTTGGTAAATGGAGAAAGAAGAAGGAAATAGTTTTTTCTTTATGTTTTAACTTTAATTTTGTATTTATTTTTCATGTATTAGAATGATGTGATATAAAGATGTATAAAAAATAACTTTTTTTGTAGGCTGTTGTACACAAGTGGTTAGGAAAGAAAATCTGTTATTTTTTAAATATTGTTATTTTTTGTGTGTTGCATGAAGTATTGTATTGCCTGTATGAAGGACACCCACCATTGTGCAAATGCCTGCAGAGGTCAGAAGAAGATATCGGATTCTATAGAGTTGGAGTTACAGACAGTTGTAGTTGCCATGTGGATCTGGGGGAACAAAACCCAGGTCCTCTGCAAGATCATGCAATGCTCTTAACCCACTGAGCCACCTCTCCTGCCCCACAAACTTTATTTATTTTAGAGAATCCTTTTTTTGTATAGTTTTTTTATTAATTTTGATTTATTTCTGTATGGTGTATGAATGTACTGGTCTTGCAATGCAAGTTTGTGCACCGCCTTGTCGTTGCAAACCCGGCGAGGTCAGAGGAAGACGTATCGGATTCCCCTGGAACTGGAGTTCTCCTGCATTGGAGATTTCAGACGGTGCTTTACCGCCATGTGGGTGCTGGGGAATCAAACCGGCGTCCTCTTTAACAGCGGTCGGCGCGCTTAACCGCTAGGCTATCTCTCCAGGGCCCTTTAGAGAATCTTTAATGCAGAGCAGGTAGCTTGAATAGATGATAAGGAATTTCTCTACGTCAATGAATACACAGAAAAGTGATGAGAACAGATTTTTATCATAAATATATGCTAAGATGGGGAGGAAGAGAAAGTGAAGCAAAAGTGAGAGTCACAAGGATAGGATGAGAAAGAGAGGCAGGTAATACTGCCGCTGAGGAAAATGAGAGGATTTGGAGAAAATTATCGATGACCACAGCTAAACTATTACAAATATAAAGTATAAACAGCAGTAGATAGTGTGACATTTTTGTCTTCCTCTGTTTTTACATGTTATTCTATCCAATCATTTTTTATTTTTATCACTTTATTTGTTTATTGTGCATAAAGACAAATTACCTTTTTTCCTCTAGGAATTTCTGGACAAAAACCCTAGAACTTTGGCCAAAATTGGACACCAATCCAGCCAATAAAACACAGAATGTTAGAACTAGGAAGGACATCAATATTCCCCCCTGATTCATTTTAGTTTACTAATGGGTCCCGAAGTTCAAAGTGGTTGAGTGATTCCCAAGACAGAAGCTCTTTAGATGGGCATTCATCTAGGCCCCTGCTCCTTCGAGTGCATCCTGTGGCTTTGAAACAACCCACAGAGTCAGTAAGATTTATGCTACCCTAGTACTCAGTAGCATATCACCGAGCCTTTGTTTTCTGTGTGTGGGTCTGTATTGTGGATACATGAGTATACACATATGGGGGAGCCAGATTGCATGCCCAATATGTATGTATGAAGAAGGAAGTTATCATATCTGTCATGGCTCTGATCTTACGCCTTAAGACAGGGTTTCACTGGTCAACACTGTATCATAGAGTTTTGACTACAAACCAGGTGAAAAGATTGACAGACTGCTTCCCTGTTGAGTCAGAGCATTTAACTCTATTACCATTATTTAGATAATGCTTTATGTGGATAGTGCATCCTTTAGATATAGCCAGTACTAGAATTACTGGTGTCAGAATGAGATGCACACTTTTTCTTTTCTGGAAATGTACACTTCTTTAAAGACGTTTAAATTGTGATACATGCCTTTTAACATTATAAACATTGAATATAATTATGGTTGGAATTTCAGGAATGAATTTCTGTGTTTGGCGCAGTTTAACACATTAATATAGGCATATTGCAAGAGTGAGATCTGTGGTTCTTCGATCCATGCTGCCTGCCATTTTGGATGCTAACGCATCTTTTTATTTTAGAGGGAGCCAGGAGACTTGTTTAAGAATATAAACCGGCTGGGCTTGTTGGGTGCACGCCTTTAATCCTAGCACTTGTGGGAGGCAAGCAGGCAGATTCTGTGAATTCAAGGCCAGCCTAGTCACAAAGCGAGTTCCAGGACAGCTTGGGGCCTACAGGGAGACCCTGTCTCAAAAAGACCAAANAGGCTGACCCGTCTGAACATTCAAAGGAAGAAAAGCCTCAGATTGCCATAAACATCGAACCCCTCTGTGGATCCTACATGTAACAACTAGTTATAATGAGTCCTAATGAAACTTACCTTCTAGGTGCCACAAAGGTTTTTTTTGGTCTTTTTGAGACAGGGTCTCCCTGTAGCCCCAGCTGTCCTGGAACTCGCTTTGTAGACTAGGCTGGCCTTGAATTCACAAAGATCTGCCTGCCTCTGCCTCCCAAGTGCTAGGATTAAAGGCGTGCACCAACAAGCCCAGCCGGTTTATATTCTTAAACAAGTCTCCTGGCTCCCTCTAAAATAAAAAGATGCGTTAGCATCCAAAATGGCAGGCAGCATGGATCGAAGAACCACAGATCTCACTCTTGCAATATGCCTATATTAATGTGTTAAACTGCGCCAAACACAGAAATTCATTCCTGAAATTCCAACCATAATTATATTCAATGTTTATAATGTTAAAAGGCATGTATCACAATTTAAACGTCTTTAAAGAAGTGTACATTTCCAGAAAAAGTGTGCATTTCATTCTGACACCAGTAATTCTAGACTGGCTATATCTAAAGGATGCACTATCCACATAAAGCATTATCTAAATAATGGTAATAGAGTTAAATGCTCTGACTCAACAGGGAAGCAGTCTGTCAATCTTTTCACCTGGTTTGTAGTCAAAACTCTATGATACAGTGTTGACCAGTGAAACCCTGTCTTAAAGGCGTAAGACAGAGCCATGACAGATATGATAACTTCTTCTTCATACATACTATTGGGCATGCAATCTGCTCCCCCATATGTGTATACTCATGTATCCACAATACAGACCCACACACAGAAAACAAAGGCTCGGTGATATGCTACTGAGTACTAGGGTAGCATAAATCTTACTGACTCTGTGGGTTGTTTCAAAGCCACAGGATGCACTCGAAGGAGCAGGGGCCTAGATGAATGCCCATCTAAAGAGCTTCTGTCTTGGGAATCACTCAACCACTTTGAACTTCGGGACCCATTAGTAAACTAAAATGAATCAGGGGGGAATATTGATGTCCTTCCTAGTTCTAACATTCTGTGTTTTATTGGCTGGATTGGTGTCCAATTTTGGCCAAAGTTCTAGGGTTTTTGCCAGAAATTCCTAGAGGAACAAAAGTAATTTAGTCTTTATGCACAATAAACAAATAAATGATAAAATAAAAAATGATTGGATAGAATAACATGTAAAAACAAGGAAGACAAAAATGTCACACTATCTACTGCTGTTTATACTTTATATTTGTAATAGTTTAGCTGTGGTCATCGATAATTTTCTCCAAATCCTCTCATTTTCCTCAGCGGCAGTATTACCTGCCTCTCTTTCTCATCCTATCCTTGTGACTCTCACTTTTGCTTCACTTTCTCTTCCTCCCCATCTTAGCATATATTTATGATAAAATCTTTCTCATCACTTTTCTGTGTATTCATTTACTTAGAGAAATTCCTTATCATCTATTAAGCTACCTGCTCTGCATTAAAGATTCTCTAAAGGGCTGGAGAGATAGCCTAGCGGTTAAGAGCGCCGACCGCTGTTACAGAGGACGCCGGTTCGATCCCCAGCACCCACATGGCGGCTAAGAACCGTCTGAAACTCCAATTCCAGGAGAACTCCAGTTCCAGGGGAATCCGATACCCTCTTCTGACCTCCGCGGCGTTGCACGACACGGGTGCACAAACTTGCATGCAGACAGTACATTCATACACATACAGAAATAAATAAAATTAATAAAAAAAATTAAAAAAAAAAGATTCTCTAAAATAAATAAAGTTTGTGGGGCAGGAGAGGTGGCTCAGTGGTTAAGAGCATTGCATGATCTTGCAGAGGACCTGGGTTTGATTCCCAGCAGCCACATGGCAACTAACAACTGTCTGTAACTCCAACTCTATAGGAATCCGATACTCTCTTCTGACCTCTGCAGGCATTGCACAATGTGGGTGTCCTTTCATACAGGCAAGCAATATACTCATGCACACACAAAAATAAAATATTTAAAAATAACAGAGTTTCTTTCCTAACCACTTGTGTACAACAGCCTACAAAAAAGTTATTTATACATATTTATATCACATCATTCTAATACATGAAAAATAAATACAAAATTAAGTTAAAAAATAAAGAAAAATAATTTCCTTTCTTCTTTCTCCATTTACCAAGAAAATCTAGGCTAGATCTTTTCTCTAATTCTGTTATTTTTAATAACAACACTACTTTTGCCTTAAGCTACAAGTTTTAAAAGTTTTGGGCAGGTTTTGTTACTCTATGATGATTAAAGGGAAATCAGAGTTCCTAAATCTTAAGTTTACCATTTAGAGGATTTTGACGCTCAAGTTGTTCATGCTTTGTGGTCTCTGTTATCTCATGTATCAAATGGGAGTGATATCTGGTAGGTGAAGTCTAAGGATTGTCAGTATATTCTAAAGTGATGAGCACAGTTTGTAAGTATTCTATAAATAGTATTTAACCACATAAACAATATTCCAAAACATAACTCCAGAAAAAATAAGATAAGAATGGGAATATTATAATTGCAAATTATGTTTGATTCACGTGGGAGTATTAATTGGCTCATAATGATGAAACACTGGATATGGACATAAAGAAAAATTGTGAAATAATAACATGAAGATTTAACAGTGAACACTTATTTGCAGTTGAGTTGTGTGTGTGTGTGTGTTATTTTCTGTGAGAGGGATGAGGTAATTAAGCCAAATCACCATCTTCCTTAGTATAAAGCCATTGTTAATAGCTACTACAGAAAGGCTGATAAATAACAAGCATTGAGGAATATAAACCCCAGGAGAAAAAGATTACATTAAAAGAGTTGGAGCAAGAATAAGGGCTAAGGTATGCTATATCCTAAGCTACTCATTAGTGGATAAAATTTTTATATTACTTGACTTAAATAACTGTGTTCAAGTATTAGTTTGATAAAAACAAAGCATTTAAAGTGTTAAATTACAGGAAGGAAAATTCTAATATTTGATGAAGGCATCATTTTCAAATTTTAATATTACATGATAACTTGTAGTCTGAGCTAAAAGTAAAATTCAACTTCGGAAATAATCAAGGAAAGTCATAGTAAATTAATAATCAAAGTCTAAAACAAGTTTGAGTGATAAGGTATCTTTGTGATAGATCCCAAAAGGCTACTGTGATCTCTGAAAAATACCTAGTCACTGTGAGGAATAAGAAAGACCCCGATTGCAGGGACTCTGACTCTGACCTGCAAACCATTCTGAAGGGTTTCTTCAAGTATGAACGCTTACTAAGTTGGTGGTCAGACCTAACACAATCTCACAATATGATGCTGAATATTTTCAGCTAATGATCTCAACTTTAGCATGGCACTTACCATTTTTATTTATATCTCTATTAAGTATCATTTCCCACCAGTGTAATTGGAGCAGCATTTATGAAAATAAGTTATTTGCAAAGTATGTTGAATTCACTAATTAAAGCTACAGCTTTGGACCAGTTTAAAAAACCCTTCAAATATGTGCTGTCTCATAAATTTAATGACTTTATTATTCTCTCCTACAAAATGAAGGCAACAGAATTTATGAGGTTTAATAAAGACAGAGAACTTCTAAACCTCCAATTACTGATTATTAGTAATTTATGGTGTAAGATATGTTTGAATCATCTGAGTCAATTTGAGGACCTGGGGTTAGGAAAAGTCTTAACTTCAAGATGCCTGGGGGCTCATTTCTGCCTTGGGTTATATGTTCTACAGAGGTTTTGCATATTAATCGTATCTCATAAGCATGAAAATGTCACTCTGCTGTGAAGCTTGGAGCTCAGAATGGGAGGGTCTGCTTTGTGAGAAGGTTGAATGCCTTTAAGATGCTAGAGGGAGTGCTGGTTGGCAAAGCCAAAGGTGTCATCAGAGAAGATACTCAGAATCAGCTCACAGTGCACATAAAAGCACTCTGTGTTGCTGAAGTTCAGCCTCTTCAACACCATCAACAATTATGTTAATCAGAGTATATTCCAACTTTAATATGTGAATAAACAAAAATCACCTGGAGTGAAGAAGATGAGGAAAAAAATTGAGTGCTCTAAAATGAACATTCTAAGTGTCTCTTAAGGGAAGATGACAGGCTGAAACCTTTTTTCATATGCAGATCTGAAAGCATACTAATGAGCATGTTCTCAGACATCGGCATGAAAGAGATTTGTTTTCCTGGTGCTTCCTACCCCAGTCTGAAAAATTTGAGTTTTGACATATCACAATGAATTGAAGATGTTTTTACACACTTTTTATGTAAAAGTCATGCTGCTGTTCTCTCTCTCTCTCTCTCTCTCTCTCTGTGTGTGTGTGTGTGTGTGTGTGTGTGTGTGTGTGTGTGTGTGTGTATGTGTAATGTGTCTTTGGGGAACTCCATATCATGACCTCCACCTTCACAAATGTTCTAGGGATCAAACTCAGGTCATCCAGGCTTGTGAGGCAATTGCCTTTTCCTGTGGAAGTATCTCACTGACCTACCATATTGGCTCTTTATTTCTTCTTCTCTCGGTGGAGCAGTATTTAAAGAACTCCCAATTTGCTTCTGTAACATTCCTATAAAATAACTATCTGCTTCAACTCAGGCCCGTATCTTAGAGGTTTTTCTCAAGGTTTCAAAGAATGAAATACATCAATGAAGTGATTCTCCATCCTTCAATCTTACTGCCCATTGAAATCACCTGGAGGAGTTCTAAAACCATCTCACCTATCTCACAAACCCAGAAACTCTGATGTACAATCTGGGCATCAGGAAGGGAGCTTGCAGGCTCTACTCAGCAGCACTGTTCTAGAGACCATTACTTGCAGACTACACTGTTGACTGGTGTTGATCTGTAGTAGATCACATTCCTTAAATCGAGTGGATAATTTGGTTCTTCTGTTCTCTTCTTTGCATAGGAAAATACAACAGAAGGATGCTACACAAATCATTTAACCATGCAATCATATAACAATATAACACATCTATTTCTGCCCATGTCACATTGGTTTTTCTAAATGAGGCAAAAATAACTCTCCTTTGTATCTCCCAAAGAATATTTCTTAGGATAGTAATCATCAACAGAACTGCAATAATAAAAGTCACAATCTACACTTGTCACTTTTCATTCTAGAAACGAGTCTACCTCAAAGATCATCTTATTGCTACCCATTCAAGTGTCTTTGGCAAAAAATCTTAAAATTACTAGACGTGCTAAAGGAATGTCTTGGTCAGATATCTGGTATATTTCTACATAGTTTAGTATTATCAGTAGGTGAGTGTAACAACATAAAACTGGAGAGAAAAGGAAGATGTTAAACAAGATATACAGCCTGGCTGTATTAATTTCTAGGTTTTTCTGTTCTCCCTTATAATTACTATGGCAGAGCCTTATTTTATTTATTTATTTATTTATTTATTTATTTATTTATTTATTTATTTATTTATTTATTTTGTCTTTTTGAGACAGGGTCTCCCTGCAGTCCCAGCTGTCCTGGAACTCACTATGTAGACCAGGCTGGCCTTGAACTCACAGAGATCCGCCTGCCTCTGCCTCCCATGTCTTTTTGAGACAGGGTCTCCCTGCAGTCCCAGCTGTCCTGGAACTCACTATGTAGACCAGGCTGGCCTTGAACTCACAGAGATCCGCCTGCCTCTGCCTCTCAAGTGCTAGGATTAAAGGCATGCGCTACCACACCCGGCGGCAGAGCCTTATTTTAAGAGTCAGGGGAAGTCAGTGGATTATCTTTAATAAACGAATGGCATTGTTGCCTTATAGTTGAACTCTGGGTGAGGATTAGGTCGGGCAACATGTTTGTTTGGAGCATAGTTAATTTGAAGTGTTTGTGAGACATCCAGGTAGATGGTCAATAAAGTGGTTGCTGTTACAGGGTTGCATAGGAGAGACCACTCAACCACGTGGAATTTAAAGTAGGGTTCATTTACAGCCCGGTCCAACACTCAGCTCAGAGGAGTGGGGCCTCCAAAAGTGGGTTACATGGCTTTTAAAAAATACAACAGCCAATAAGAGTTTAACGCAACAGTTAAAGTTACCAAAGGGAAGCACGTGAAGCAAGCCAATTACAGAGTGAGCAGTTAGAGAAAGCCAATCAAGGGGAAATTCCAGAAGCAAGCAAGCCAATCAAGACCACTTGGGTAAATCCTAGTACGATTCAGGGAAAACGGAACTTAATGGCATTGGAGAGCACTATTCCTGAGTCTTTATAATCCTCTATCTCAGTTGGAATGTGAGGGGAGGTAAAATGCAGTTCTCCACAGAGATAAAATAGATGAAGCAACAGACAACATGAGAGGGCTAAAAAAATCAAAAGGGAAGAATTCCAACATGCATAGTAGATACAAGATAGTCTCAAGTATAGGAGAAAATGTAACAAATATTTGAATAGTTGCTTCCTCAGCTCTAGTGAGGTCCTGAGACTTCCTGGGGCTGGTCAGTTCAAGCAGAGCCTCTTCACAAGTTTTTCCTGTTAGCAGTGACTCACAGAAAGCAGCCCAGGGAGGTGGGAACTCATTGATGGCATTTCCAACGTTAGCTGGGAACTTTGAAGTCATTTTATGGATGATTTAAACATTGATTGAAAAATGGGCAAGTAAAGCCTTACATATATTTTAGTCACCCAGCTGGTTTTGCATTCATATATAGACTTGCTGACACATACATACCTTGTAGTAGTTACTTTTGCATTTCTGTGACAGGGTGTCTGAAAAAAATCATGTAAGGGAGGAATGATGTTTTTGGGCTCATGGTTTATGTCCATTATGGATGGAGAGGAATGGTGGAACACCATAGCAACAGGAATGTGTTAGTGAGTCTGTTCACATCAAGGTGGACCAGAAAGCTGAGTGCTAAGAAGAAAGTCGAAACCCAGGGGTCAGGTATAACCTTCAAAGTTCCACTACCAGTGATATACTTTCTCTAACTAGGTTTATTACAATTTATATCTTTCTGTTACACATTCTGTATATAATTTTGTAAAAAGAGAACTGCAGTGTCTTATAATCTACTGGCATTTTTAACTGAGTCTATTTGAGATATGGTAGGCTGAAGTTTATTCTTTACATGGACTATGTTCTGTAATTTATTCATGCTCTGTGTATAACTTGCAGACCCTATTGCTCTTTCCAGCTGCTTAACATTTCACTCAAAATGACCTGTTTCCCCTGTAGCAGTTAAGGGACTCCCAACTTCTATTCAAAGTTCACTGTCTTTCCCTGCTATGTGGTTTCTCTAGTAGATGTGGTATATTATTTCAAGTTTGTAAGTTCAAGTTAAATTCCTGCTTTGAGTTGTCCTCTTTGGAGAACAGACAATTACCCAGAGTCTAGCGGTGCAGAACATGCGTTTGAGTCCCAGTGTCATCCCCTCTGTCGTGCCTCTTACAACTCAGGTTGCCTCACACCATGTGTATACATGGGATACTAAGTGTTCCTGCCCCACATATATCAGGCCTTCTTAAACTTTTCTACTTTCATCCCTTTTCTACCCAACACATTTTAGAAAACCCTAACTATAGATGATAACTACACAAATCAAACATTTACTAGTAATAAATCATAAAGAAATTTATTTTAAAACAATTCATTGTTATGCGTATTAGTTTACTATTTACTGCAGGTGAAAGCAGGGGTCTGGAGAGATGGTTCAATAGTTAAGAGCACTCGCTGCTCTTGCAGGCTACTGAACTGAATATGGATCCCAGCATCCATGTTTGGCAGTTCACAACTGCCTGGAACTCTAGTTCCAGGGATCCAACTTCTTCTTCTGGCCTCTGAGGATACACAAATTCATGAGCACAGACACTACACAGACACGCACATAAGTAAAAATAAAATAAATCTTTTTAAAAAATGAAAGCAAAGTCATATACTAATTAGATGGCTATGCATTAAATTTTGGCTGAAAATTAGATACTGCAGCTACTAACATCTTCAATGTTTTACAGAGTTGATTAATATTTTGATTTTATTAGTGTCAATGCTACTAATGTTCCTTTCCTCAGATATATAGTAAAAATGGGTGAATGTGTTCAGGTTCATTTCAGATGTTCTTAGAAATTTTATCCTAATTTTAAATCAAACTTCATTTAATGATTTCTTTCTATGAAATTCAGTTCGGCAAGGAAACAGGAATTTGAAAAATCAAACATTCACACCCAATACAATCCAAAGATGTGCTGATTTGATAATTACCTACTGAAGAATGAAGGTAGAGAAAAAAATATTTGTTTCTGCAATTAAGCAAAAAAAAGTGTGTGGTAAAAACACTGCAGTTCATAAACTCCAATGGCTCCAATTTTAGCCAAGTGTTTCAGGCATTTGTTGGTGGTGCAGTGATGTGACACATGAAGGTTTCGAAAGCTGAATGCTGCCCTTCAGAACCTGGACTGCAGTGAAGAACAGCAGTGAAGCAGGCCTTAGCACACTTTGACTCAGGATGCATTAACCATTGAATTTTGAATTAACTTTTAGTCATTAGGCATTCTGAAACTCCCACATCATTTACAAGATTCCATGTTGGGGGAGGGGATCTCTATCCAGAGTTTAAGAAGCTATGAGAGTACAATCAATCAATAACATGATTGCTCTGATCATTTTGTTGCTGTTTCTGGTGGTCTGTAAACAGATACTAAACATGAACCTGTGAATGTAAGATTTAGTCCTCTTCTTACCCTCCTAAGAGAATGCATAGATCAGCCATGGATTCCTTAATCTAGGAGGTAAGGGTTCATTTGGTAAGTGCTTAGGGAGAGAAAGAGAGTCCTGTGTGGACAGTTTGACTGGCATGTCCCAATCACTTCCTGATTCTTCCTCCTAGAATCTAGAAAGCATGGGCTCTTTTTGAGGGCACTGGTTTCTTTTACCAGCTTGCCATAAGTATCGGCAGTTACACAGGTTGTGCAACTCCTGTCTGAGTAGACAAATGGGAGTTGGAGGGGGACAATGGAAAAATTTGCCCCATGGTCACTAAGTTCCCATATACCCAAATAAAAGCCCAAACATCTTCCTCCCGGAGAAAGGTGGATTCCAGCTTCAGATATTCCACCGCTGTGAAGAGTCTGCTCCTTTCTTACTTTGACTTTGAGTAAACTTTGGCTTTGCAAACCTTCCTACTTACCCTATAATTCTTTAATCGGTAGATAAAATAAACCCATTTTAGCACCTGTAGCTGGCTTTTACCACCTCCTTCCTGCTTTCCCTCCACACTCTCACCTCTCTAGTAGGAGAATGGAGAATAAAATTTAAAGCAAACCTAACCTCAAGAGGCCCATCAGAAAAGTAATACAGCCAGGCCTGAGCATTTGGAGAATGATGTGAGGATGGGAGATAGAAACCAGAAATTCAACTTTTATAGCAGCCAGATGCATGAACATTACTCTTCACATTGTCAGTGCAGCTTTTTGAAAGCATGCAGGACATTGGGAAAAGATCCCAGGCTATAATTTCTACAAACCAAAAGACTATGTTGAGACTGGAGGGTGGTCAACATTAGTACCTGCTGTACTACCAAGACCCAGGACCATTTGATCTACTGCTCCCAGACTCCTGGACAATGACACCTGACTCCCTGAGGCTGAACCCAGGGGGTGGGAAGGGAGGCAGAAAGCCACAAGGCTGAGGTTGAGAACACTGGGGTTAAGGGTGAGAGTTAGGCTTTGTTTCAGGCTCAGCCTGGGAACTCCAGCAGTGTCACAATGTGTGGAGGGTTACTTGGGAGGGGCAGGACAAAGGGAGAGTGTTGTGTCCTGCTAATGGCCAGCTGGACTCCCGAAAGAGGGCCTGAAGGTAGCTTCTTTCAAATTTATTTATTTATTTATTTATTTATTTATTTATTTATTTATTTATGGCCTTTCTGAGACAAAATGACCCTGTAGTCACAGCTGGCCTGGAACTCACTATGTAGACCACACTGGTCTTAAACTCACAGAGATCCCCCTGCCTCTGCCTCCTGAGTGCATGGTGTGTGCCACCATGCCAGGCTTCAATTCTTATTTATTTATCTATTTATTTCCTGGAACTGGAATTATGGACGATTGTTAGCTACCACTTGGGTGCTGGTAATAGAACCCAGGTCTTCTGAAAGAATAGCCTAGTGCTCTTAACGGCTGAGCCTTCTCTCCAGCACTGCATTTTCTTAAAATAAAAGATGGGATGGCTGTGGATAGAGTTTGGTGGTAATACTTGCCTTGTGTTCAAAGAGCCCTGGATTCCTCCCCTGCAGCTCATCCATCAATGACTCCCACCATTGTTTCTTCCCCGGTTCCTTGTCTATATCTTGTTACTTTCAGGAACTTCCTTCTCCCCTTCAGAAGCCTCCCCAACCTTGGTTTCAGTGAATGGCTGATAAAGCCCTCCTTCCCTTCCTGGCTGTTCTCTCGGCTCACTAGTGCTCCATCGCAGTTCCACCTGTGCCTGTGATCCTCTTCTAATATCTAATCAGTTCTAGTCCAGGACCCTGATTAATTTACCTATATTTGCCAGAAATTATTCATTTTCATGAAACAGTTACTTCTTAGCCACAAGCCTTTTAGCCACAAGTGCAGGCTCTTCTGTATGGATAGTTACCCTTTTCACCCAGTTAGGATCATTGAATTGTGTGGTGTTTAAAGAAAAATCTAGTTCTAGGCAGCTAGGGCTACAGCGAGACCCTGTCTCAAAAAAAAAAAAAAAAAAAAAAAAAAAAAAAAAAAAAAAGAAAGAAAAAAGAAAAATCTAAGGATATGATTTTAGAGGGAAGCTGGAAACTTATAAATAAGTTACGTGACTTATTTATACCTTGCTGATAGCAGGAACATTGTAATCAGTGCTGTAGCAAGGGAAAGGATACAATATCTAGGGCCAAGTTCACCGTTCTCCATTAGTAGAACTTTTCTGCCTACTGTATAACTATGTGGCTTGTAAAGTCAGGAAAGAGAATGACAGGGCGTGATGTAAGCACTAGCATGTTCCTCACAAAGATTTAACTCAAAGTAACTATTAAAAGGCTAATTTAATCTCCTTTATTACCTGCAAACTATAGAAAGAAGACTCCACAAGTCTTCAAAGTAATTTCTATTCCCCTCCATTCTGGTCTCTAGCTCATGTATACACCACAGACTAGAGTTACCTTTTCTGATCTTCCCTTCTATTTCCCCCCTCTCCCAAGGTTCCCCAACAACCCCAAACAGCACAAGTATTATTTGACTTCCCAACTATTCCTTGACCTGTTGGAATTAAGGAAGATATGGTAATTCTCATACTTTATCCTAAACTTCAAAAGCTCTTAGATAACTTTTTGCCTAAAATGTCAATAAACGTGTCTCTTAGAAAATGAAGAGGGAGAGAAAAACAGATTTAACATTTTAATACAACATGGGAGTTGATCACCTTGCCCTCCTAGTTTTCTGTTGCATTGGTGTTTGTTGCTTTTGAGTATTCCCTAAGATGTAAAACACACACGCCAACCTCCTGACCATCAGAGCAATGTCCAGGTGTACTTCCGGGACTACACATCATGTGATTTTTACAGTCCAGGAAACTAGTCGTCATTTCATGAATATCTTCAGTTCCTAAAATTAAACAGATAGGTAAACAAAAAAATAGGAAAAATTTTGCTTGAACATTTGTTCACATAGTTCTAGCAGAGACTTCAATTATGGCAAAATTGTGATGAGACTATCTCACAGTGACAACACAGTTGTTGATGGGATTTAAACTTATGTTTTAGAAATAAGTGACAGGGACTGCAGTCTGATTTGCTGTTAAAAACTCACTGGCTTGACTGAACAAGCCCAGTGTCACTAGATGAACCTACAGGGTCAATGATGAACATATGAACCTGGAAGGTATGTCATTCCAGGCAGGTGAGGGCCACAGGTACGTACATCAGGCTCAAATTTTCTTTCTCAGGAAATGGCCTGTACTACTCCATCTCTGAGATGCATGACAAGGATGTCTTCTACCCTCTACTTTCAGCCACCTCATTTGGGGATCATTTCTAGCACTCACATCAGGCAGTTATGAACCACCTGATGTGAGTGCTAGGAACCCAACCTAGGTTTGCTGCAAGAGCAGTAATTGTTCCTAATTGCTCCAGTCTATCATCATCATTTACTGTTCTAAGTTAGTTTTCTTCTATTTGAATCTTCTTGCTAATTCTATACCTTAAAACAAGCCCATTTTCTGTATTTTTCTAAGTTTCTTATACGATCAGGAATAAGTTGAGAGGAGGAATAGATTGTGTGTGTGTGTGTGTGTGTGTTTGTGAGAGAGAGAGAGAGAGAGAGAGAGAGAGAGAGAGAGAGAGAGAGAAAGGAGGGGAGGAGGAAGGAAGTCTAGAAAATAAAATGGGAGGCAATGTTTTCTGTGTTGGCTTTGTCTTCCACTAATACAACTCTTATCACTACCACATTCAGTATACAAGAGGAGAGAGAGAGAGAGAGAGAGAGAGAGAGAGAGAGAGAGAGAGAGAGAGAGACTTTGAAGTAGATCCACAGCTTTTTGCTAGGTTTGTATCTATACTAGGTAATTTTCATGTGAACATCTGACTGCCACTTCAAAGCTATTTCTGAAATCATTTCCACCATTGGCTAATCCCCAGTCAGCTCCTTTCTTCACATTCCATTCCTGTTACTGGCACCACACCCTTCTTTCTAGGTCACTGGCTTGTTCACTTACATCCCATTACTGACACTTCCTTCTCTCGCTCAGATTTCCACTGTTTTAAACTTTCTGGTATTATCTCTTGCCTTCATTCTTCCTTCCTGTTCTTAACTCTACCAGACCCTTATTATTTCTTTGCTACCTGAAGTTTTAAGATCCAATAACTTCATAGTTGGCTTTTCTTTTTATTTATTTTTTTTCCTTTTTTTTCAGGCTATTTCTGCTTGAGGATATTCTGAATTGAAAGAAGAAATTGCTGAATGGATATACTAAACACAAGGCATGATGTGGTTGGAGAGATAGCCCATAGCTTAAGAGTATGTGTTGCTCTTACAGAGGAGCTAAGTTCAATCCCCAATACTCAAATTGGGCAGCTCGCAATCGTGTGTACCTTTACCTCTTAGGGATCCTATATCTTTGGCTGGCCTCTCTGTGGGTACTACCACCACAAGTACAACCCCCTCCCATAATTAGAAAAAATACAATCTTTAAAATAGAGGCGCTAAACCATACAAATCAAAGGGAATCAAATAGCAGGAGTAAAAACTATAATCGCTAAATTCCCTTTCTTGGAAATAATATAAGCATATATCCCATAGCTGAGATGAAAAACTCTGCAAAACCTAGGAAATCCTGAAATTTCTCAAATTCTATTTTATTTCCAAGGAGTAATTTGTGAAATCCTTCAATTCTTTTGACCAAATGTTCATGACAGCCTCTCATTTTCTTCAATTCTTCTATATCACTAAAGTCTTACCTGATCTGGATAGCGGGCCAAGGAAGAGGACAATAATGCAAAGGGAAAGAATCTTCATGGTAAAGTAGCACTGAAACACCAGTGTCTCAGTAAGATAAACCGGGATCAGTGTGGATGCTTTTAGAATCACACTGGATTCTAAAAGTCCTGGATTCAATGGTATTTGTTAACAAACAAGAACTCACATGGTCTCTTAGTTTTCTGGACTACCCTCCGTGCCCTCTACGCTGCCTGCTTGTTATGATGTACTATGACATAGACAAGTCCTTATTGCATCATCACAGCTCTTCTTGTTTATTCATTTCCCTCTGTAGTCTCAGTGGCCACTCACAGGGCTTGATCTTTGGGGTCCTTACCCCTTCATAAATCTATAACTTGATAGTCTTGTTGGAAAAGTACCTCACTACATCCATTCTTCCATGGGAACAAATCTGTACCTACTGTACGTTTCCATTCCCTAAATTGGACGGGTGGTTCCTCAAGATCATTGCTGCCGTGTGTGGACCCCTTCATCTCAATTTCTGTCAACATTAGGAAGTTCCTGCTTTTGTTTGAGGTGGGATGGTCTCTAAATCTTGGGCTTACGTGATCCTTGTCCCTCAGCCTTTACAATCTGGGGATTACAGCCCTTTCCTGTCTTTTGTGACAGAAGTGGTATTCCCTTCTTCAAAAATTGTCACCTTGCTGGGATCTCTGATTCTTTCTATCCTCTCATTCCATTAAAATCTTCAGAATATTATTTTTGTGTCCAAGTCTCACTTGGTTAGACATTAGCTTTCACTGTCGTTTTGAGAAGAAAACCGAAAACAAACAAAATAAGCTCCCCTGAATTTATTTGAGATCCAGTCCAGTTTCACGCCCATCTTGAATGAGAAGTGATAGTAACAAGTGTTCCTTATTCTCTGCTAAGTCTCTGCCATCTGGATTCTATTTCCTCATTCTATCATGATCACTGTCAGGATTTGCTAGTAGATATATGAAAGCAAGGAATTCCTGGCTTTGATGCCCATGATAAGGAAGTCCATTATTTTGGACACTAGAGAGCACTGTTTTTAGAACCATGGCTTCCACTCTAAACTGCTCCCCACCACCTGCTGGTCTCAGCTTCCTTCTCTCAGGGAGGTCTTCCTGCTTCACAGCTCAAGGCAAGGCTCTCTTTTTTCCTATCTTTCTGTGGATAACATACAGATTGACTGAAACCACTAATGTTTTGTGTAAAGTCCAAACTCTTAGCAGTGAATCACAGGACACTGATGATGACCTTCCTTGATGAGAGTTCCTATTCTGTTCAAAATTCACTTGCAGTTCATAAGGCATGAACCAAACCAGATCTAAGGCTTTGGAAGCAGGTAGTTATATTAGGGTGAGAAGTATACTGAAAAGTTTAATCACTGTAATGTTGCAGTGCTGAGACCACTGAAAGAAAAGAGCACATAGACTCTGGTCTTCCAATGAGCCAAATAAGCTTTAGTTTGGGCTGGCCAGTGACTGCACCTCAGGTCAGGATTTAAGTAGTACAGCACTGATCATGCTGTACATCAAGTTTGAGGTCAACCTGGGCTATGTGAATTCCTATTTCAAAAAACTAAAAATGAAAACCAAAAGAACACATGAGTCCATTTCACATTGAAATCATGTCTAACCCATATTAGGGGTTATAAAATGAGATAATTTTATGCATAGCTGGTAAAGGAACAAAAGTAGAGCCAAGATTTAAAATAAGATTACTTAACTGTTATCCTTAACTGATGCTATGTCTTCCAAAATAGATCCAAGTATATATGTTCTTTCCCAATGTTTGCTTTATGTATATTTTATATAGATTCTTGCTAACTATAGGTTATGCTTTTATCAGGAACTTACATTTTTCCATCACACTAATAATGCTCTGGCTGGTTACAGAAGAGGAAGTCCAATGGCTCGATTTCTGTGACATCTGACTGTATCTTCTTTCCCTAGCCCCTGACATCCCCCAGTTCTTCCTATGAAACTGGAGTTTACTCGTGGTGCAACATATATGAGAGGCAGAACAGAACCTGTAGACCTAAGCACAGGCTTCCACCCCACATATCTTACCTCCTCTGGCCCCACTGACTTTCACAGTGTTTATACCCTCAACATGGTTGTGGTAGCCAGAACACTCCCTGTCAGTCTCTGCCATTCAATTGTTTACGTTGTTTTGGCCTGGGATGTCATCCTTCCTCCTATACATCTAGAAACTAGTTTGAAATAAAAACTCAATTCTCAAATCTCGAGATTGCCTTCTCTAACCTCCTTTCTCTTGTCCTCAAGGGTGCTAAAAGTTACATGTTGTGACTCTAGTCAATTCAATGCTTAAGTATTATCTGGGCAGCAGTAAGTAATCCAATTGTTGAGCTATACCTAACAGCAGTTCCGTAGGCAGCAAGGTGAGGGTGGAGTCCAATATCATCCTGTTTCTTATTCATCTCATTAAAAGTAATGGTTGCAGGGGCTGGAGAGATGGCCTAGCGGTTAAGAGCTCCGACTGCTCTTGCAGAGGACCAGGGTTCGATCCCCAGCACCCACATGGTGGCTGAGAACTGTCTTTGACTTCAGTTCCAGGGGAATCTGACACCCTCTTCTGACCTCTGAGGCATTGCATGACATGGGTGGGTGCAGAAACCTACATGCAGACAGTACATTCATACACATACAAAAATAAATTAAAAAAATTTTAAAAGTAATGGTTGCAGTGAGACTGTAGAGATTTGTCCATTTCAGAGATGAGTCAAATCTCTGAAGTGAAAAGTTGAAAATAATGCAGACAGGCAGCTATGTTCTGAAAGTGAAGGGTGAGATAACTGAGATTTGTAAATAAGGAAAAATTGGAACTAAATTGTTATCTGGAGTGGCTTTATTGGCTGTCAGGGCCACCAGATATTATATAAATGTGTCTCTATCTGGATACTGTGATCTGTATGTTTGTATCCTCTCAAAACTTACATATTTTTAATTTACATTTGTTTTATTTACTTATTTATGAGCGTGTGCATGTGTGTGTGTGTGTGTGTGTGTGTGTGTGTATACCCTAGCACATGGGTGGAGATGAGAGGACAACCTGAGGTAATCCAACTTGTGGGAGTTAGACTTCTCCCTTCATCACGTGGATCCCAGGATCAGACTCAAGTCAGCAGGCTTGGTGACAAATGTCTATTGCTGAGCCCACTCAGTCCTCAAAACTCATATATTACATACCTAATCACCAGTGCTACACTATTTGGAGATGGGAACTTCAGGAAGTATTGAGCTCTTGAGGATGGACGGGACTAATTCTTTATGAAAGAAAGCTCGGAGAGCCTCCTTCCTCCTCCCCCAACATGAGTACACATGTGTTAAGAACATCTATTTCCTCTGAGAATTAATTGAAGCTTTTGCCTTAGTTGCTGAAACTGAAAAGGTGGATCCTTCTTTGCTGGTTCCCCAGTATTTACCAGTATTCTGTGATTTTCCTTGGGTTCTAGATGCCCCATTCCGGTGTCAGCTTCATTACCACAGGATTACCTTCCTGGTCTATGACATTCCTTTTCTTTTAAAGACAAAAATTTATTACTTTTTAAATTTTGTGTGTTGCCTGGGTACATGTGAGCACACCTGTGTCATGCCATGGAGGGAATCAGATCCCCTGGAACTGGAGTTACTGGCTGGGTTTTAGCCACTATGTGGGTGCTGGGAATTTAACCCAGCTCCTGTGTAAGAGCAGCCAAAGCTCTTAACTGCTGAGCCATCTCTCCAGCCTCAGCATTCCTCTTCTAAAGACATTTGGATTAAGTTGTATTAAGTGCCCAGCCTACTTTAAGATGATGTAAACTTAATCGATTATATCTACAACCATCCTATTTCCTAAGGAAGTTACATTCTGGAAGAGTAGCACATGGGATTATAATATATGCTTGCCAAAAGGACACAGTTTAACCCATGATAAAAAGTGTCTGAAAGTCTCTAGGAAAGACTCTAGGAAGCCAATAAAATAGAAAAGTTTGCTATTATTTTTCCCAGCAGAAGACAGCAAAAATGGTGGCATTTACACTGAATTACTTTGTACTTCAGAGACACTTGTGAAAATGGCTGATCCAAAGATTTGGTATGTGTTTATATTTTTTATTTTGGGAGAATGAATAAGCTCAACACAGCTCTCTGCCAAACTAGGAACAGTGTCTTTAAGGAGCCTGAATCATCATTCTATTTTGTATGGCCTAGAGTTTACAAAGATACCTGTATTAAAATAACAGTTAAAATGCTAGAATAAATACATCTTATAACCACAGCTCAGTGGTTTTAAAGGTATGCACAAAGTTTTTTAAATCTGCCATAGGACATGCCGACTTGATTTACATTTACATTTAGAAGCAAAAACTCAAAATTCTGCCTTTCTAAGATGAGGTCATATTTCAGGTGGTCCAATCTGGGTCTGAGCCAGGTGCTTCCATGTTCTGGGTCTTTTATGCAAATAACTAATAATAAGCACTTACACAGATTTGCAACAAAGTGAGATACCTTTATTTGGAACAAAGCCATAGTTAAGTGCAGGTTTTAGAGGGATACACTATCAATATTGACAGCAGGTGGCATGAGTGAGAGTACTTAGGGCTCAAGTATAATTTGGGGCTTGGGGCTTCCTTTTATGAAGTTCAATAGAAGGTAGAATTTGGTTATATAGCATGGGTAGTTCTCTATTTTGATTGAGAGATTAGGTCATACACTTTTTTTTTCCTACTATGAATGTCCCTTCCCACAATGATCTGATTTTAATCATATGCATGCCCAGTAGGCATAGGCGTAAGATGGTAAATGGTAAATTCTCTTTAAAAGGTTGCTAGATGGCACAGTTTTTTTTTCCTGTATATGCACCCCAAACTAGTTTAGACTGGATCAGCTCTTCTATTCTTCATACTACTATACCCTGGGAATACACTTGAGAAGAAATTGAATTTGATAGCAGAGGTGGGGGAAACCTACTATTACTGAGCAATGGGAACAAGAATTGCCCAATGCAGTGTGTTTGTGTGTGTGTGTGTGTGGTGGGGGTCAAGGTATTCTGAGGTCACCATGTGAATGTTTTGGAGAGGGACATGTGTACATGTGTATATAGCATGTGCAGGTGAGGGAACAAAGGTGTCAAGTGCATCATTACAAGAGGGGAGGAGTGTGCATAGACCCAAATCAATCAGGTCCTAGGGTACTAATGTGTCTCCTCTGCTTGCTGTCTCAGTCAGCATTCATCTGTTTTGAAATCAGAATCCCTCTGAGGAATGTGCCAAGTTACTGAGGTGTCTGTAGAACTACATATGTCTGTACGAGCTTTACGAGCTTCCCCCTCATCACTCTATGGAGCTGGCTTTGCTCCATTTCATTTCCTAAACAGAAAAAGAGCAAATGCCCATCTTTATACATTTTGATAGTCAGCTGATAGTGGCTTAAATTACAAAGGATGAATGGGAGATATGTCAAAATTGAATTAAAATCAGAAGGTTTATCATGATAAAAATCTGCAATTCAGAGTTAAATGGATTTAGGACACCCTGAAATCTATTGCAAGCAGAAAATCAGTTCAGTTTTCAGATTAGGAGATATATGTGAAGAGACAGAAGAAACACTTTACATCAAAATTGTGTTATATTTTCTTAAATGTACTTTTAAAACATATCTTGAAAAAAAATCGCCATTTTTGTATCTCACATATCTTCCAAAACTGATCTCTAACAAATGACAAGGCTATAAACATTTAGGAAAGTTAGATTCACAAATGACACATTAAATAAGGAGACTCAACCATTACACACAAATTTGAAGTAAAATATAAGGAAAAGAGCATTTAGAGCTAAAGTGGAAAGGAATGGGAAAGGAAGAAAATATTGCTTCTGTTTATAAAAAAAAAAATAGTCATAGAGATTCAAGTAGAGAAAGATGGCCCAGGCAGTTCTCAGGGAACTCTTAGGCTCCAAGAGACCACCTAATGGCAGAATGGGAGTTCAAGAACATTAGAGAGGAGGAAACGAAAAAGAGGAGCTGGAACAAAAGGAACCTGGCATCAGGAAAATTCACATTTTCCTCCTCTAATTTTATATTACTCTAAAATATGAATACTGATATACAGTAATTACAGATTCTGAAAATAAGTGGTGGGTCAATTCTAGAGCCCATTAAGAGATTTAAATTGCAACAACATAGTTGCTTTCAAATAAAAAGAAATATAACAACAATGCTGTTCAGCTTGCCTTATTGGAGGGACCTGATGGATCTAGGCATACTAATCAGGAGCTTTCCAGGAGGGCAAAGGGGCCTGCATTAGTCAGTGGTCCCTGGAAGCCTCAGGGAGGGGCCAAGGCCCAAAGGGAGCTAATGGGAAAGGAATCACATTCTTTTTAAAGTGCAAAATTTGTCATTTTTTTTTCCATGTCTTCCACTTAGAATCCTTATGTGACCAGTGAGGTTAAATATGAGAAAGCAATTTCCTTTGTGGCTAGATACCTCTCTTCTGAGTCACAGCCTCACGTCATAAGTAGTGACTCTGGGAGTCCATTGTTTCCAGCTGCCGCTTCCACACCTGCCTTTCTCATCAATACTGGAACATAAAGATGCTCCACAATAGTCTTGGACTCTCCTTTAAGTATCAAGATGACTCAGCCACCCTGCCCTGTGAATAGCAAGGCTTGGGCATTTATAGATTACTCCTGTCAACCAAAAAGTAGTTAAAGTGAAAATTACCCAGTCCTGGCAGACATTCATGGGACCTAAGGTTCATGGTTTTTCTTAGAATTTATAACCTTGACAGTTAATTTTGCAGGCGTCTTTTAAAGTCTGTTATTTCCCACAATTTGACATTTAAGCAGCTTTTTAAAGCTCCAGTATAAAAATGTTAAGACAACCTGTTTTTTTTCCTAGTAACATCACCTATTATTTTATTATTATAGTCAAGGAAATGAATCATTGATTTTCCCCTTTCAACATTTTCTCAGGGGTTGGAGATAGCAGAGGAGCCAGGACATCTTC
Organism: Rhizomys pruinosus; assembly: GCA_009823505.1. Taxonomy (NCBI): domain Eukaryota; kingdom Metazoa; phylum Chordata; class Mammalia; order Rodentia; family Spalacidae; genus Rhizomys; species Rhizomys pruinosus. Next base: position 2,207,792 of record VZQC01003726.1, on the reverse strand, counting down.
AGTCAATGCTATTCCTTTCTTACAACAACAACAACAACAACAACAACAACAAAACCTACTTAGATAACACAAACTGTTTTCTACAACAGGACATCACAAAATGAAAACAGCAACCAGCTGAGAGTTGCAATATATTTAGCACACAGGGTTAGTGTCCTGTGTGTGAGTGGGTGTACATGTGTGTGTGTGTGTGTGTGTGTGTGTGTGTGTCCAGTAGGAAATGGGCAGACATATGAATTAGCAATTTCCAAAAGACAATTTGAATGGTAATGTAAAAAATTCAACTTTGTTACTAATTTTAAAAGTCAAATTAATGCAGGGCATGCTGTCACACAACTTTAATACTAGCGCTCAGGAGGCAGAGATAGGTGGATCTTTATGAGATCAAGGCTACCCTGTCTACACAGCAAGTTATAGGCCAGCCAGGGTTACAGGGAGATTGTCTCAAAACCAAACAAAAATAAATAAACAACCAAAGTCAATACTGCAAAATGTCATTTTACACTCATAACACTGGTGAAAGTATTAATCATGCAAGAGGAAGGTGATGACTTGAAGCAGTGTCTGCATTCAGTGTTCACTATGACCTATTTCCAGTCTACAGCCAAGCACTTTCCAGACAAATGTTACTAGGGCTTGGTAGGTGTGGCTTGGCTAAGGTTCTGTCCAGTTCTAGGGAGGAGGTGGAATAGGTCAAGAGCAGAGGGGTGTAAAGGAAGCTTGGCCCATGGAGATCCTTGGTCTGTGAGTGAAGGCTGTTCATGTGCCCTGAGCACCTTCGGTGGTGGCTGCATCATCTTGGTCCTAAATGAAGGGAAAATGGTACTCCATCCTAGCAAGTTGTTGTGTTTCCTTTATAAATTGCATTAGTTCTTTTTTAACACTAAGATTATAAAGTTTAGCTAGTCTGATAGAATTTGCATTTATTATAAGGACTGAAGAGGAATACTTCAACTGTACCTTGCTCACATTAATATAGAATATAATCCTTTTAGAAAAAAAATTAAGCACTGGCTAATACATAATAGGAAGGCAGTAAAGAGGTCATGCTTTCTTTTTTTTTTAATTTTTTTTTCAATTTTTTTTATTTTTGTATGTGTATGAATGTACTGTCTGCATGCAGGTCTGTGCACTCACGTCGTGCAATGCCACGGAGGTCAGAAGAGGGCGTCGGATTCCCCTGGAACTGGAATTCTCCTGGAATTGGAGTTTCAGACGGTTCTCGGCCGCCATGTGGGTGCTGGGGATCGAACCCGGGTCCTCTGTAAGAGCGGTCGGTGCTCTTAACCGCTAGGCTATCTCTCCAGCCCCGGTGGTCATGCTTTCTATAGTTATGACAAAAACTCAAGGCTGGATGCCAATCTTCCCTTACAAGATGAGGTCTAGGTGTATTCACTTCCCCCAAATGTCATTATTATAAAGAATGGGTTTCTGGGTTCTAAAATGGTGGGGTGAAAAGTGTATCCACAAATTTGGATAAGGTGAAGACATTACTAGTATAGTACCTTAGGCCCAGGAAGATGAGTTAATTTTTTGGAGGAAACAACTTTACACTTCTATTAATTGCAGTAATTTCAGTTCGAGAAAGCATGATAGCTTAAAAAATTAATAGCAAATGATCTTGGGATGGTATCTATCTGATAAAGACACAGTTCAGCAGGTTGATGAGTAAGGTCTGGGGACTACCTAGTTACGCTAAGCAGGAGAGGTGGAATTATGATATTGAAAGAGCACGACCGAATTTATCCACTGAACAAACAGATGTGAAGATAAAATTCAAGCATCTTGAGACATTTCAAACTGTTTTCCTAAATAATTTTTAGGCTAAAGGGAAGTCACATCCAAAACTATTGATGAACTCTCCGTGCTACACTCACTGTAGCACCTGGCCACAGCTACAGTGCAGAAAAGCAGTGTCCAGTGCACTTATTGAAATGAGATTCTGGGGCTGGAGAGATGGCCTAGCAGTTAAGAGTGCCCACTGTTCCTGCAGAGGACCTGAGTTCGATTCCCAGCACCCACATTGTGGCTAAGAACTGTCTTTAACTCCAGTTCCAGGGGAATTCGATGCCCTCTTCTGACCTCGGCATTGCAGGACACGGGTGCCCCAACCTACATGCAGACAGTACACTCATACACATAAAAAATAATAAATAAATAATAAATAAATAAAAATTAAAATGAGATGCAAAATAAATGAAATTTTCCAACATTTGACAATAACAAAATTAAAAAAATAAAAGCAAAAATACTTGGGAAAAATTTCTTTTTTTTTTTTTTTTTTTT
>VZQC01003726.1:2181448-2203071 GCA_009823505.1 Rhizomys pruinosus | reverse complement strand
TTTTTTTTTTTTGTCTTTTGGAGACAGGATCTCCCTGTACCCCCAGCTGGCCTGGAACTTGCCAGGCTGGCAAGTTGAACTCACAGAGATCTGCCTGCCTTTTTCTCCTGAGTGCTGGGATTAAAGGCATGTGTCACCATGCCTGGCTAAAACCTTTTTTAAACTACCTAAAATATGCTAGAATAATATTTAATGACCAGATAGTTTACTAGGTGATTAAACAACAGCAATTAAAATTAATTCCTTCAAAAACAGCAAACAACAAAGAAAATCTGTGTGATTTATGCAGTTGATACTGAAAAAAGAGTGGATCAGATCTCAAATCTGTTCCTAAAATAAACTCAGTAATCTAGGAACAGCATGAGAATAGGATGCTTCGTAGAAATCAAGTTGACCTTTGTTTCTTTTGCTGTCTTTTTTCATTCTTGTGACAAAGGTAACATAAAGATAGAAGTGTTTGGCTGTCAGCTGGAAGGTGTAATCCATCCAGCCTGGTGGCAGGAGTGAGGCAGCTGATCATAGCCATCCACAACCAGGAAGTAGAGAGGGATGAATCCTGGCACCCAGCTTGCTTCCCCCCTCCCCCAATTATCTTTCATCTTCTCACAGACATATCCAGAGGTGTGTCTTCTTAGTGATTCCAAATCCAGTCAATTGACAATGAAGATTAATCATTAGATCTGCCTTTAGAATCAATACTAAGGAGTAAAAGAGAGTTTTTCCCTTCCAAGAACCTAGCCAACCTGTGGCCTAGTTCTCATTACACCCAGCTGGGATGCAGTTCTGTGTTTTCAGGGTAGAAAATCAGATTTCACACATATTGGTTGCTTAGAGATAATTGGGATCTATGATTAGAAGGTCTGGTTACATCAAGATATTTAAGATGGACTGTCCTAAAGAAGGCATAAAAGAGTTTTATCCTGGCAGAAGTTGAAATAGATGAGCTGCCACACTAAAAACTCAAATAAAGAAAACACTGCATGTCTTAGAAGGTGGCAACATAAAGGGCTGGGGATGACCTAAGGTGACTCACATGATTCTTGGGTTCTGAGTTGGCTGAGATCCTGTTCAAGGATGGCTGTCTAGGGCTTGTAGGGGCTGAGCTAGCAGGACTGAAACTCTTGGCACCTCTCAAGCTCACGTGTACTCTGCAGCATAGTCTCATATGAGTTGTCATGTACATATATGTTCTTAGTATATGCATGTTCTTGTTTAGATATACATCATTTGAAGGCATATGTATATATGTGGGTGATTCTAAAAATTGTTTATTACCACAGAAATTTACGTAATAGATGTGGTATTTTTTTATGCTTTTATTGATGTTTTGTGTATTTCAGACATCATTTCTCAGTTCAGTTAGATGTGGTATTTTTAAATTGTGAGATGCAACAAGGGGATTTAGTCAGAGAGCCAAATAAATACCAGCATGTACATTTAAAAATGTTTATTATTTTTATTTTATGTGTATGAATGTATCGCCTCTATGTTGCACCCATGTCCTGCAATGCCCAGGGAGGTCAGAAGAAGGCATTGGGTTCTCCAGAACTAGAGTTACTGGTGATATTAAGCGTCATGTGAGTGCTGGGAATAAAACCTAGGTCCACTGCAAGAGCAGGCAGTATTCTTAACTGCTGAGGCATCTCTCCAGCCCCCAAATACCAGCATATAAAACTAGCTTGTTTTCTTGTACACAGCATCAACCAACCTTTTACTTACTAGGGAAGCTACTTCATTCACACTGGCAACAAAATTTAAGAATTGCCACAGAATATTCATCAAAAGAAATCCATAATTTTTCATAAGGAAAATATAGCTATCTTCAAGTGAAACAATGCTAAATAATTTAAGCACAGTCGCCCAATGGGAACAAAAAGTGATCCCCTTTTAATATGTGCAGTATAGATACTGTATGTATCGATAATATCTAAAAATAGACATAAAATTTCTAGGGAAGAGACAGATCAATTACGTATAGAAGCCATAATGTTTTCCTTGTTCCCCAATTCTTTTATTTCTCTGGGATGATACAATGACAGCAAAACAGTTATCACTACCATCTTATTAATTAAAGTATGTACTGCAGGTATGGGGCACTGTAATATTCTGAGAGTTCATCCCGAAAAGGTAAAGTGCTTCCCTGCTGCTATCCTGTGTGAGGATAGAAACTCTTGTTTCCTGATGGGAACAATGATCCTAAGGGACAGAGAGTAAAGAAGTTCATGTTCCTAGTCTTTGGGATACACATCGGTGTTCTTGAGAGTGGGGAGATGAGACAAGCATTTCTGAGTTACTGCCATTAGGACGCCTCTGTAGTCTGGGAGATGAGTGTGCTACTCTCTGAGCAGGAGCAGGTGGATTTGGGGAATCAAGACATTCTCTGGCATGTCAGTTTTAATTCTCGAAGAAGCCAACTCTGTATTTATAGGAAAATATCCTCTTTCTGACAATAATGCAAATAAAATGTGGATTTATGATACTAGCTCCCAGAGTAACAAAAACAGAACATTAAATGGAAAGTCAAGTAATAGTACAATATTATATATATATTATATATATATATAAAAACATCAATCTGGCTATCTTTCAGGAAAGAGAATGAATATGGCATTAAAAAGACTTTCATGTTAACTGTATTTATTATTGAATTTTTGGATAAACCCAAGGGTGATTTAATAATATCTTCATATATATGTTTTAAAATAAATCAGCTCTTTTTTATTTTCTTTGTTTTATGAAATGACATCTAACTATGTATACAGCCTTGTGTGGCCTGAAACTCACTGTGTAGACCAGGGTGGCCTCTCACAGAAATCCACCTGCCTCTGCCTCCCAAGAGCTGCTGTTAAAGCTTCACAGCACCAAAACCAGCATCTGTTATTATTTACTATGTAATTAGATTTATTACTTATTCCAGAAAGAAATAGCATATTACTTTTGATTGAATAGAATTCTCCCATTTTGGTTGTTGTTCATTAATATTAGTTTCACAGTGACTTTTTAAAAGAATCTTATTCACTTTGCATATTTTAAATCATCTATTATATATTTGGTATTATAAGTTGTACCAATTTTACAAAAAAAATTGCAGTTGATTATTCCTTGAGCTTCTTATAGTCTGTTCACTTTGAAAGAACTTTGCTGCAATGTGATTCTCTGTAATAAACAACAGCAATAACATGTGAACCAAGTACAATATGAACTGTAAAAAGAGGTCTTCCTCCTGCCTGTGGGGAATAGGGTGTGCTTCATCATAAGGTCTCACTGGAAAATAGCTCCTGAAGACATCTGTCACAGCGTGTCACCACTGAAGTGAACCAGAATACTGAGTAAGTTGATTTTTTTTTCTATATTCTTCCTAGAGTCTAAAGATACAACATAAGATCAATTTGTGGCTTTGTTTTTAAACCAACAGTTTCCAGCCAAAAAGAGAAACTTAGTTCATGAGTAGACAGATGATAGATGCATGTGGTTGAGCTTAGTGGGTTCTTTAGAAATATTATTACAATTGGAACAGCAGTTCCACTATGAATTATGCTTAAGTTTTATGAACTAAGCTCATGTAAGGTAGATGCTCTTAGCCTGGATAAGGTAGAAACTAACATAGCAGTTATATTTTAGATGCTCTTACCCTGGATAAGGTAGAAACTAACATAGCAATTATGTGTTCAAGTGTCTAGTTCTTTGATCTAAAGGGAGAAGGACTGGTCTGCTGCTATGCCCACTCTTCATTCTTCTAACATAGATTCAAGTGAGGGCAGTTACATTGAAACCACAAAAAATCCTGAAGAAACTCACTAGCTTCACTCTTATCTGTGTTTACCACCAATTTTAGAGACTGCACAGTGTTGTGGTTTGAATCTGAAATGCCCCACATTGTCTGGTGAACTTTTAGGAGGTGGAACCTCACTGAGAGATGCAGGTCTTTAGGGGTGGGTCTTGGAAGGTTATACCTGGCCCCTAGTTCTGACCTTGCTTTCTGTTTCTGCTTCACTGTGCTTGATGTGATAGCCTCATCCTTACAGTCACCTCACCATGAGTGAAGCCTTGCCATGCCTTCTTGGCCACCATACCCTGAAACTCTCTGATGCTGTGTGTCAGAATGTATCCTTCTACTATAAGTCGTTTCTATCTAGTATTTTGGTCACAGTGATGTGAAAGCGGCACAACTAGTATGGGTGTAATAGTCACTATGCTAAGGATTGATTATGTTTGTCAGGAATAGAAGGTATACTCCTCTAGCTCATGCTAGTTAAAGATATGAATCCCTCACATGGGTCTACAGAACTGTCCAATAGCTGATCTTGTGATGTCAAGAGAGCAAACTCCACCTGCAGTTCAAACTATGCTGGTATTTTCTGTCCCATGAAGAGCTATGGAGCTTCATTATACCTTATATATTATAAATTCACAAACCACTGATTATTTCCTTTACCCTCAGTCACCTCTTCCCATGCTCCAGATAACCTTGCTTCTTTAAACCATAAGTATCCCTAAACCCTAAGAAAAAGGTTTCGAGGCATATCCCTGACCTTCTGAGTTCAGACCTTCTTCATTAAACTCTATACCCTGATCACCAGTGTTCAGTGTTTTGTGCTGGATGAATATTGGGAACAAAACTTATCTTTGGGTTTGGTGAGAAGGTGAGAAACAGGCAAGTTAGGGGAGATTAAGAGTAAGTCCATGACTTGGAGTATGGATTCCAGATCAGCAGCCTCAGCAGCACCTGGGGGCCTGTTCGAAAGATAAATACAGGTGGAAAGGGAAGTGACTCTAGATTTGATTGAGAAATGATGTATGACTTATGGAAAAAGTTTAGTAACAATAAAAATTTTTAAAAAAGAAAAAAAAGTTTATAAAAAAGAAAGATAAATACCTAATTCCCCACTCCAGAGCCACTGAGTCAGAAGCTCTAGGTTGTAGCTCCACCACTTGTGTTTTATTCAGCCCTTCAGCCCGCTTAAGTCCAAGAACCAGAGTTCAGTGCTGCTAGGTGGATTTAATTTAACCAACTATCTTTTATTTACGCATCTTTGAGAAGGAGAAAGCATAGCAGAAAGAACTAAAGTAAAAACAAGGGTTTGCTATTTACTCAAACCCAGTATGTACTTAGTAATCAATAGAAGGGTGTTCTAGTTGGTCCTTCAATTGCTATGACAAAACACTCTGACCAAAACCTTGAGAAGGAAAGGATTTATTTGGCTCACATCTCTCGGGTCACAGTTCATCACTGAGGGAGCCCAAGGTAGGAACTCAGGGGCGGAACCTGGAGGCAGGAGCTGAGGTACAGGCCATAGAGGAATGCTGCTTACTGGCTTGCTCCCCTGGCCCATGCCCAACCTGCTTTCTTAAACTGTACATAACAACCTGCTTAGGGGTGGCACCACCCATAGTGGGCTGGGCCTTCCTACATCACTCAACAATCAAGACAATACTCCACAGACGTGGCCACAGATCAGTACAATGGAGGCAGTTCCCCAGTTGAGGCCCCCTCAACACAGGTGCGTCAAGTTGACACTAAAGCTATCCAGCACAAAGGGTATACAAAGTGAAAATAAGGTTTCCATTTAAAACACAACAGTCCTCCAATAAGTACAATGGATATTTTGGTCCCCATTGCCCTTTGGACCTACAGGAATGAATTGAAGCCACATGACCTCCCCGCAAAGTGAAAAAGCAGATGATCTTGGATTTGTTGGGAATTGGGGAAACAGGAGGATGTTCCTTCCCCAAACACATGTTCGCCAGCTACAGGCCAGGGGACTAAAAGTCTACCAGGGAAGGCTGACATTTTTACCCTGAGGCTCAGCTTCTGTAACCACATTTAAATATGAAAATTCCTTTCCATCCTACCCTCTCCAGCAATGCAATTGCATTTTCAAATGTAACCAATTTGTGCAACTACAGTGATTTCCTCTGAAATCACAAGGGTTTCCTCTGAAATGAAAAGTCCAGGAAGAGTCTGATGTGTTGGGGAGGAAAAAGGTGAAGATAAGGATTAGTCAGTCATCATTAAGACATTCAGCTTCTCCACCTAAGACCTCAGATGCTTCAGAGTCTAGTTCTAGCCTAATGTTGGACAAATCCTTTTTCTACTCTTTCAATGCTTGAATTCCCAGTGGTCAAAAGCCTCATAGATTTAAGGTCTTAAAAATGCCCAACAGTCTTTGAATGTTAAGTATATGAAGAGGGAAAAAAGTAGACTGAATTCACAGCAGTGTTTGGGAGGTCAGCATTATATTGAACTTTTCTCAGACTTCCATTATTGGTACCAATCTATACACCATGTATTAGAGAAGATGTTTATCTAGCACTTAAATATTATCTCCTGGTGACAGCTTATTTTACACAGTAAATAGAAATGTTGATTGTACTATAGTTAAAATTAATGGGTACTCAGCTTTGATTTTTTTTTTTTAATGCAGGCTGAACTTTGAGGAGGAGGCAAGTGCTATTTTCAGTGACCTACTCTACCAATAGGGTTTGAGACATTTTATTTGTCGCATCTGTAGTATGCTGGTAAAATAAGAAAAATAATTCCTTGTGTTTTATTACAGAGCCAAGTTAAGTGGTTAATCAATAACTTGGAAAGGGACTTTAAGCTACTTCCCTACACTGTAATGAAGAATAAGCTGTCTCAAGATTTTCTTTCTGTTCATGGGAAGAGAATCCTGGAGAGATAAACAATAAGCATGTCTTACATAAATCACTTTGGAGAGATACAGCATCTGCTCTTCTAGGGGACTATTTATACTGCATAAGGAGCTTACAGCTCTTAGGGGATGCTATTGTATATATGCAATCTTTGAGTCTTTCATCTTGTCACATCTCCAGAAAGGATAAAGATGAAGTATAAACATGCTTTCCTGGACCTGGACATCTAAGCAGATAGATGGAAGAAAGCCCAGTCTTTTGGCATCCTACCTTTAGTAACAATTCTTCTGTGTGGTCTTTCCCTTCGTAAAGAGTGGCAACATGTATGCAAACCTTGTTGCTCACAAAAGATCACTACTCTCTATTCTAGGAATCATCCTTAGTTCTTTTTTCTCCCCTTCTACCCCTCACTCAACCCTGTTAATCAGCTCAGCTAAATCTTAACTCCAGCAATTCATTGCAAACCCATACTCTTTCTACCTCCACTGACACATGCTGTTCTGTATCACCACCATCTTTCACCTAGACTCCAGTGGGAGACACCCATTTGTCCTTTGTTCCTTCTCTAAAAGAGATCACCATTTTTGTGATGTAAATCAGATTCTATGTCTATCCTTCTCAAGTCCTCCAGAACAACAATAAGCCTCTGCCATGTAATTAAAGCCATATACAGGGCACCCACAGCCAATCATCCTAAATGGAGAAAAAAAAAAAAAAAAAAAAACATTCCCTTTAAAGGTAGGCACTCGGCAAGGCTGCCCCCTATCACACTCCTCTTCAATATAGGCTTGAAACAATTGCTAGAGCCATAGGCCAGAAGAAAAGATATTAACAGGAGTAGTACTAATTGAAAAGAGGAAGTTCCAAGATCTCCCTATTTGCTGATGATTATGATTGTTTACTTTAAGAGAGCAACAAAAACTCCACCAGAAAACTCCTAGAACGATTAACAGCTTCAGCAAAAGTGGTGAGATACAAATTAACCTTAACAAATCAATGGCCTTTCTTTACACCAAGAACAAGCAATGAAAGAAAGAATATAAGAGGACCTTCCCACTCACATAAGCCTCAAAAACAATAAGATACCTAGGAAAACAAAACCCTAACCAAAGACACCAAAGACCTTAAACACAATTTTAAACCCTTAAAGCAAGAAATGAAGAAGACCTCAGAAGATGGAAAAAACCTCCCATGCTCATGGATTGGGGAAATTAAATTGTAAAAATGTCCATTTTACCAAACTCCTGTATACATTTAATGCAATCCTATTTAAAATCCCCAAGAGTTCTTCACAGGCTTGGAAACAAAGAGTTCTTCAATCATTGAGAAAAGAAGAAACAAAAGACCCCGAATAGACCAAACAACCCTGAGTGAAAAAAAAAAAAAGAGCAAAACTGGGGGTATCATTATATCAGACTTCAAAGTGTATTACATGGCTATAGTCATTAAAAACATCCTGGTACTGGCGCAAAAACAGACCCTGTTGACCAATGGAAACAAAACCAAAGATCCAACTCTGAGGCACATACAATTCAAGCCATCTCATATTTGACAAGGGTGCAAGAAACCCACCAAATGGAAGAAAAACGACTCCGCCTCTTCAGCAAGTGGTTGTTGTTGTTGCCAAACCAAAACTGGATCACCCACTTGTAGAAGAATGAATTAAACCCCCCTTCCTCTCGCCTGTACAAAAGTCAACTCCGATGGATATATTAAAAGGACACCTTCCCTCTCAACGTGAAACCCCAAACTCTGAAGTGTGATAGAAGAAAACGTTTGGAGGCAGACTACAAGACATAGGCGTAGGAAAAGACTTCCTAAATTTGACAGCAGTGCACAAGAATTAAGGTTGACACTTGACAAATTGGACTTCATCAAACTCAAAAGCTTCTTGTCATCAAAAAAACAATCAAGGAAGTGAAGAGAAATCCCACAGCAGTGGGGGAGGAAACCTTCACTGCAGATACATCTGACAAAGCCTGATTTCCAGAATATATAAACTACTCAAAAAACAACGGAACAAGAAAAGAAAACCAAATGACCCCCTCAATAGATTGAGCAAAGAAAACTGAACAGAGACTTCACAAGGAGGAATTAGAGATGTCTGAGAAAACACCATCAAGAACTGCTCAACATCACTAATCATTAAGGAAATGCCAAACAAAACCACTTTAAGATATCATCTTACTCCAGTACGACTGGCTAGATCAAGAAAACAAATGATTACCAAATGCTGGAGAGGTCTGTGGGAGAGAATGCGGGGAAACACTCATCCACTGTGGTGGAGTGGGAAGTTAAACTCGTACAGCCACTATGGCAAGCCGTGTGGAGAACCCTTGGACGACTGGGAATGAATGCCACCCGGACCCAGCCATACCTTCCTGGGCATGTACCCTCAAAACTTATGCCACCACAGCGATACATGCACGGCCCTGTTTATTTCCGCTCTCTTCACAATAGAAAGAGCTGGACAACCCACCTAAATGCCCTCAATGGACGAATGGATAGAGAAAATGTTCTGGTACATCTACCAATGGAGTTCTATGCCCGCAGTAAAGCAAGACGACATCCCGAGCTTTGCAGGAAACAATGGCGGGAGCTAGATGGACACATGCTGAGTGAAACAACACAGTCCCAGAGAAACAACAAAACGACGAATGGTATCCCTCATCTTGTGGATTGCTGTTGCCAATTACCCAGTTGTAAGTATTTCTTGTGTAGGGCCCCCTCATCTTTTGTACAAAGCAGTTGGACATAATGCATTTTGGAAACAACAACAACAACAGAAAATACTGCATTCAAAGAACTGACTGAAACAGTGACTTCTGCTCAAAACCGTCAACGTCCCCATGGAAAATATTGAGAAAGGGACTAAGAGATGGAAAGCATGTTTGCAGAATGCATAAGCTCTAGAGGGGTGGGGGAATGGGCAGGAACACCGGTTTCAGATTTGTAAAATACCATAAAATACAATAAAAAAAATAGAGAAAAAAAAAAATTCTCTCTGCTCCTGCCCTGAGCATTGTAGCCACTGCTCCACAGCTCAGGTTCTCCTGGCCAGGGCTCTCGCCACTCCAGATACTCTCACACAAGAACCCATGGGGGCTGTAGAAAAAAAAAAAAAAAAAAAAAAACAATAAGCCTCTGCAGTGAAAAAACTTTGGAAAGATTGAAAGGATGCAAGACATTATGGCAGAAGGCATGAACAGGAGTGGAGTGGGGCAGGGAGAGGGAAATGTGTCTAAATTGGACTGAATGATAATGTATGAAATACACAATTCATCAATAAAAGTAATTTAAAAAAAAGAAAGGAGCTAACAGTAAACCGGTGAAGTAAATTTCAAAATCATCTCCTCTGAAGAATCACCATGTAACTGAGATGTAAAGGGCAGGGATGTGTTTGTTGTGCAAGGATCCTCATGGAGAGCTTTCCAGGGAAGGTATCAGGAAGGGTGATAGATGAAGTGTGTCTGAGGGAGCATGGAATTGGAGAGTCAGCACTGAGAAGACAAGAGTAACACAATGAAGCTAAAGAGACAGGTGTTATAAGCATGACAAGAATCTGAAAAATTCTGATTATACTGAGAAGTTTCTGGAGGACTTGAGAAGGATAGACATAGAATCTGATTTACATCACAAAAATGGTGATCTCTTTTAGAGAAGGAACAAAGGACAAATGGGTGTCTCCCACTGGAGTCTAGGTGAAAGATGGTGGTGATACAGAACAGCATGTGTCAGTGGAGGTAGAAAGAGTATGGGTTTGCAATGAATTGCTGGAGTTAAGATTTAGCTGAGCTGATTAACAGGGTTGAGTGAGGGGTAGGAAGGGGAGAAAAAAGAACTAAGGATGATTCCTAGAATAGTGATCTTTTGTGAGCAACAAGATTTGCATACATGTTGCCACTCTTTACGAAGGGAAAGACCACACAGAAGAATTGTTACTAAAGGTAGGATGCCAAAAGACTGGGCTTTCTTCCATCTATCTGCTTAGATGTCCAGGTCCAGGAAAGCATGTTTATACTTCATCTTTATCCTTTCTGGAGATGTGACAAGATGAAAGACTCAAAGATTGCATATATACAATAGCATCCCCTAAGAGCTGTAAGCTCCTATGATTTCGGGGTTATGCAGTATAAATAGTCCCCTAGAAGAGCAGATGCTGTATCTCTCCAAAGTGATTTATGTAAGACATGCTTATTGTTTATCTCTCCAGGATTCTCTTCCCATGAACAGAAAGAAAATCTTGAGACAGCTTATTCTTCATTACAGTGTAGGGAAGTAGCTTAAAGTCCCTTTCCAAGTTATTGATTAACCACTTAACTTGGCTTTGGAATAAACACACAAAGAATTATTTTTTCTTTATTTTACCAGCATACACCGATGCGACAAATAAAATGTCTCAAACCCTATTGGTAGAGTAGGTCACTGAAAATAGCACTTGCCTCCTCCTCAACGTTCAGCCTGACATTAAAAAAAAAAATCAACGCTGAGNTTGTTTTGGGCAGATTTTAACTGTATCAGTTAGTGCTTTGACCCAGTCTTTATGTTGTTGTTTTTCCCTCTCCTTTGTATTGCTCCAACATATGCCTATATAACCATCACATATGCATCAAAAATATGACCTCTGAGAATAAACTGTATGTTAATTCCCAAAATATGTTTAGGAATTCACATTTTCCCCTTTAATTTTATATTACTCTTAAAATATGATTATGTACCATCCACCTATATACAGTAATTACAGAGTCTGAAAATAAGTGGTAGGTCAATTCTAGAGCCGGTTAAGAGATTCAAATTATAACAACACAGCTGCTTTCAAATAAAAAGAAATATAATAATAATGTTTTTCAGCTTGCCTTTCAACTTTACTCATTTAATTTTTCTTTGACTTACTTTTTGTACACTGAAATTTATTGAGATTTCTACCACAATCGCCAAATATAAAAATAATTTAAGTATTAATTAGTGGACAAATGGATAAGGAAAATGTGATGAATATACAGAACTGAATACTATTCATTCATTAAGAAGTAATCCTTTCACAATTAACCAGGATGACATCACACTCCTAAATGTTTATACACCAAACTCAGGTGCACTGAACTATATAAACACAATTCTTCAGGTCCTCAAGACACAGATTAATTCCAACACATTAATAGTGGAAGACTTCAATACCCCACTGAGCCCCTTGGATAGAGCAAGTGGACAAAAAAAAAAATAAATAAACAGACACATTGGAACTGAACAATACAATAAAACAAATGGGCCTCACAGACACCTACTGAATATTCCATCCAAAAACCACAGAATATACTTTCTACTAGGCACCCCCTGGAACATTCTTCACAATCGACCATATATTGGGACAAAAAAGAAACTTCAACAGATATAAAGGGATTGAAATAACTTCATGCATTCTATCAGACCACAGTGCAATAAAGCTCAATATTAACACCAGAATAAGCCCGACTGGCTACAAGAACACATGGAAACTAAACAACACAATCCTGAATAATGAATGGGTCAGGGAAGAAATAAAGAATGAAATAAAAGTATTCATGGAACTAAAAAAAAAAAGACAATACAACACAACAAAACCTGTGGGATACTTTAAAAAATGTATTAACAGGGAAAATTATAGCCCTAAGTGCCCACATTAAAAAAAAAAAAAAAAAACAGAAAGGGAACAAATACATGATATAACACTACAGCTAAAAACACTTGAGAAGTGACAACAAATGGACCCTAAACTCAACAGACAGGAAGAAACACCAAAAATCAGAGCAGAAATCAATAAAATATAAACAAAGAAAACAATACAAAAAACCACAATGATTCCAAAAGCTGGTACTTTGAAAAGATAAACAATATAGATAGACCTCTAGCTCAGTTAACCAAAAGAAAGAGCAACTCCAAATTAATAGCATTTGTGATAAAAAGGGAAACATTACGACAAATTTAAAAAAGCAACATACATCTCTCAATTATAACCTTAAATATTAATGGACTAAACTCCCCAATCAAAAGGCATAGACTGGGAGAATGGATTAGGAAACAGAATCCATCAATGTGCTATCTACAAGAAACCCATCTCACCCTTAAGGCTAGGCACCAAATTAAAGCAAAAGGATGGAAAAAAATATTCCAAGCAAATGGTATCAAAAAGAAAGAAGGAGTTGCTATTTTAATATCAGACAAAATAGACTACAATGTAGAAGCAATCAGAAGAGACAAAGAGGGCAATTTCATCCTTATCAAAGGGAAAATTAACCATGAAGACTTCACAATCATGAATATATATGCACCAAACTCCAGTGCACTGGTCTTTATAAACACAATTCTACATCACCTCAAGGCATAGATTAAATCCAGCACACTCATAGTAGGGGACTTCAATATCCTCCTGAGCCCTTTGGACAGATCAACCAGACAAAGAATAAACAGAGATAATCTGAACTGAACAAAATGATACAGCAAATGGACCTCACAGACATCTTCTGAATATTCCACCCAAGCACCAGAGAATACACTTTCTACTCAGTACCCCATGGAACATTCTCCAAAATTGACCACATACTTGGACACAGAAAAAAACCTCAACAAATACAAAAAATTGAAATAATTTCATGCCTTCTATCAGACCACAGTGCAATAAAGCTCAATATCAAGACCAAGATAAGCCCTGCTACCTACACGAACACATGGAGACTAAACAACACACTCCTGAATAATGAATGGGTCAAGGAGGAAATAAGAAAGAAATAAAAGCATTCCTGGAACTGAACAATGACAGTACAACACAAGAAAAACCTATGAGATACTTTAAAACAGTACTAAGAGGGAAGCTTATAGTCCTGGGTGCCTACATTAAAAAAAAAANGGTCCCCTTGTCACATATGAGATAGCTGAAAATCTATGTGCTTAAAGTTTGGACATCAGTTTTTTTCCATTGGTCTACAAGTCCTGTTTTTTGTGGCGGACCAGGCTGTTTGTTTTATGACTATAGCCTGTAGTACGAGTTTGATAGTCTGGCTGAGAAATCCCCCCTGTATTGCTCTTTCACAATGTTGGCTTTCCTTTAGTTATGGGGCTTTTGTTTTCCATATGAATTAAGAATTTTTTCCAAGACTTGTGAAGATCGTTGGGATTTTAATTGAATTGCTTAATCAGTATATTATTTGGGTAGAAATGAATGTTATTTTTTATTATATTTTTTTCCAATCATGGGATTTTGAGTTTTTTTTTTTTTCATCTTCTGATGTCTTCTTCAATCTTCTTCAGGGTCTTTCTTCTCGTAGTGTAAATTTTTGTTGTAGAGATCTTTAGTGTCTGGTTAGCTTTTCGTTCCTAGGTTTTTATTGTTTTGAGGGCTATTTTGGGGAAGGGTTCTTGTATCTCTTCACTTGCTGTTTTGTTGGTGTAAAGAATGCTGACTGATTTCTAGGTTAATTTTGTATCTGGCCACTTACTAGAACTCTTAATGGTTTCTAGGAGTTTTTCTGGAGTTTTGAAGCATGTCTTAGTAAAACTCTCGATATTGGTCTGCAAAAAAAAGAGAGATATTTGTGATTTCCTCTTTCCAATTAGTATCCTTTTAATTTCCTTCTCTTTGCCTTATGGCCCTAGCCAAATGTTCAAGCATACTATGAAAGAGGAGTGGCGACAGGGGCAGCTGCAATTCCTCCTTTAAGGAATCTTCTAACTTTTCTCCATTAGCATGATGCTGGCTGTGGGTTTCTTATATATGGCTTTGATTGATATTTAGGAATTACCTTCCAGTCCAATTCCTCTAGGACTTTAAATCATGAAGGGATGTGGATTTATTTTGTCAAAGGCCGTTTCCTTCTGCATCAACTTGAGATGATCATGTGTTTTTTGTCCTTCAGTCCATTTATGTGTTTTTTTATATTTTTACATGATTTTCATTCATGTTTGAACCACCCTGCACCTCTGGGTATGAATCTAAATTGTCATGGATTTGTGAGTCTATATGGGTTTGCAAGTAGTTTGTGTTGAGAAAATATTTTGCATCTGAGTTTATTATGAGATGTGTCTATAGCTTCTCCTTTTTGGTGTATCCTTGCCCTGATTTTTGGTATTAAGGTGTGCTTGGCTTCATAGAAGGAATTTGGGGGATTTCCCTCATGCTTGTATCCTTCTGAATTGTGTTTAGTATAATGGTTGTAAGTCCTCCTTTAAATGTTTTATCGAATTCTGATGTGGAAACCAATCTGGGCCCTGGATTTTTTTAGTTGGCAGGTTGTGTAGTTGTCTTCCACTGCGGTGACAAAACACTGCCGACCTACCCCAATTTGGGAGGTGAAAGTGTTTATTCAGCTTACATCTCCTGGGTCCACAGTTCATCACTCAGGGTAGCCCAAGCAGGAACTCAGGGGCAGGAACCTGAGGCAGGAGCTGAAAGCAGGCCATGGAGGAATATGCTGGTTCAACTGGCTTGCCCCTGGCTCATGCCCAGCCCACCTTCCTATATTGATATACATAACAACATCCGCCCCCCAGGGTGGCACCCACAATTGTGGGCGTGGGCCCCCCACACTGCTTGACCAGCACGAACAATACATCCACAGTGTGGCCACAGGCCAATCCATGGAGCCAATTTCCCCAATTGAGGCTCCCTCAACCCAGATGTGTCATGTTGACACTAAATCTATCCACACGAATTGACCCCTTGTCAACTACACACAAAAAACACATCATATTAAAACCACCACTTTCCAGGTTCTTTCCCCAAGAGTATGAATGTAACAGTTAATCACAAACCTGAGACAGTAAAATCTTAAAAAGCCCCAGCCTTAAAATGTGCCAAACATTAAACAGTTCAGAGTCTATTAAAAGCCTCGGGCATGCCGACAGGTGCAGAAACTTGTATGTAAGGCAGTACATTCATACACTTACAGAAATTAACAGAAAATAAATAAAATTAATAAAAAAGTCTTTTTTGGTGCTTTTTTAATTAAAATCCAAAACAAATACTGTCTTATTTCAAATGGAAGATAGGCACCACTCACAACAAAAACCTAAGTCCAGCAAGTAGCTCAGGCTGGACACCTGGGACTCACAATCTTCTGGGCTCCCAAAGGTTTCGCAGCTCCCCTTCTCTGACTTTGCCGTCCGTGGACACACTAACTCATATCACAGGCCCAGGCCAAGTCCATTCCACACCTTCGCTGCTCTTGGTTGGTCTCCCACATCTGGCATCTCCCGAGAAAGCTGAGGTCGCCATGAAACTGAGCTTGCTTCTGACCTCTCCTAATGCAACAACCTCAACTTCCTTCCTGACCCTACAATCTTTGGGTCTTCACTGAACCAGGCTCGCACTCTTGACCATGGCTTTCCTGGCCTCTCATGTGCCATGCCTTCAGCTGCTCTCTGTGACCCCTTATGCTTTCAACACCGGGGAACCTATAAGAGACTCTTTACACAATACCAAGTCACCTGCCTTGCTGCTCTGGACATGGAGGATCAGGCATCCTTTGGACCACAGCTTCTGTTGCTGACCCGGAAGAAATTTCTCCAGAAACTTGCCACAGTTGTGCTGGTCTCTGTTACTTTATAGCTGATTTTTCAGCCCCCGCCTAACCAGCATCAATTGTCCCAGTACAACAAAGATTTCACTTCAGGTTCTGGTCTCTGTTACTTACAGCTGATTTCTTCAGCCCCACTGTTGACCAGAACCACAAGATTAAACAATCCTGATGATTCTGCTTCCCTTTGAAAACATAGAGACACTTCAAACCAGGCCTCCATCTTCTTACAACTCCTTCAGCAAAACTGCTCCAAGCCCACCGCAAAATCTTTGGAATTCAAATGATTCTTCCCAGCCCAAAGTTCCAAACCCTCCACAGTCCCTTCCCCAAAACACCAAGGTCAGGTCTGTCACAGCAATACCCACTTCTGGTACCAATTTTCTGTTTAGTTGTCTTCCATTGCTGGGACAAAACACTTGACAGACAACAACTTGGGAGGAAAGGGTATTATTCAGTTTACATCTGCCACTTAATCACAGTCATCTCCAGGAACCCAAGGCAGGAATCAGGGCAGGAAACCTGGAGCGCAGAGCTGAAGCACAGGCCATGGGAGGAATGCTGTCTATGGCTTGATCCCCTGGCTCATGCCCAGCCCCTGCCTTCTTATAACGGTACACAACAACCTCCCCAGGGTTGAGCACCACTCATTGTGGGCTGTGCCCCCCACGTTGCTCGACCATCACGGACAATACTCCCAGATGTGGCCACAGAAAGGCCAATCCAAATGGAGCTAATTTCCCCAGTTGAGGCTCCCTGCAACCCCAGGTGTGTCAAGTTGACACTAAAGTTCCAGCACAGGAGTGTCTCTATTAATTTTCCAATTTCTTCATATATTATTGGTTGTTTACTGTCACATCTCTTCTTGGTTTTAGCTTTGTTGGTGATTCCCCAGATTGCAGATATTCATCCATTTCTCTTAGGTTTTTCAAATTTAGTAGAGTTAAGATTTTGAAGTATTCCTTATTGTATGTGATTCTGGATCTTTACATTGTCATGCTGTGATATTTCCCCCTTTCATGAATGTAATCGATTTGGCGTTTGCTCTTTCTTTTGGGTTTTTTTAACTGAGCTGACAACGTGTCTATCTTAATTTTGTTTCTTTACAAAGAACTAACTTTTGGATCTTTGATTTTTGAAATTTTTTCTTGTTTCTATTTCATTGATTTCTCCTTTGATTTTTATTATTTCTTGTCCTGTTGCATTTGTGGGTTCCTTTTGTTGTCTTGTCAAGTGTTTAGTCTGCGTATTAGCTCATTTCTTTGTGTTTTTTATGTTTGAGCAAGCCAGTGAACAGCATTCCTCCATGGCCTGTGCTTCAGCTCCTGCCTCCAGGTTCCTGCCCTGAGTTCCTGCCTTGGGCTCCCTGAGTGATGAACTGTGACCCAGGAGATGTAAGCTGAATAAACCCTTTCCTCCCCAAGTTGGTGTCAGACAGAGTGTTTTGTCACAGCAATGGAAGACAGACTACAACACCTCCCAACTAAAAAAAGTCCAGGCCCAGATGGTTTCACATCAGAATTCTATAAAACATTTAAAGAGGACTTACAACCATTATTACTCAAACTGTTCAGAAGGATACAAGCATAGGGAAATCCCCCAAATTCCTTCTATGAAGCCAGCATCACTCTAATACGAAAATCAGGCAAGGATACAACCAAAAAGGAGAGCTATAGACCCATCTCATTCATAAACTCAGATGCAAATATTCTCAACAAAATACTTGCAAATCATATACAGACTCACATCATGATCAAGTTAGATTCATACCAGAGATGCAGGGATGGTTCAACATATGAAAATCAGTAAATATAAAAAAACACATAAATGGACTGAAGGACAAAAAACACATGATCATCTCAATTGATGCAGAAAAAGCCTTTGACAAAATAAATCCAGCATCCCTTCATGATTAAAGTCCTAGAGGGAATTGGACTGGAAGGTTCATTCCTCAACATAATCAAAGCCATATATAAGAAACCCACAGCCAGCATCATGCTAAATGGAGAAAAGTTAGAAGGATTCCCTGTAAAGGAAGGAACCTTGCAAGGCTGCCCCCTGTCGCCACTCCTCTTCAATATAGTGCTTGAAACATTGGCTAGGGCAATAAGGAAAGAGAAGGAAATTAAAGGAATACTAATTGGAAAAGAGGAAGTCAAACTATCTCTTTTTGCAGACAATATGATAGTTTACCTAAGACATGCTAAAACCTCCAGAAAACTCCTAGAAACCATTAAGAGTTTCAGTAAAGTGGCCAGATACAAAATTAACCTAGAAAAATCAGTAGCATTTCTTTACACCAACAAAAAGCAAGTGAAGAAGGAATACAAGGAGACCTTCCCAATCAAAATAGCCTCAAAAACAATAAAATACCTAGGAACAAATCTAACCAAAGACACTAAAGATCTCTACAACAAAAATTATAAACTGAAGAAGAAGATTGAAGAAGACATCAGAAGATGAGAAGAACTCCCATGCTCATGGATTAGAAAAAAATTATATAGAAAAATATCCATTCTACCCAAATTAATATACTGATTCAATGCAATTCCAATTAAAATCCCCAAGACAGTCTTCACAGGCTTGGGAAAAAATTCTTAAATTCATATGGAACAACAAAAGGCCCCAAATAGTGAAAGGAACACATTGTGAAAAGAGCAATACAGAGGGGATTTCTATACCAGACTTCAAACTAGACTACAGGGCTATAGTCATAAAACAACAGCCTGGTCCTGGCACAAAAAACAGACTTGTAGACCAATGGAACAAAACTGATGATCCAAACTTTAGCACATAGATTTTCAGCACCTCATATTTTACAAGGGGACCAGAAAACCTCAGTGGAGGAAAGACAGCATCTACAGCAAATGGTGCTGGCAAAACTCGATCACCACTTGCAGAACAATAATATTAAATCCCTACCTCTCACCCTGTACAAAAATCAGCTCCAAATGGATCAAAGATCTCAACGTGAACCCCAAAACTCTGAAGGTGATAGAAGAAAAAGTTGACAGCAACTTACAAGACATAGGCATAGGAAAAGATTTTCTAAATCAGACAGCAGCTGCACAGGAAATAAGGTCGACAATTGACAAGTAGGACCTTACTAAACTCAAAATTTTCTGGACAGGAAAAGAAACAATCAGGGAAGTGAAGAGAAATCCCAGAGTTGGAGGAAACCTTCACCGCGGATACATCTGACAAAGCATTGGTTTCCAGAATATATAAACTACTCAAAAAAACAAAGAGAAAAGAAAACAAATGACCCACTCAATAGATGGAGCAAAGAGCTGAACAGAGACTTCACAAGTGAGGAATTAGAGATGGCTGAGAAACACCTTAAGAAGTGTTCAACATCACTAGTCATTAAGAAAATGCAAATCAAAACCACTTTAAGATATCATCTTACTCCAATAAGACTGGCTAGGATCAAGAAAACAAATGATACCAAGTGCTGGAGAGGTTGTGGTGAAAGGGGAACACTCATTCACTGCTGATGGGAATGCAAACTTGTACAACCACTATGGAAAGCAGTGTGGGGAACCATTAAAACACTCAAAATGAGCCTACCACCTGATCCAGCCATACCACTTCTGGGTATATATCCACCAGACTCTTCCTACTGCAGAGATACATGTACAGTCATGTTTATTGCAGCTCTCTTCACAATAGCAAAGAGCTGGAACCAACCCAAGTGCCCCTCAACCGATGAGTGGATAGAGAAAATGTGGTACATCTACACAATGGAGTTCTTTCTATGCAGTGGTAAAGAAAGATGACATGAAATTTGCAGGTAAATGGATGGAACTAGAAGATTTTATGTTAAGTGAAGTAACACAGTCCCAGAAAAGCAAACGAGGAATGGTATCCCTCATCTGTGGATGCTCGCACCAAGTACCTAGTTGTAAGGCAAACTGAGCAACATTAATGTTATAGTCCTTGTGATCTGAAAACAATTGTGCTCTCATATTATAAATCCCTAGACAGGTTCTAGAACTAACCTACCATTTATTTTCAGACTTATGATTTTTGGTATATGATGGTGGGTATGCATTCATCTTTTAGAGTAATGTAAAATTAAAATGGAAAAATGCGAATCAAGAAATATGATATGGAAATAATATACAGTTTGTTTTCAAAAGATACAATTTTAATATAGTTGCGATGTATCAGGCTGGTGCATTTAGCCTTTCTGGGTGCTTAATGACCATACTTAAAGCCCATAACAATTTGGCTGAGGGACCTAAGGAATAACTTTATTCCTTGCCCTCAGAAGTCAACCAAGTCTTAGGGGATTATGCATGGGGACACCTCTTGAAATGTCCTGCAAATGTTGGTCACCAGTCTTCCTGTTCAGGGAGATCTTGGAGATCCACTAATGGGACTTCAGCCAGTACCCAGTCTATAAAGAGGAAAGTCTTCCATGCTTCAAAATGGGAAGCCTGGTCTAGCAAGACCTGATTTTGTCCTCAAGTGGATGGAACTTGTAAATGAAAAGCTGAAAGGAGCCAGGGGCTCCCCCTCCCAAAAAAACCCCTGAGAGACCCCTGAGGACCAGATCCTTAACTGACCTTAAAAAAAGAAAAACCTTGGATAATTTGTGCTGTGTGTCCTTAAGCATCCAAAAGGAAAATAAAACCAGAAATAATCAGTAAGGTCTGAAAAATTGTACTTCAGATATAAAACTTGATGTCTTAGTGAAAAGAGAAAAAGATAAAAGAGAGAGCAAAGTTGTTTGGCCTGTCTTCCATTCTTACTGGCAAGTGCATCTATTCTGTGGCTGCCACTGCTTTTGCCATTCTTCAAAGACATGAGAGTGAGACACAGCTTTTTATTTTTATTTTTCTTTTTATTTAATTTTATTTTTTATGTGTATGAATGTACTGTCTGCATGCAGGTCGGTGCACATGCTGCAAAGGTCAGAAGAGGGTGTCAGATTCCCCTGGAACTGGAGTTAAAGATGGTTCTCAGCCACCATGTGGGTGCTGGGGATCGAACCCGGGTCCTCTGCAAGAGCAGTCGGCACTCTTAACTACTAAGCCATCTCTCCAGCTCTGACACACAGCTTTTTAACCCTCCAATATGGAATGAAGACTCATGTCTCTCCAAGATTCCTCCAAACCTTCAATGCCAGATGGGGATTACTGAGATATCCAGCTTGTGCACTGAGCAGCTACTGGGATTTCAGCCTCATCAGAGAATAGACTGCCATTGTTGGACTACCCGGGCTGTATCATGAAGGCCAGAATAGGAAGATCAAGATAGGACATGTACTTACTGGACTTCATATGGGGACCATGCGGGGGAAAGACCCAGTGTGGAGCACAAGGGCAAGATTAATGGTGGTTTGGGCTAGGCAAAGAGGAACCTTCAAATACTTCCTTAAAAAAAACATAGCATCTTTTAGAAAAAAAAAAAAAA
>VZQC01003726.1:2130119-2177078 GCA_009823505.1 Rhizomys pruinosus | reverse complement strand
TGTGTTCAACCTCACTAATAATTAGGGAAATGCAAATTAAAACCACTTTAAGATATCATCTCACTCTGATAAGACTGGCTAGAATCAAGAAAACAAATGATATCAAGTGCTGGAGAGGTTGTGGGGAAAGGAGAACACTCATCCATTGCTGGTGGAAATGTAAACTTGTACAGCCACTATGGAAAGCAGTGTGGAGAACCCTTGGAAGACTCAAAATGAGCTTACCATTTGACCCAGTCATACCACTCCTGGGTATATACTCACAACACTCATCTTACCGCAGAGATACATGCACAGCTATATTTATTGCAGCTCTTTTCACAATAGCAAAAAGCTGGAACCAACCCAAATGCCCCTCAACTGACGAGTGGATAGAAAAACTGTGGTACATGTACACAATGGAGTTCTATGAAGCAGAAAAAAAAAAAAAGACAACATCATGAACTTTGCAGGTAAATGGATGGAAATAGAAGATATAATGTTCAGCGAAGTAACACAGTCCCAGAAAAACAAATGACGGATGGTATTCCTCATCTGTGGATGCTAGCACCAATAATCCAGTTGTAAATATTTCTTGTGGGGAGTGATGCATATTGGAAAGAACAGCAACAACAGAAAAGACTGCATCAAAGAACTGACAGAAATGGTGAATCTGGTGGGGTGAGAGAGTTGGGAGGGGGACATGGGTCTATATTCAATTAATGTATATTTAATTGATGTGAGTTTAACAAGTATCCAAATTTGGCCATACCACTCCTGGGCATATACCCACAAGACTCATCCTACTGCAAAGATACATTCACAACTATGTTCATTGCAGCCCTTTTCACAATAGTGAAGAGTTGGAACCAACCCAAATGCCCTCAACTGAAGAGTGGATAACAAAAATGTGGTATATCTACACAATGGAGTTCTATGCAGGAGTAAGGAAAGATAACATCATGAACTTTGCATGTAAATGGATGGAATGCTAAGCCATTATGCTAAGTGAAGTAACACAGTGCCCCCAAACAAATGGGGAATGGTTTCCCTCATTTGTGGATGCTAGTACCCCCACCCATAAAACGTAAAGGCTTCTTGCCTGTAAACTGGGATATCTGCAAGAAGAGAGGTAGTAAGGGCCTGCTGTCAAAGACCTGGTATAAGCATGGGAAAGATGTATTGAGACCACACTTGCAAGTGTACAATTGGCTTCTGGAATGCCAGAGAGTGTTACCAAAGGCCACTAAACTAATAAAGCAAATATTGGTCTCCTTGAGTCAAGCAAGACTTCTCCATCAGCATCAGCTACACCTCACCTGCCTGGAAATACTGTGCAGCAGTGGCAGCCATATGTCTGTATATTCCAAAAATAATTGGCTAGTAGCTCTCTCCTTGTAGGAATAATTCATGGCTGATGCCACAAGCTTACATCCTCTAGTGGTTAGGAGATGTTATACGCCAAAATAAGACCTTGTCATCTTTTACAGAAAAAATATAGTTCATTGATTACCATACCACCAAAACATTTGTGTCTATACCAACGTAACCTATCATAATAATTAGTACTGTTTAAATGCATGTATATCTAATTGCTTGTGCTTCATTAGTAGGATTAGAAGGTTATTACTGGATTAACTGTCAACCCATGAAAGGAAACAGCCTGAACTGATCAGGGTCCAAAATGACATCTCCAGAAAAAGTAGACTGTTTTGCTTCTCACCTGCCCACTTGTGCCCATTTTCTAAGCCTAGAGAACAATCTGCAGAAGAGGGGACGTGGTAGAATGTAAGGGCTGTGATTGGGGTGGATGGTGAAACTATAGCAATATAGACTGGACTCTTATTTGATCAGCAGGTTTGAGCATAGCTGCTTGCAAATTGGTTTTTCATGAAGGATGCTGTATTCACTACTTATTACTTATTGTTAAAAAAATCAGATAAAAATATTGAGAAAAAAAAGAAGAAAACAAATGACTCAGTCAAAAGATGGAGTAAGAGCTGAACAGAGACTTCACCAGGGAGGAAGTAAAGATGGCTGAGAAACATCTTAAAAAGTGTTCAACATCACTAATAATTAAGGAAATGCAAATTAAAACCACATAAGATTTCATGGCTAAGATCAAGAAAACAACAGACACCAAATGCTGTAGAGGTTGTGGGGAAAGGGGAACACTCATCCACTGCTGGTGAGAATGGAAACTCATACAACCACTGTGGAAAGCAGTGTGGAGAACCCTTAAAAGACTCAAAATGAGGCTACCACCTGACCCAGCCATACCACTCCTGGGCATATACCCACGAGACTCATCCTACTGCAAAGATGCATTCACAACTATGTTCATTACAGCCTTTTTCACAATAGTGAAGAGTTGGAACCAACCCAAATGCCCCCCAACTGAAGAGTGGATAACGAAAATGTGGTATGTATACACAATGGAGTTCTATGCAGGAGTAAGGAAAGATAACATCATGAACTTTGCATGTAAATGGATGGAATGCTAAGCCATTATGCTAAGTGAAGTAACACAGTGCCCCCAAACAAATGGGGAATGGTTTCTCTCATTTGTGGATGCTAGTACCAAATCCCCATTGCTAGTACCAAATCCCCATTGAAAGGCAAGCTGAACAAAGTTATTGTTATATTTCTTTCTATCTGAAAACAACTGTGATGTTATAATGTGAATCTCATAATGAGCCCTAGAATTAACTTACCACTTACTTTCAGACATGGTAATTAATGTATATGGACAGAAAGTATATATTCATATTTTAGGGTGATATAAAATAAAAAGGAAAAAAATGTGAACTCCTGGACATGTATCAGAGTTAACATACAGTTTATTCCTGGAGGACATAATTCTGGTACATATATGATGTGTACATGGGCATACTTTGGAGCGGAAAAGCTGGGCGGGAACCACAGAAGCATGAGGGTTGGGTCAAGGAATGGACTGCTGTGGTTGAATTCTGCCTAGGACAATAAACATTTGCAGAGAAAAACTTTGGAGAGACTGAGAGAAAGATGCAGGACAGGTATGGCAGAGTGCATGAACTGGGGTGGGGTGGGAAGAAGGGAAAGGGGACTATGTCTAAATTGAACTGAAAAATGATGTCTGAAATACACAAAACATCAATAAAATTATTATAAAAAGGAAATAATCCTTTCATTTATAACAATAACGAACAATGAAAAATAAAAAAAACAACTAAGTAAAATAAATCAGACATAACAAGACAAATGTTATGTGATTTCACTTTTAATGTGTAATCTGAAAAACTGGAATCATAGAGGCAGAGAATAGGAATGGTAATTGCTAGAGAAAGTTGGCTAAGGGTTGGAGAGATAGCCTAGCGGTTAAGAGCACCGACTGCTCTTTCAGAGGACCTGGCTTCAATCCCCAGCACCCACATGGCGGCTAAGAACCGTCTGTAGCTCCAATTCCAGGAGAACTCCAGACCCTCTTCTGACCTCCACGGCATTGCACGACATGGGTGCACAAACCTGCATGCAGACAGTACATTCATACACATACAAAAATAAATAAAATAAAAAAAAGTTTTTTTTTTAAAAAAAAGTTGGCTAAGATGGTTGGGAAGATGCTGGTCTAAGGATGTGAAATAATATAAAATTTCAGGTGGGTATTGTAGAATCCACATGAGAGTCAACCACTTGAAAGAGTGGAATTATTGAGAGTTTAAGGACTACATAGTGAGAATTCCATTTAATAAAACAAAATGAAAATGAAAGGTATATAAAATTGCATTTGAAGACATAAGTCCAAGAGTCTGTTATGCAGAATGCTGACTATATAGTTAATAATTTTTTTCAATTTTCTTTTTTGTCTGTGTATATTTTCATTGAAATTTTATTCATCCCATACCTCCTCCATACACAACCTCCCAAATCCTCCCTGACTGGATGTCATGTATTCTGCCATGTATGTTATGGCTTATCAAGTAAATTTAGTATACACAGATGTCCCTTAGTACAAGTTTATCCACTGGAGTCAGCCTATCTAGAGTTACTCCCTTAAAGAAGATCAACTCTCCTTTACCCAGCAGCAATCAGCTGTCAGTAGTTCCCCAGTTCTGTACTGGATTTTTATCTGATGGAGTTTCCTTGAGTCTTGTGCATGCTGTCGCCACTGCTGTAAAATGATATGAGCAAGTTTCCAGAGGCCTGGAAGACTTTGTTTCCTTATGTTCATGCACCAACTCTGGCTTTTACAATCTTTCTGCCCCCTCTTCCAAAAATGGTCCCTGAGCCCTGGTTAAGTGAGGTGTAATATAGGAGTCCTATCCACAGCCATACACTCTCTGGTCTCTTGTTCTCTACACTTTTGCCAGTTATGTATTGCACTCTGCTTCATGAGGAAGCTTTGCTGGTGAGAGTTGAGAGATGTATTAGTATTCTCTCTACCTCCTGTTCTGCTGTGTTCCATGAGCTTTGGTGTAGAGGTTCCATTGTATATGTGTCACTTGGGACTAAGAATCTCTTACAGTTATTTTCTATGTGTGTCCAGTTGTGTAACTCTGTAATAGTATCTGTATATTGCAAAAAGCTTCTTTGAAGTAAGTGGTGAATGGTATAGTTGTCTATAAATATAAGGATCTATATTTAGCACACAGGAAGAAATTAAAGTTGTCTAGGGCTATGACAGAAATAGAGTTTTGTTTAGGATCTATGAACTCTCTAACCATGCATGTTTGGCTGTGTTTTAAATATCACACATGAGTTCCCTCTCATTGAGTGTTCTAAGTCCAATTAGATATCTGTTGATTATCCCCAAGACAAAATTGCAAGTATTTCACTGCTATAGTTTGTTGTGCTGGTCATTGTTGTGGCTATTAGGCTTAAAGCTAGGGTTAGACCATTTCTTTTCTCCCTTAGCAGCTTGCATAGTATCCTCTAAAATGATGAGAGCTTGTCTTTAGGAAGACTTCCAGGTCTATTCTAAATCCATTGTTCCAAGTCCTCTGTTTGCAATATGCTCTGTCTTCAGCAATAGGGTAGTACCTTCAAGTTCTAGGAAGTAACCAAGGGCTGTGGTTAACAGCCTGAGCTATTTTGGGAGTCTCTTGGACTACTGTGACCAACAACTCAAAGAGAGGTTTCTCCTGTCTGTCACTGTGTTTTTTGTATATAGTTAATAATTTATTGTACACTCGAAATTGCCAGCAGAGTACACGTCCTATAGGTTTAATTGTCAACTTGACACAGCCTAGAATCTTCTGAGACAGAAGCTTTGAATGAGGAAACACTTAGCTCCAGCTGGTCTGTGAGCATGTCTGTGGAGGACTGTTATGATTGTTAACTGATGTTAAGAGGGCCCAGCCCAATATGGGTGGTATCATCCATAGGCAGGTAGAGTTGGGCTATAGAAGAAAGTTGGCGGACGCGGGTAGTTCACGCTCTCAGTTCTGCTACCTCGTCGCCTCTCGCAGCACTATGGAGGTGGGCAAACAAGTGGTCAACTTCGGGCCCGGGCCTGCCAAGCTGCCCCGCTCGAAATGAGTCACAGGTCATCAGATTTTGCCAAGATTATTAACAACACAGAGAATCTTGTGAGAGAATTGCTAGCTGTTCCTGACAACTACAAGGTGATCTTTGTGCAAGGAGGTGGGTCTGGCCAATTCAGTGCTGTCCCCCTAAATCTGATTGGCCTGAAAGCTGGAAGGTGTGCGGACTATGTGGTGACTGGAGCATGGTCTGCTAAGGCTGCAGAAGAAGCCAAGAAGTTTGGGACTGTGAATGTCGTCCACCCTAAACTTGCGAGTTACACAAAAATTCCAGACCCAAATACCTGGAACCTGAACCCGGAAGCCTCCTATGTATACTTCTGTGCAAATGAGACCGTGCATGGCGTGGAGTTCAATTTCATACCTGACGTCAAGGGAGCAGTGCTGGTTTGCGACATGTCCTCAAACTTCTTATCCAGGCCAGTGGATGTTTCCAAGTTTGGTGTGATTTTTCCTGGTGCTCAGAAGAACGTCGGCTCTGCCGGGGTTACCGTGGTGATCGTCCGTGATGACCTGCTGGGGTTTGCCCTCAGAGAGTGTCCTTCAGTTCTGGAATACAAAGTATAGGCTGGAAACAACTCTTTGTACAACACTCCTCCATGCTTCAGCATCTACGTCATGGGGATGGTCCTGGAGTGGATTAAGAACAATGGTGGGGCAGCGGCCATGGAGAAGCTGAGCTCCATCAAATCCCAAATGATTTATGACATTATTGATAATTCTCAAGGATTCTACATATGTCCAGTGGAGTGCCCAAATAGAAGCAAGATGAATATTCCATTCCGAATTGGCAATGCCAAAGGAGATGAAGCTCTAGAAAAGCGATTTCTCGAGAAGGCAGTGGAACTCAACATGATCTCCTTGAAAGGGCACAGGTCAGTGGGAGGCATCCGTGCTTCTCTCTATAATGCTGTCACAATGGAAGATGTTGAGAAGTTGTCCACCTTCATGAAAAATTTTTTGGAGATGCATCAGCTGTAAACATGTAAATTCTAGCTAAACATCTAGAATGCTGCAGAACTGACGAGACTACCAGCTAATGGCCACCTTAATTTCGACTTGAACTGGAAGCATTAAAAAAAAAAAAAGAAAGAAAGAAAGAAAGGAAGGAAGAAAGAAAGAAAGAAAGAAAAACCTTCCTGTTGCTTTTCTAATGAATTCAGCCTATTTTGTCTTTGCTGATATTTTTTATAGGTAGCTCTCAGTACTTGCCTTGGACCTTGTTCTGTCTGTTCCAATTAATTAGTTCTAGAGTCACAGGGACCTAGCACACAGTGGTTGGGAGGGTCTAGGTTCTGAAGCTAGACAGCAGTGAGCCTCCTGGGTTCTATAGCTGTTGGCTAAAGGCAACAGTGACCCTTGTGAGCATTTTGAAGTTCAGACAAAAAGTCAAACTATAGATCTTTATACTGTTATTCTTATAAACTGAAGAAAGTCACCTACTATATGAATGTTTATATAGTAGGTCTGTTTTTAACACCACACTTTTTTTTAGCTGTGTGTTTCTATTTCTAATGAAACACTGCTGTAAAGGCTTTTAGAGTTTGTTAAATCTGTGACCTTGTATATGTCAGCACTCTGTTAACAACAGCTCCCCCACCACCCCCCTTATCCTCTCCCACCCTCCTTCCCACAAGTAGAAGAAATGGTTGCTTGGGTCTTTGTTTTTCAGTTATGTTGTTACACACACAAAAAATGTGTTAAATTCCTTGAACTGTGTTCATATGATTGCTTTTATAGAGTTTCAATACTATATGTTCCAGATCTTTGCTAAAGTCTTTTCCCTGTTTATCTGTTAGGATCTTCTGTTGAATATGTGAAGAACATTAAAGTCTTAAAAAAGAAAAAAAATCTAAAAAAAAAAAATGAAGAAAGTTGGCTTAGCAAGAGCCTGAGAATAAGTTGCATTCCTCTATGGTTTCTGCCTTAAATTCCCACTTGATTTCCACCTTGACTTCTATCACTGATGGTATAACCTGTAAGTTGAAATAAATCTTTTCCTCCACGACAATGCTTTTGGTCAGAGTGTTTTATCACAGCAATAGGAATAAAACTAGAACAGTATATTTTAGGTGAATTCATCAAAAGAATAGTTGATTAGCGAGGGCCTGAATGTAGCCATTCCACAACATACATGTATTTTCAAAACAACATGTTCTATGCCATAAGAAAATGCAAGCCTTTCTATTCTAAACTATAGCAGGGGCCTTATTACAGCCCTACTTCCTAGAACTTAGAACAAGATCAAGTGTAGAATGGTACACCATACAAGTTGTTGAATTAAATGAAGTCAATGCAAATTTCTCTAACCTCACTTTACAGAAGTTTAATCATAACTATAATATTAATAATAGTCAATTCAACAAATATTATATGCACCTACCAAGAGCCAGACACTTTTCTTGTATTTCATTGGCCTGAATTGATCTACTTATAGTAACTGGGCAAGGACTTTGTCACAAGTCTGTACCTGTTGAGTGCTCCCTGAAGGAAAGATCCTCTGCATGCAAATAGGCTCTGCCAGTCACTCTTGGCTTTGATTTTGATATTGGGACATCCAAAGAAGAAAACTAATGGTAGTATCCTACGGAGAACAAGTCAGAAAACACAAAGATACATTCTAAAGATGATGAAGCTTCTTTAGATAATCCAGAATGAGGATGCAGTGCCAGGTCTGCCACTCACAGCATGTAGAATATGGGCAAGTTACTTTAACCCCTTTGAATATGAAGTACACATAAAAGATAATGATTATTATCTTTCTTGCCTAATCCCATGAAGTGGTAGTTACGAATGAAATATTATAGCCCAAACCATACTGTATCCCGAATCCCTGCATTATTTAATATTATAATCAAGTTCATGCTTAAACACATAAACATGAATTAATTAAACACTAAAAGGTGTATGAATTTTATTTACCATGTATTACTAATTAATTTGTACTTAATTCAAATGATTATCCTTACCAGAAGAATAAATTACCTAGATAAAGTTCTTTCAGTGGATTTTCCCAACAGCCTCCCCTCATTTCCATAGTCTTCTTAGGTCAGTCCATGTACAATGATACCACTTCTAACAAGGAATCATAGGAATGTCCTTAGAGAGAAGCTTTGTAGATAATTAAAATGTGATATATATATATATATAAAATCAAATTTTATTATGCTGTAAAGAAAAATGTAATCATGAACTTTGTAGGATAATGGATACACCTAGAAAATATATTAAGCACTGTGTTCCAAACTCAGAAAGAGAAAATACACATTTTCCCCCACATATATGGATCTTAGTTCATAAAGTGTGTGTGTGTGTGTGTGTGTGTATGTGTGGGTATACTTAAAATTTTTTAAACATGTCTAAGGTTGTGCCATATTGGGTGATGAGGAAGGACAAATGCAGTGTGAAATGACACATGCGTCATGAAGGGGATTAAAACTAATTAGGTTTTCTCATCTACTTAACCTTAGTTTTATTTTGTGCTGGACATGGGAATTTAATTTTCTAAGTATTGAAACAGTAAGAATTATTTTTTTCCCCAGGAATCCAACATGAGTTATTCTTTAGAAGCAGTGAATTTAAAAGTTGTGCTTTCCTTTTAATTCTCTAGACCATTAGTGCCACAGGCATTAGACATGAGTAGTCACTGAATACATGTGTTGAATTGACCCACTTAGAAAAGTGATTTAAAAAAATAATTGTTTTTGAGAAGAGAAGTTTTGTAATCAGAAAAAAATTCCCTTTTCCATTTCGGTTAAAATCTATATGAAATTATTAGAACATTAGAATTTTCTTTAATATATAAACTACATTATTATACATAAAGTACGATTTTTAGAAAATAAATAAACTCAGTACACAGACTAACAACCTTCAGCTATGGGAAAACTGTATATTAAGTGTCTTTGAATCCTCGACTGTACTTTCTCTATCCACTGATGGTGATTCCAGTCACAGAAACTGGTCTGCAAAACATGCAGGCAGACCAGGGCAATTTTTCAGGGCATTTATAAGTATAAAATAAATATAATAAATAAAACATTCTGAAAAACCTAAGGTCTTGAATCATTGACCTCTAGGTACAGAGACATATGGATTGTAATCTAGGAGCCCTTTACAAACATACTTTTATCTAGTTGGTAGCAGGAGACCAAGTCAAAGAAATCTGAACTAGGAACAGAATTCAATGCCCCATGGCTGTCCCTAAGGTCAGAGATGGCCACATATAAGGCCAAAGAACAAGCCTGAAGAGCTCAGAGGGGCTTTAGCCAACAGCCAATAGGGAAAGGTGACATCAGATGTACAACTACAATGAACTCAATTATAACAACACTCTGAGAGCACCCCCCACTAAACCAACACTTTGGTTTCAATGGATGCCCAACTTCTGATCCATGGAAATGTGAGTTGAGCATTGTTTGAGTTGTTAATTTTGGAGTAATTCATTACATGACAACAGATAACAAATATGTTATCCTTCTGGGACCCAATGTGCTGTGCTTCTTTAATATCTATTATTTTCAAGAAGCTTTGTATGAAGATTCTGACTCATCGGTGGTAACAAAGAAGCCATCAGGTGACTATCAGGAGAGGTCTGTTGACTGTTCAGAAGATTATTTGAGTTGCGATTATCTGTTATAGGAAAACAAATCAGTTTAAATAACAAATCTAGGCACACATACACACACACAAACACACACACACACACACACACACACACAAAACCAGAAAGAAATCAAATGCTTGAAACTAGAGCAAGCAATTTTCCAATAAAAGTGAGTGATTATGAAAACAAAGAGGCAGAACTGTTTGTTAGATGATTCCACTAGAACCACAGTTTGATTCATAACTATTGGCACGTGAAAGCAGGTTTTAATATCTGCCACCCAGCACACCTCAACATTGCTCAGCCGGGCTTTGCTTTCTCTAACTTTCTGCCTTCTTCTCCCTTTAGAGAATACTATAACTAGGAGTTATGAAAATTGATAGTCTCTGAGGACCACGGAGAATGTATAATAATGAGAATTCCCTATGGGAAAACAGGGGAGAGCTGCCTCTGCTCAGTCTGGAAATAGTGCAGCATGATTCTCCAATTAAAAATTAATCAAGTGAATAAGACCCTGCAATACAAAACAGCCAAAGAAAATTAAACATCTCCCTGGAGAAAAGCCTGCAAGTCATAAAATGTTAAAAACATAAAGCTGTGAATATTTACAAATATCATTTGCAAACTTAAAGTTGTTGATGACTCATCCCCATAGCAAGATCACAAGTCTCTAAAGAGCCATAGTAACTTGAAGGACTTCAGCAGAGCTTTGCCCATCCCATTAGAGGCTTCACCAAGGCAAGGCCACACACTGGGGGCCGTAGTAGTGAAACTCTACTCAGAACCATGCTCGGTGTGCAGACTCAGAATGTCTGGCTTTGATCATTATGATAAGCAACTTAAAGGGACTCTGATAGGCATCTAATTTGAGAAGCGCTGGTAGTAAACAGCTTCCTCATCATTGTCTAACAAGTAGGTTCTTCTCACAATGCACATTGACTTCTGTTTCACTGCTTATCCAGAAGCAGAACTTGGGTTTTTGAATTATTCAGAAACCTCCCAGTTTTCTTACCCACTCACGAATGGGATCATTCTAAGCTGGATTAACTTTGGTATAGACACTCTTGAGTAAAACTTTTCCCATTACTCTTTCCTCATTCAACAAACACTGAGAGACTACAATGTGCCAGGCACTGGGAAACATCTTTGGAGACTCGATGGCAAAATAATTAAGGAACCCCATTTGTTCTCGTGTTTTTATTGTCTTGTGTCATTGAAAAAAAAAATAACACAGTATATGTTGCATTCTGGGCAGGGTGATCAGATCAACGAGAACCCAGAGTTAGGAAGTTTAAGATAGTAGTAAGGATGTGTATGTTATGGGTGTGTATGTTATGGGTGTATACCTGTCTTTGTTTGTAGTAGCCTGTACACTGAGAATTATTCAGTGCACCTGCACAGAGCTTGTCCCTCATCCACCATACAAGCGGCTGAGTTGCAGACCTGGGCCAATCACAAGACAACACAATGACTGCACTGAGAGGAGAGGAATGTGAACAGTACATAAACCCTAACCTTACCCCCAATAAACAAGTCAGAGGGAGCTCATCTTCTTCCTGCATTCCCCCGAATCCCAGGGTCTGCATCTTGACTTTGTACCTCTTACCCCCTTTCATTCATGTTTGGACCATGAAATTCCCTGGCAGGGCTGGGGGATTGACAACATTTGCTCATCAGAATACTAGTTGTTGGAAAGAATGTGAAAGTTGAGATAAGAGAGGAAAACAGGTAAAAAATATTTTTTTGTGTGTGTATTTTTAAGTCAGGGTCTCCCTTTAGTCCCAGCTGCCCTGGAGCTCATTATGTACACCAGGCTGGCTTTGAACTCACAGAGATCCACCTGCCTCTGCCTGCTGAGTGCTGGGATTAAAGGCAAGTGCCACCACACCCTGCTAAATTGTGCCTTCTTAAAGGTAATCTCATCTTAGCAAAATATTTTACTAAACTCAGCTAGAGCTATTATTCAAAGAGCTCTGCTCCTATCAAGACAAAGATAAGAAGGCCAAAACTGGTGTAAGATTTGTTTTAAAGACAACATGGTCTTCTAATATCTATTTTTATTTATTTTATTTTTATTTTTTTAGTCTTCTAATATCTTAAGAGTTCCTATTACAGCAATTTCCGTGTAAATTCAGAAAGCTATATGAATATCAAGTGCTACAGAGTCATGTTACAATTGTACACTCAGAGTAACAAGGCCTTCTAAGTTTTTAAAGTTTCTTTCTGTAAGCAAGATCAAGAACTTCCTGTCATTCTTAGCTTGCCCCAGATTTATCAAGCTCATAGATGTCAAGATACAGCTTTTCTGGATTAGAATGAAGAATTGAGTTATAGCTCTAAAAATAAATCACTTGGAGTAGGAAAAAAAAGGATCAGATCATCCAATGTATACATTAGAAAGAAATGAGGGAAGAGAGGGAGAGGGAGGGGAAAGGGGAAGAAGAGGAAGGGGGAAAGGGAGAGGGAGAAAGAGGGAGGGAAACGGGAAAGGGAGAGATAGAGACAGAGAGAGAGAGAGAGAGAGAGAGAGAGAGAGAGAGAGAGAGAGAGGAAGATGGGGAGAAACATTCGATTTGTCAGTGAGGAGTATTTTGTGGCACTTCAAGGCAGGAGTGACACCAACGTCTGTTCTAATAAAAGTTAATCTCGGCCAAATTTACTTCCTCACAATTAAGGAAATGTAAATTAAAACCACTCTAAGATACCATCTCACTCTGATAAGACTGGCTAAGATCAAGAAAACAAAAGACATCAAATGCTAGAGAGGCTGTGGGGAAAGGGGAACACTCGTCTACTGCTGGTGAGAATGTAAACTCAGACAACCACAGTTGAAAACAGTGTGGAGAACCTTTAAAAGACTCAAAATGAGCCTACCATCTGTGTGGTGGTTTGATTAAGAATGTCCCCCATAGGCTTCAAGTATTCAGACATTTTGTCCCCAGTTGGTGGTCCTGTTTTGGGAGATCTTAGAAGGTAAGGCCAACTTGGAGGAAGTACTTCACTGGGGGCAGGCTTAGTGAGTTTAACAAACCTTGCAGGCTCCAGTTGCTCTCTCTCTCTCTCTCTCTCTCTCTCTTCTCTCTCTCTCTCTACTTCCTGTGCTCATTGGAAGATGTGAACTCAGCTTTCTGCTCCAGCTCCTGCCACCATGTCTCCCCAACACCATGGACTCCAATTCCCTGGAATGTCAATGGTAAGCAAATAAACTCTCCTTAAAAAAAATCAAAAGTCCTGCAAAAATTGTAAATTTTTTGTGTTGGTCTTCTTGAGAGAGGTCTCCGGTAGTTCCAGCTGTCCTGGAACCCACTATGTAGATCCAGCTGCGCTTGACTCACAGAGGATCCACCTACCTGCTGCCCCCCAAAGTGCTGAGACTTAAAGGGACCTGTACCCACCATGGCCCACGGTTCAGGTGGTTTTATACAGGCAACAGAAAAGTACTAAACTCCCACCCCACACATCCTGGCATATACCCACCAAGACCATCACTGCAAAGATACAGCACATCTGTGTTTCACTGCCACCTCTTTTCACATATAGTGAAAAGTTGGAACCAACCACAATGCCCTCATGACAAGTGGATAACAAAAATGCTGGGTACATCTACATAATGGATTTCTACTCAGTGGTAAAAAAATGAATCATAAACATTTGGGGGTAATGTGATAGAAACTCGAAGCGATGTATGCTAAGTGACAGTAACACGTCCCAAAAAAACAATATGGGGAACTGGTTTCCCTATTTGTGGATGCAGATACCAAATGCCCATCCCAGTTGAAAGGCAAGCTGAGCATGTTTTTGTCTATATTTCTTTCTATCTGAAGCAAGTGATGATTATAATATGAATTGTCATAATGAGCCCTGGACATTAACTTACACTTATTTCAGACATGTAGTAATTAATGTATATGGGTGGAAATATATATTCATAATTTTAGAAGTAATATAAAATTAAATTATGTAAAAAATGTTAACTCTGAACTATATTATATAGTTAACATGCAGTTTAATTTCGTTGAGGACAACAGATTCTGCGTACTATATAGATGTCGTACATGGGCATACTTTGGAGTGTACAGTAGGGAGATACCACAGCAGCATGAGGACCTGGGCAAGGAAATGACTGGTGGTTTAATTCCTCTAGGACAATATATCCTTTGCAGAGAATAAACTTTGTCGGAAACTGACTGAGAAAGAATGCAAAGCATGTATGGCAGAGGCCATGAACTGGGTGGGGTGGGAGAAGGGAAAAGGGAATTATCTAAATTGAACCTGAAAATAATGTCTGAAAAGTTACACAAACACAATATATAGTAATATATATACTTATATATATATATATAATACTTATATATATATATATATATATAACTATACATATAGTATAAAGTTTAACTCAAGTGAACTGAGGGGACAATAGAGATCAGACTAAGCTTGAGAACTGGCTGTATTGTCAGGTGCAGTGTAATGGCTTCTTAATCAAAAACAGACAGCATATATGATAGAAGTCCCATAAGATTATAGGGGATAGTGATGTCACAATAGGATTGATTTGTGTAAGTATATGATGTGTGCATAGCAACAAATTGCCTAATGATTAATTTATCAGGATGTATTAAATAACATACAAGATTTCATTTGCGTCTCCTGAGTAACTTTGCCCTACACTGTTTCCTATGCTGAAGGGAAACTACTTGTCTAAATTGCCTCAAGGGCTTTGTTGTCTGATTCCAGTGAGGCTCCAGAAGCAAAAGCATCACTAGAAAGAAGACCCTGAGAAATGTATAAATGGCACAAAACTTCAATAAAATAGTAAAAAATAAATAAAATAAATAATTAAAAAAAACAGATGAGTTTTACATTGGCCCTCCGGGCCTCTAATTGCCTAGGTAGCTTAGTCCAGTGAAAGGAGTCCTAAGGAAACAACTTCTAGGCAAACTTGTTTAATCATGCTGCCCCAGAGGGTCTCTTGTAAAGGAAAAGTCTTTCTAGTGAGTTTACTGAGTCTTACCCTTAGTCTGTGGAGTC
This sequence comes from Rhizomys pruinosus, assembly GCA_009823505.1. NCBI lineage: Eukaryota > Metazoa > Chordata > Mammalia > Rodentia > Spalacidae > Rhizomys > Rhizomys pruinosus. Next base: position 2,161,943 of record VZQC01003726.1, on the reverse strand, counting down.
TGGTCAATCCTAAAATACCTTCAAAACATCTTTCTATTGTCCCCATTAAGTACGTGGCTTTCTTTTAGTGATCTAATCAACAATCATACATTTTATAGCCTCAAGTTAAGTTACGATGGCTTTCTTTTTTTATTTTTTTACTATTTATTATTGAATGTTTTGTGTTTCATACATACTTCTTCAGTCTTAATCCAAGACTCAATTTTCCCTCCATGCCCCCCTCCCTCCCAAGTTCATGCAGTCTGCATACAATGTCCTGTACCCCTTCTGAGTCTTTTTCAAGTTTTTCAAGCAGATTTTTTTTTGGGGGGGGGGAACTCTACTGCCTCAGTCAGTTCCCTGTCCCCGTTCTTATGTTACGTTGTTTCCTCCAATCCTTATTGTTTCAGCATAGGCATTTATATATATCACAAATGTACTAAAATCATGTCATCTGAAAATAACTACTATGTTATTCTTAAAAAAAAAAAAAAAAAAAAAGAAAAGAAGACCTGGATGAGTGTGGTGCCAACAGGCCTTTAATCTAGCACTTGGGAGGCAGAAGGCAGGAGGATCTTTGTGAGTTCAAGGCCAAGCTGGTCTGCAAGAGTGAGTTCCAAGTCAGCTGGGGCTAAAGGGGACCTGTCTCGGAAAGACCTCTCCCTAATAATGAGAATATTTATTTCTTTTCATTGTATTGACTTTATTAAAGGTCACGACTCCTGATGGGTCATCTCTGTCTCTGTCTTTGTCTCTGTCTTTATCTTTCTCCTCCTCCTCCTCCTTAGGATTTAGGAGGTAATGACTCCCTCCTGTTGCTATCTCTATAATGTTTTATCATTTTTTACTGGTTCTTTTTTACCTTGCCCTCTCTGTCTACATCTTTATAAATGTTCTATTCACGGGGGCTGGAGAGATGGCTACGGTTAAGACGCCGACCGCTCTTACACGAGGACCCGGGTTCGATCCCAGCCACCCACATGCGCTGAGAACCGTCTGTAAAAACTCTCCAGGAGAACTCAGATTCCAGGGGACCTGAGACCCCTTCTGACCTCCGCGGCATTGCACGAAACGGGTGCACAGACTTGCATGCAGACAGTACATTGATACACATACAGAAATAAATAAAATGCCGGACGTGGTGGCGCACGCCTTTTATCCTAGCACTTGGGAGGCAGAGGCACGCGGATCTCTGTGAGTTTGAGGCCAGCCTGGTCTACAGAGTGAGTTCCAGGACAGCCAGAGCTACAGGGAGACCCTGTCTCAAAAAATAAATAAATAAATAAATAAATAAATAAATAAATAAATAAATGTTCTATTCATTAAACTCTCCTCCATTTATTGATGTAAGTGAGCCCTTTCCTTACTGTCTGGCTCCTAAGTGATACAGCCTGCCACAGACTATATTCTTTTTATATTAGCAATGGATAGAGCACGACTTACAGCCATAGTTGAAATAATAACTGTTACCAAGAGTTATTAGAAATTATGGTTCACTAAATATGTTCACATATTTTATCTCATTTCTTATAATTTTTACACAACTATAGAAACTCAGATCTCATCTGTTCTACTGAGATAATCATTGTGGTGGTTTGAATGAGAGTGTCCCCCCATAGGCTTTAAGTATTAAGACATTTTTGTCTCCAGTTGGTGGCACTGTTCTTGGAGGTCTTAGAAGGTGTGGCCATGCTGGAGGAAGTACGTCATTGGGGGCGGACTTAGTGAGTTTAACAAGCCTTGCGGTCTATAGTCTCTCTCTCTGCTTCTTGTGCTCATTTCAAGATGTGAACCTCGGCTTGCTACTACAGCCCTGGCCACCATACCTCCCACCACAATGGACTCTGATTCCCTGGAACCGTCAATCGTAAGCTCAAATAAACTCTTCCTTTGATAAGTTCCCTTGCTCATGGTGGTTTTATCACAGCAACAGAATAGTGACTAATACAATTATCATATAAAATTAATGTATATGGATGTTTGTTATTGAATCCAAATCTAAGTCACATTCTTAGGAAATCAAGGTCTCAAATTTAGTATAGCTTTATGAGTTAGAGCTTTCTTTTTTTAATTTTAATTTTTTTTTTTAGGTGTATGAGTGAGTCTGCATGCAGGTTGGTGCACCCATGTCGTGCAATGCCTCGGAGGTCAGAAGAGGGAGTCAGATTCCCCTGGAACTGGAGTTAAAGATGGTTTTTAGCCACCATGTGGGTACTGGGAATCGAACCCAGGTCCTCCTGCTGAGCCATCTCTCCAGCCCCAGAGCTTTCTTATATAAATCTTCCATATTTCCTTCATCTGGTCTCAGATGCTGTTCAAATTAGCTTAAGACCATCTTTTATAATGGTAATTGAATCAACAAAAATAGAAATCTGTCAGACCACTGCATATAACATCGTATAGCTATATCAGTCACCATAGTGACTGTTTTCCTTATTTCTAACCATGTTTTTGTGTGTGGGCATAACTTGAAGATCTTTCTTCTGTTGGTAAGTGTTACATATAGGATAACTTCTAGATGCAAATTTGTATAATTTTTAACAGAAAAAGTGAAGGGAAATTATTTCTATAATAAATTTGACAAGCAGTTCCACAGTGTATTTAATTACCTGCTGAGTGTGCATAAAGTAGAATTGAGAAATATGTGAAAAAGCAATCAACACTTTGAGAAACCAGTTTCAATATTTATAACAAGGATTTTGACACTCAGAACCCATAAGAAATATTCCTGTGTTAAAATTGAAGGAGATTGGTAGTTTTTCCTCTAAAATAGTAAGGAGTAGATCTGAAAATGTTAGGATTCAAACCTAGTAGGCAAAACTCGGTTTTCTGTCTTATAAGCATAGGACTTAGTGCTTAATTAATTGATTACAAAAGGGAGATAGATATGCAGTGATTAGAAAATTAAAGTCTCCTTCTCTCTCTCTCTCTCTCTCTCTCTCTCTCTATATATAACTATAAATTACATATCTATATTACATTATATATATTAAATACTATAAAATCATGAAATTACTATCCCTTGAACACAAAAATGACTTTATATCTTTTCATGTTGGAACACATTTACATCCCACCATCTGACAAAATACGAAAAAATGAAGTGAAGTAGGATCCAGCACAACATATTCAAAAGAAGAAAGTGTTCTATCAAAAAAATAAACACTGCTGGGCTGTGGTGGCCATTGCTTAATCCCTAACACTTGGGCAGAGACGGCAGACATGTTGTGAGTTCAAGGTCAGCCTGCCGTACACAGTAGTGAGTTTCCAGGCCAGCTGGGCATACTGGAGACCCTGTCTCTAAAAGACCAAAAAAAATAAATAAATAAATCAAACATATTACAAACTATGATTCAGAGGGAAGTAATTGGTAAATTGGTGACATTAAAGAGTGCACACTGGGAGGATAGCTTTGCATGAAACTATAATCATGAGTGGGCAGAGGAGAAATGAAGGTAACTTTAACTCATAAAAGTAAGTGATTGAAAATGAGGAAAGCAGTCACTATGGTGATTGATCTATTTATAGAATGCTAAAACAACTGGTCTAGAAGATTTTTAGCTTTAATTTATTCATTTACCTTATAAAAGGAGATCTTAGATATCTATCTTCTCATGGCTCATTCCTAATAATTCAGAAAGTTTTTTCTTTTTGGTCTTTTTGATACGGGGTCTCCCTGTAGCCCCGGTGTTCTGGAACTCACTATATAGACCAGGCTGGACTTAAACTTACAAAGATCCACCTCCCTCTGCCTCCAGAGTGCTGGGATTAATGGTGTGTGCCACTATGCTCAGCCAGAAAGTTTTTTTTGTTGTTGTTTGTTTTTTGTTTTTTATTAAAGAAGAGCTATATTTTGTTCTACTCTTTACCCCTAGAAATAATCAGCTAATGCCTGGCATGTCAGATCATGACTACTCAATCATTAACTAATACAAGCAATGAGAAAAAGTGTTTAAGACCAAGGAAAGTTATTCTTCATGTATAGGAAGAGCTGTGTTTGAAGTGAAAGAGAGTAAAATCGATGAGAAGAGAGATCAGGTTGAAAGGGAGGCACAGCAGAAGAGTTGCTAGAGCTTTTAAATTTGTATATTTATTTATTTATTTATTTTTATTTTATGTGTATGAATGTTGTGCCTGCAGGTAAGTTCAGATCACCCATGTTGTGCAATGTTCAAAGTGGTCAGAGGTAGGGATTGGATCCCCTGGAACTGGAGTTACTGATAATTGTTAGCCAATCTGTGGGTGCTGGGTCCTCCGCGAGAGCAGCCAGTGCTCTTAACTGCTGAGTCATCATTATAGCACCAATTCCTTGAGGTTTTGACTAAAGCCTGGCTCCCACTGCTTCTAGAAATGGCTCCAGGGCTTTGTTCCTCAGGCTTGTTGCTTACCAGCCTTCCTTTCCTTGCAGGAGTCAGTCATTCTTTCCCTTCTTTCTCCCCCACTTCACTTGCATCTTTCCTACCCAGTCAAATACACGAGTGAAACATAGATATTAATAACATTAAACATATTGGCAAATCACATACAGACTCACATCAAGAAGATCATCCATCATGACCAAGTTGGATTCATATCAGAGATGCAGAGATGGTTCGACATACAAAAAACAATAAATATCAAGCACATAAATAGAATGAAAGACAAAAACCACACTATCATCTCAATTGAAGCTGAAAAAGCCTTTGGCAAAATTCAGCATCCCGTCATGGTGAAAGTCCTAGAGGGAATTGGATTGGAGGGATCATTCCTCAATGTAATCATAGCCTTATACAGGAAACCCACAGCCAATATCTCCTAAATGGGGAAACGACAGAAACATTCCCTTTAAAGGTAGGAACTCGGCAAGGCTGCCCCCTGTCACCACTCCTCTTCAATATAGTGCTTGAAACACTTGTTAGAGCAACAAGGCAAGAAAAGGAAATTAAAGGAGTACTAATTGGAAAAGAGGAAGTCAAGCGATCCCTATTTGCAGATGATATGATTGTTTACTTAAGGGATGCTAAAAATCTCCACCGGAAAAACTCCTAGAAAGACTTCATTAACAGCTTCAGGCAAAGTTGGCAGGATTGGTACAAAATTAACCGTAAAAAAAACAAGGGCCTTTCTTTACACCAACAACTAAAGCATACTGGAGAAGGCAATTCAAGGAGAGATTTCCCATCTCACAATAGCCTAAAAACAATAAAATACTAGAAAACCTAACCAAGGCACTGAAAGATCTCTACAACAAAAATTTTTAAACCCTTAAAGAAAGAAATGAAGAAGACATCAAAGATGGAAACAAACCTCCCATGCTCCATGGATTGGAAAATTAACATTGTAAAACATGTCCATTCTACCCAAACTCTCCTACTTAGATTTAATGCAATCACAATCAAATATCCCTCCAAGTAGTTTCTTCACAGCTTGGAAAAAAACAAATACTTAAATTCTTGGAAACAAAAGGACCCTGAATAGCCAAAACAAACCCTGATGAAAAATGAGCAACACAGATTGGATCACTTTTCCAGACTCAAACTCATATACTACAGGCCTCATAAAAACAGCCTTGGTACTGGCACAAAAACAGAACTATTGACCAGCGCAGAACAAAAACCAATAGGACCTAAACTTGAGTTGCCATACAATTTCCTACCCATCTCATCATTTTACAAGGGGGCCAAGAAAGACACAATGGTATGCAGAGACAGCATCTTCAGCAGTGGTGTTGGCAAAATGGGATCACCACTTGTAGAAGATATGAAATTAAAACCCCTACCTCTCTGCCGTAGAATAAGTCAAATCCAGATGGATTAAAGACGTCAACTGTGAAATCCCAAACTCTGAAGCAATGAATGAGAAAACAGTTGGCAGGCAGACTACAATAAACATAGGGCATAGGAAAAGACTTCCTAAAATCAGACAGCAGCTGTGAAGAATTACGGTCGACAATTTTACAAAATGGACTCATTAAACTTCAAAAGCTTCTTGTACATCAAAAGAAACAATCTGGAAGTGACAGAGAATCCCACAGAGTGGGAGGAAACCTTTCACCACAGAAAATCAATCTGACAAAGCATTGATTTCCAGAATATATAAACTTACTACAAAAAACCAAAGAATGAAAGATAACAAATGGACCCACTCAATAGATGGACGGCAAGAGCTGAACAGAGACTTTCACAATGAGGAATGACAAGAGGCTGAAAACACCTATAAGATTGTTCAACATCACAATCAATTAAGGAAATGCAAATTCAAAATCACTTTAAATATCATTTACTCCAATAAGACTGGCTAGGATCAAGTAAACAAATGATACCAAGTGCATGGAGAAGTGTGGGGAAAGGGGAAACTCATCCACTGCTGGTATGGGCATTGTCAATGGCTACAGCCACTATGGAACAGTGTGAGACCCTCTGGTAAGACTGGAATTAAACTTGCCACCCAACCAGCTCTACCACCTCTAGGCATGTAACCTAAGACTCACCCCACCGCGAGATACATTCACGGGCCATGTTTATTTCAGCTCTCTTCACCAATAGCAAGGAGTTGGAACCAACCCAAATGCCCCCTCATGACGATGAGTGGTTATGAGAAAATTGTGTTTACATCTACACAATGGATTCTCTATGCGCGTAAAGAAGATTGACATCATGACTTGAGCTTTGCAGGAAAATCGGATGGAGCTAGAAGACATCATGCTGAGTTGAAGTAACACAGTCCCAGGAAACAAGATACATACAACAAAATGGTATCCCTTATCTGTGATGCTAGTGCCAATTACCTAAGCTTGTACGTATTTCTTGTCAACGGCCCCTTGAGCTTTTGTCAAGCAGTTGGGAATGATGCATCATTGGAAAACAACACCAACAACACAGCCAACAACAAAATGCGCATTCAAAAACTGACTGAACAGTTGAACTTCTGCTCAAAAACAGTCAACTTTCCCACATTGGATGAATTTTGAGAAAGACTAGAAGAAACAGAGAAATAAAAAGCCATGTTGGCCAGAAAACATGAGCTCTGGTGGTGGGGGGGATAGTGGGGGGACACGGTCTAGATTTATAATTTTTTCTTTACTTTTAAAATATTTTAAAAAACATTTTTTTTTTTAAACTTTTTTTTATTTTTTTTTAGATTTTTTAATTTATATCTATTTTTTTGTAGTCTTGTGTATTTTCAGACATTAAGCTAAAAGTAGGTCAAATGAGTGTTTTACATTTACCTCCTCTTTTATGTAGTTCTATTTTTTTATTTGAGAGAAAACCATCATGAGGTCACTCGTAGGTAGAACATGAAAATAACTGATCTCACAGAAGTGGAGAATAGAATGATGGTTACCAGAAGATAGGGAGACTAGCCAGGAGGGACAGGGAAGGGTGGATCAATGGTCACTGCATCATAGTTAGACAAGAACAAGTTTTGGTATACTAGTGTACAATAGGGTGAACATATATAATAAAAACGTTTTATTTGCAAAAGGCTAGAAGAAAAGATTCTAAGTGTTTTCACTCGAAGAAATGATGTATGTTTAAGGTAGTAAATATGCTTACTCTGATTTAAATACATGTATGAACATCACATAGTTCCCCACCACTACCTAAATGTTTATGTAACTAAAAATAAATAAAATACCAAAACTTAGCTTTATAAATTGCACCTCAGTTATTTTCTCCAATGATCATACTATTCTTTTTTTAAGTTAAAGAGGTGAGTAGTTGATGACAAGAGGCATTTTGACATAAGTATGGTTAAAACCTGGGTCCTAGAGTGAAGCTGACAGGACAGAATCCATTGCTTCCTGGTTGAGGACAAATTTGATCAACTTGATTGAACATACAAGCCCCCCCTGCTGGATGGTGGGACCCATGAGCTGTGTGGGTTTGGGCACAACTGCTTGCAAATTGGTTTTACATGAAGGATGCTTGTACTCACAAATTATCACCTATTGTTAAAAAAAATGAAAACAAAACAAAACAAAAAAGCAGAGAAAGATGCAGAAAACTTACAGCAGAATGCACGATCTGCGATGGGTAGGGGTGGGGTGGGGGGGAAGGGAAGGGGATATATGCCTGAACTGAATTGGAAAATGATGTATGAAATACACAAAGCATCAATAAAAATAAAAAATAAAAAAAATAAAAAATAATAAAATAAAATAAATGGTGTTCTTGTCTCCCTCAGTAGAGAGCTTCGGGCTAACTGTGGGAATGGTGTAAGCTTTTAACCTAGCAGCCAGCACAGCATGAACTTTCCAATTAATGAAAGACAATGCCTTTATGAGCTGCATCCTAAATTACCTGAACAGATAAACTAAGCTCAGAAAACATTCCTTGAGACACATTTTCATGGCCTCAGTTTGTTTCAGTAGACTCGTCTATAATTTGTTTTTTTAAACATTTTTATTTTATGTGTATGAGTATATTGCCTGCATGTATGTAAGTGTATCCCTGTTGTGTGATGCCCAGGGAGGTCAGAAGAGGGCATTGGATGCTCTGGACCTGGATTTACAGACAATTGCCAGCTTCTATGTGGGTGCTGGGAACCAAACTTGGTTCTTTTGAAAGAGCAGCCAGTGCTCTTAACCACTGAGTCATGGCTCTAGCCCCTAGAATTTGTTTTAAAGAACAAAGAAATAGAGTCAAACTTAGCTACCTGGAATTATAGGGCTAACCATTGATGTCCTCTAACTGTCCCTGAGATGGAGAAGGTTGAAAAGGCAAAAACGATGCGTGCATTGACTTGACAGTTCAGGAGAATATCAACTTTTATTCAAGCATATCAATTTTCATTTAAATTCTTAAGCACTCAAGCTGTCATTCAGGATCATTGTTATGCCAATGATCTGGCATTAAATATTGTTATGATTTCTGACATCAAATCCATAGTGGAGCATTGTTTTTGAGTGACAGTTTAGTGGAAAATTCCCAGTACTTTCTTGCAATCTGGGCTGCTGAGGTTTAATTAAAACAGCCAAATCACAAGCTGCTTCAAAAGAGTTTATAACAAAATTACTGTCTGGCCTTTAGTGATAACGGTGCTACAGACCACTGCTTGTTGTTACATGAGCCTACTCGATATAAAAGGGTCAGCCATTGATTCAGTAAAAGAATCCAAGTCTTTCCTCTGTCATTTCTGCTGCTTTTACTGGCAATGACAGTAGAAGGTTTACGGTTTTGGTTGTCCTCATAAATATACCCAATCATGAAAACAAGGGGCAGGGCTGACATGTTAAAGGTCATCCACCCATTGAAAATCTATTGAAAACTAAATAATGTACAATCTTTTTTTTTCTCTTCTCCAAAGTTGTTTATTTTTAACTGCTATGCAATGATAAAATAACATTAACAATTTTCCACAAACGGAAGTAAATTGTTGTTATCTCATATGACAATGAAAATCATAAGCAACAATGTAGTCTTTCATATTAATGGATGCATATGCAACTATATATAACCACAGTGCAATTACATATTTTATTTCATTTTTTTAACCAGAAATTTCCACACAAAAGTTTCTGTTGGCATGTCGCCATGTTAATGTATAATAGAATACCATAGTATTTTTAATTATCACAAAGTATTCATCTGTACAAGATATGTGTGACAGGGGAAAATGTAAATTTTCCCAATGTAGAAAATGATTCTTCAGTTCATGATTACATGTATTGTGTAAATACATAAACATGTATAAGCAAAATTCTGCAGAAAATTTTATGATATTTTAAAAATGCAAAGCACAATTGTCCAATTCGCTAAATAAAAATATATTTTTCAGCACCATATAATATCAACACATAATCATTGTTCTTGCAACTGGAAATATACAATACTATTTATTTGCCTTGGTCATAAAGATTTAGCATCTTTCATATTTCTGGTAGTGAAATAAAATGCCAGCTTTTTCAAACACTGAAATATAACCTATAGATAGACAATGTCAATGTACATGTAAATAACTTACTAACAACCATACACTGATTTGTCTGTTAAGGCAGATAATTAAATTGCAGACATATATTTTTTCTCTTGCTTTTCCCATTTTCTCTCTTTTATATATCACAGTGTTAAATATTATCAATATTTTGGTATGTAATCTTTCTCAAAATTTCAGTAAATACCAATAAGGTCTTTATACACAGAATATTTTTTGCTACACAAATATTGTTTCTGAGATGGAAGGATTTAACTAACTGCTTTTAATTGTTAAATTTTTTAGTAGTGCAACTTTCTATCATCCATCTTGCCTATATCTGTTCTCTCAAGGTGTTATGTAAAATCTTAAGGACACTGAATTCTATTCTAGCCACTATAAGAAAAATACAGTTTGGTCTGGGCTCAGGCAGTGCATTTCAGAAACTTCGGTCCCAGCTGCTTACAGCTCAGGCAGGAATGATGAACCGGGGTTCAGTTCCCTTGGTAAATGAGAATCTACACAGCATCGGCCTTCTTGCTTTTCTAATCACTGTTCTCTAGAGAGTGCTCTGAAATTTAATGCTGGAAAAGCCCATCTAAGGAAATGATTACTCTTCTTCTCCTGAAGACATTCGTCTTTCATTCTTTTTTATATACACCCTATTTAAGTAATCAAAGCTTCAGTCTCCTGTTTTGAAGTAGGCCCAATTCTCTCTTCTGCTCAGACTAGGTATGTAGACATCAACCAAATAATCCAACTCAGCTCTGCTTCATTTCTTTAATCATAACTTCAATGTCTTGTGGCTTTGAAATTGTGAATTTATATATCACATGGGTAGGCATTCTGACTCCAAGTAGAATGTAAAAATAAACAACTAAACAGTTTTCTTTAATTATGGTAGTGGATTTAATGTAACTCCTTAGGAAATATTCTTATTTTTTGATAAATAAGTAAAAAAACATATATTGGCAGAAAATAAAGTATCTTCAATTAGTGGCCCTGGGTAAACTGGACATTCATATGCAAATGAAAAGAAAATAGACCCCTGTTTCCTACCATGTGCAAAAGTACTCTAATGAATCAAAAACTTAAATCTAAGGCTCCAGTGTATGAAACTATGAGGAGAAAATGTAGGAGAAAGGCTGTAGTTCACTGGGCACAGATTATTTTGAATATGTCCCTCAAAACACAGACAGTAAAACAAATGTTGACAAATGGGATTACATCCAACCTAGTGACTTTTTCACAGTGAAAGCAACAATCAATCAAGCCAGTGAGATGGATCAGTGAGTAAAGGTGCTTGCCAACAACCCTGAGTTCAAATTCCAGGATCTACATCGTAGGAGAGAACTGACTTGCAAAAGCTGTTCTCTGACACACATTATGGCAAACATATGTCCCACTCCGGTACATAATACACTAAGTAACTAATCAACTAACTAAATAAATAAATGTGTAATTTAAAAAAAAAATTATAAGGGACTGGAGAGATGGCTCAGTGGTGAAGAGCACTGTTTTCTCTTGCAGAAGACTGGGGTTCAGTTCCTGGTACCTGTGTGGTAGCTAGCAACTATCAAAAACTTCAGTTTCAAGGGATTTGATGCCCTCTTCTGGCCTCCACAGGCTTTGTACAACATGGATACTCTTACACTCATTCACATAAAATAAAAATAAATTAAAATTATTTTTTTAAACATGAATTAGAAATGAGACTGATATGGCAACTCATAAAATCAGAGAAAATGGTCACAAATTATTTATTTGTATTGTTATGGATTAGAACAGTTTCCAGAACATGTAAGACACTGGTAATTTTGTAACCATAGAAAAATTCTCAATTTCACCCCCCCCCAATAATCCTCTGCCTTTAAAAACTTTGAAAAATCTTAGAAGGGGATACAGGATGTATATGGCAGACTGCATGAATTTGGGAGGGGCAGGGGGCATGGAGGGGGTAATGGGTTTGGTTTGATCTGAGAAGTGACATATGAAATGCACAAAACTTCAATAAAATATTTTTTAAAAAAGAAAATACTCCAGGGGCTGGAGAGATAGCCTAGCAGTTAAGAGCACAGACTGCTCTTGCAGAGGGCCTGGATTCAATCCCCAGCACCCACATGGTGACTAAGAACCATCTGTAACTCCAACTCCAGGAGAACTCCAGTTCCAGGGGAATCTGAGACCCTCTTCTGACCTCCGTGGCATTGCATGACACGGGTGCACAGACCTACATGCAGACAGTACATTCGTACACATACAAAAATAAATAAAATTTAAAAAAAAAGAAAATACTCAATTCAACCAGAAAAAAGACTCCAGTCAGGCCCAGAGGGACATCTGCTACTAGTTAGCATATTCTAAACATGATAGGGAACATACATCAATGAAGTTGAAGTCCTCATAGTATTAGCTTAAAAATATTTGTGTGACAAAAAAACAATGTGGATGGGAGAAATTTCCAGGGGCCTCACTGCAGGATGAAAAGCCACAGTCAATCAATGGAAATTGGAGAGAGGGAACAGCAGTTTTCTCTAGGGAGTTGCTCAGTGAGTGGTTATCTAATCCCCAGTGGGCATCCTTAAATACATGAACATTTGAGTATCACTAAATATACTCAGTGAATCTCTCTCTCTCTCTGTCTGTCTGTCTGTCTGTCTGTCTCTCTCTCTCTCTCTCTCTCTCTCACACACACACACACACACACACATACACTCATAACAATAATAATCAAATAAGAGGACAGAAATTATCAGGGAGTTGGGGAGATATGGAAGAATTTGGAGGGGAACTGGGAGGGCTGGAAAGATGATATACAAAGGCCAAGAAGGACGATATACTCAACATCACTATAGACTAATCAGAGGTAGAGAGTGGCTATCTCCTCTAACCCTTTCATCATTTATGTGTCCCCATGCTGACTTTGACCTTGCAATCCTCCTGATTCATCTTCCTGAATATTGGCATTAAAGGCATAAGCTGTATGCCGTTAATCCCAGCACTTGGGAGGTAGTTGCAAGTGGATTTCTTTGAGTTTGAGGCCAGTTTGATTTCCATAGTGAGTTCCAGGCCAGCTGGGGCTACAGGGGGACCCTGTCTGAAAAAGACCAAAACATAATCTACAATGCCTAGCCAAAAACAAAGGGAGGAGGATTCTCATTCGCTCTGGGTGGGAATGGAAAATACCAGCGTCATTATGGAAATCAATACAGAAATTCTTCAGAAGGCTCTTAACAGAGGTACCATAGGATTCAACTATCTCAATACTGAGAATACACAGGAAGGAAATACAATGATGTAGCAAACATATTTGCAGTTATGTGTTACTAACTACGGTATGGAAGGAACTTAGGTTTCTATCAATAGATGAATGGAGAAAAAAAATGTAGTAGCTTATACACAATGAAAAATATTATTCAGTCATAAAATAAAATGGAATTCTGTCATTTGCAGCAACATAGATTGATGTTAAGTGAAAGTATTCAGTTGCATGAAAACAAATTACCACAAGTTCTCACTTGCAGAAGCTAAACAGTTGATTTCAAGGATGTAGAGAATGGAAGAAGTGACCAAAGCCTGGAAGGGTGTTGGGGACAGGAATGGAGACAAGATGGTCAAGGAATGCAGAAGTTCAGTTAGATAAGACAAATAATTGCCACATTGAATCCTCTAAGATGTGCACCTACTATGTGTCAATTGTTTGGTCAACTCTTTAGTAAAATGTATTAGAAAAGGTAACATCTGAAAACTATCTCTCTCATTATAATCAGTCAGAAATCTCCAAGATGCTAAATCTGTCAATTCACTCCATCAGGACCTGCTCTGAATATATTACTACTTTTCTAGAGTGATGAGAATTGTTATTAGTGATGCATCAAGTGGCATATTAAGGACATATTTTATCCAAGATCCTTATCAACACATACCAAAATATTTACCAAACATTTATCAAGAGTCGCTTAACTAAGCAATACAGGCCGAAAGATCTTTGTCAATGGACAGTACATGTGGCTAAAAGTATAAGCCTTTTAGCCGGGCGTGGTGGCACATGCCTTTAATCCTAGCACTTGGGAACCAGAGGCAGGCAGATTTCTGTGAGTTCAAGGCCAGCTTGGTCTACATAGTGAGTTCCAGGCCAGCTGAGACTAAAGAGAGACCTTGTCTCAAAAAGACCAAAAAATATAAACCTTTTAACCACTAGTAAAAATCATTTCTTAGGTTGTAAGATTGTCATTTTTCATGTAAAAGCAAATAGTGATGGAACTCATCACCAAATGATTTTTCCACAGTCATAAACACATCACAGGGTTGGCTGTGGAAGGGCATGTGCCTAGGTTTAAGCCCATTAATGCCTGTTAACTGTAAGAATTTGGGCAAATACCTTCAGATTTCCTATCTACAAAATCAGAATAGATAGAATGACTGTACATAGCTCCTGTGAAACTCAAAAAGTCAGAACTTATGATGTACTCTTATATCTCTGGCATAAACGAAGTGCTCCAACAAGAAGGGCTCTGATAAATAAAGATGGGAGTAACAAAAGTCAGAACTAGCTTTCTGCTATTTTATCATCATCTACAGTCCTGGATTGTGCTTGGCAGAGTGTGTGCTCAACAAATATTTGATGAAAAATATCAATACATTCAAATATTAACAAGTAACAAAATGTTTTTTGTTAAGTTTTCTTTTAAAAATATTTTAAGCAACTCTGAGAATTTCATACAATGTGTTTTTAATTTTAATTAATTTATTTAAAATTTTTGTTTTGGTTTTTAATTTTTTAAATATTTTATTGTTTTTTGAGAAATTCATACAACATAATTTTATCACAATCAGATCCTCTCCATCTCCATCCCCTCATTCTCTATTATTGTTTTTCTATTTTAAAAATTTAATTAAGGGGGATAGAGAGATGGCTCAGCAGTTAAGAGCACAGCCAGCTCTTGCAGGGGACTCAGATTCTGAAAGGCAATAAGGGGCTATGACAATAGCATGTGTCATTTTGGAAGTCTCTTGGACTACCCTGACCAACAACTCGACTGCCATGCAGGTTCTCCGGCATGGTACTGTGCTTTTTGTTATATAGCCTCCACCTATACACATGTACTTGTGTATTTATTGTATGTGTATTTTTCAGTAGAACTCTAGTTTTTCATACCATCTAAGCAGTATTTACCACTCATCTCACTCCCCCTGTATAGCCCTCCCCATTCTGCCCTTAATAATACCTGTCTCCTACTTTCCCCTCTCTTGAGTTCTTTTTTCTACTTTATCCCCATGGTTCATTTCCATTTTCCTGGCTCCTCTGGTCACATCAAAATATACATGCATCTTCAGTCTCTGTATATATATTTATATATTCTATCTATATCTATATATATCTATATCGCAATTAGTGTCCCCAAAATCTTTCAGTATGGCGTCCATCACTAGAGTCAGGATAAACCTCTAATGATTTCCCATTCTTGAAAGTGACTGTCTCTCCTCCTCTGAGGAGCCATCCGTTCAGTTGCCAATTATGGTTCCTTAGGCGAGCGTGTTGGGGTTTCTTACCCATTTTCCCCACATCTTGCTGGATGTTTGTCTGGTGTTGAGCTTGCATGGGACTTGTACTTGCTGCCGCCATTGCTAGTGAGTTTATGAATGAGTAACACCAATTGAGTCTGGGCAAATGTACTTGTGGCTCGTATCTCCACGTATTTCCGATGCTCTCTCAGTCTCCCATGCGAAATTCATCCACTGGATCTCCCACCACCCCTTATTTGTCTAGTCTTTTCTATACTGGTTACATGAGTAAACTGAGTAAACAGCTCATTATATCACGTCAACCACACACCACACCACAGCACACACCACCAGTCCTTGGTTGCGGTGAGCTGGGGATTAATAAGCTCCGTCGGACCTAGTGTGCCTACGAAAACTGATCCTCCCTCCCTCAGTGGGCTTATTGACTGCTCCATTCCCCTTGGTTTTTCACATCACTTAAGTACTATTTATATCTCTTTGCTCTCTCAGAACCTGTATAGCTCTCTTGCTTCCCTCCCCAGTTAAAATATATACCATTTCCTCATTTTCCCCTTGATAACATTTGTTTTCTACTATGTCCTTCGCTCAAGTTCTCTCCTGAAATCATGGTCTGAGTTATACTTCTCATCTATATAGTCTCTGATCGTCCTCCTATCAGTCTCTCTTCTACTTCTTTCTGCCTATTTTTTAGGGTATTTTTTGAGACAGGGTCTCCCTCGTTACCTAGCTGGCCTGGAGCTCACCTCTGTAGACCAGGCTGGTCCTTGAACTCCCTGTCTCTTGTGGTTTTATCAGGGTATATACTCAGATCTAAGAATCCACAAGTGACAAAAAAAAAAAGAAGCAAAAACACACGCCTTTAATCCTAGCACTTGTGAGATCTTTGTGAGTTAAAGGCCAGCCTGGTCTACAGATGTGAGTTCCAGGACAGCTGAGGTGCTGCTACCAGGGGAAACCTCCTGTCTTGAATAAGACCAAAAAAAAAAAAAAAAAAAAAAAAAAAGAATCCACAAATGAGGATGGATTTTGTTTGATTAAGTCTATTCAGCAAGTCTGTGTCTTTTTCTTAGATAATTGAGGCCATTGAATTGATACTTACAGTTATTATTGAAAGACTTAAGTTGGTTGGTTGCTGTCATTTTATTTTTGTTTGTGTTCCTTATCTGATTTTGTTTTTCAGTAATTATAGCTTATTTGTTTTCTTTCCATATTCTCTTGGGGATGGTTATATCTTTCTCAGTCCTTTGTATTGCTTCAAATATTGTCCTTAGGGCAGCTTTGGTGGACAGAATTAGTTCAATCTATTTATGTTTTTCTTTTTCCTTTGTGATAGTTTTGCTAGGTAAAGAAGCTGGGTTGGCACCTGTGATCATTCAGACTTTTAAATACATTGCACCAGGCTCCTCTGAATTTAAAGTTTGCATTGAAACATCAGCTGTTATTCTAATTGATTTTTTTTCCTTTATATGTGGCTTGTTCTTTCTTTCAGCTTTCACTCTCCTCTCTTTGTTCTGTATATTTAGTGCTTTTCATATGATATGTCATAGGAGTTCCTCTTCTGGTCAAATTTGGTACTCTGTGTGTTTCTTTTATCCATGTTGTAAGTCTTTCCTTAGTTTAGGGACATTTTCTTTAATAATCCTGTTCAAGACCTGGCCAATGTCATTTACCTGAGATTCTTATCTTCTCTCTGTTCATATAATTTGTAGATTTGATCATTTCATGGTGACTTACAGGCCCTACATAGTCCATTCATGTATTTAAAACTGTTTTTCATATTCTTTTTGTTGTTGTTTTTGAGTGGTCCAATTCTCCAACTTTATTTTCAAGTCTTGACATCCTGTTTTCCATTTGATTTTTTTTTCATTGGCGATTTGGGGTGATTCCAGTCTGGCCTGATGTGCCAGGCAGGAAGTGACAACTAGAACCATGAATGTGGAGTCTGTTTAGGAGTGAGCAGGTTTTAATGAGTTTACTTGGGTTGTCCAGGGTGCATGAGCAGCAGGTTCCTATCCTAGTCCCCAAGAGAAAGATAGTGAAGGAGCGGGTAGGTTCTAACTTGCTTTCCAGGTTGTGTGAACACTTCCCAGTCCCAGAGAAGGGAGATGGTGAAGAAGTAGGTGGGAATCTTATAACTAGCTCACTAGGGTATGTGATGTGTGTGTGGGGTTCCTGTCATAATCCTAGAGAGAGCTCATACAATATATTTTATCATATTTACTCCCAGTCCCACCTTCTTTCAGATTTACCCAGAACTCCTTCCCTCTCCCCAACTTCATAATTTTTTCCCTTAAAGCTCATTAAGTTCCGTTTATGTTGCCCAAATATTCTTGATATGAGACATCCTTTGGACTGTGACTCATATACTAGGAGTCACAGCCTTTAAGGAAATTGACTCTCCTTTTCCCAGTAGCCATCAATTTCCACCTCAGAAATTCATACAAACAAATGATATGAGGATGCGGACTATACCAACTTTGTGACATGTGTTGGGACAAACTGTAAATTCTTCTAGCATCTATTAATTCTGCTAGTAAATGTGATCTTTACATAATTGTGTATGGCTCAAATTTGAAGAACTAATATCCAAATAAAAAGAGAAAAATGTTTTTAAGTTTTTAATTCTTGATGAATACAACCTCAATGCATTTTCCTATTCTTCTTTCTTCTTCTTCCATATAAACTTGCTATTGATTGTTTCTAATTTTCACATGACATTTTTGTTTTATATGTTTATTGTTTCATGTGTATGAGTGTATTGCTTGCATTTACGTAAATGCACCCATGTCGTGTAATACCCAAAGAGATCAGAAGAGGGTGTTGGATCCCATGAAACTGTATTATGGAGAGTTGTTTAGCTGCCATGTGGTTGCTGGGAATCAAATCCAGGTCCTCTGAAAGAGCAGCCAGTGCTCTTAACCATCAAGCCATCTCTCCAGCTCAAGACTTTTTGGACATAAAATCTAGTGGGCGTGAGCTATGAATTGTTTCAGTGTTTGCTCCATCTACATATACATATAGTTAAGCAAATGATAAGTATGGTGTGTGCACATCAGGTATAGTTGATCACAGTGTGCACCCCTGCCAGAAAGCCTCTAATTCTACGTGCTATGCAGTTCAGAATATACATCTTTAACTATGTAGCTTGAGAAACAAGAAAATAACTCAATAACCATGTTTATCCAAACTGTTGGTGTTTTCTATGCACCAAAAATGGGTCAGCTATTTGTTATATTTTGCTTCTGTACTGTAAGAAATAGTTGTTGAACTTCATGATGAGCCAGGTGATGCAGACACATTTTCATATTTATATTCCAAATGTTATTATTTTGATGCAATCAAGAGTATTCACATCCTGCCCTTGTTTATTTGCATGGTTCTGTATTTACTTGCTGATTTATAAAATGCAATGTGTTGCAAAGGCTTTCTTTATAATTATAGAAAATTACTAATGTATAGCATTTCTCATTATTCTGTAAAAAGAGTTCCTAGAGATTTCAGTTATGTAAACTGAAGATTAAGGATTGTGTCCAAGTATGACAAAAAACTCATTAAATCCAATCTAAATATCAATTAATTCCAGAAAAAAAAGCTCATCCAATGTTTGATTGATTGTGCAGAATAGTGACTAGTAATCTTTTAATGAAAATTATAGATTCTCTCTCAAGAAAACCTGGACCAGGTAAAGAACTTCCAGTGGAGAAAATAAAAAATAAGTGATATTTTTTTCACTTGCCAACCAGTTGGTGCATAGCATTAAATAATCTCCAGGTGCCAACACCTCCTTTGTCTGAGCTCTAAATTATTTATCCAGATTAATTAAGTAGGATCTGAACCCCAAGTTGGAATTGGAGTTGAAAACAAGCTATTTCTTAATGGCATTGCTTTTCTTTTCAAATAGAGGATTTTTTTTTCACACTGAATCTACACAAAAGATGGAAGGAGGAATATCCTTCATGCTTTCCATTACAGCCTAAAATCATGCTTCCTTTCCTTCTACAGCTCTGGAACTGCTGTACCGGTCGTTCTACTGGGACATCATGGTTTCCTCTCTCAGTCACTTTTCCTCCTTTAGAAGATCAGATCCTAGATCCTGGATCAGCATCTTTTAAAACATTTTTATGCTTTCTGTAAATATTTTTATTTATTATTTTTATTTTGTGTATGTGTATGTTCCCTGCATGTATATAAGTGCACTAGTGTCATGCAATGGCTTTGGAGGTTAGATGAGGGTATCAGATCCCCTAGAACTGGACTTAGAGACAGATGTTAGCTACCATGTGGATGCTAGGAATCTAACCAGGGTCCTCTGCAAGAATAGTCAGTTCTCATAACTGCTGAACCATCTCTCTGTTGTTGTTTAATGTCTTTGAGTCATGCATGATCACATTCCACACGCTGTTCTTCCCTTCTTGGCTCAGCTCCAGGACTTGTTTCCTGCCTGCAGGCCCACAGTCTCTAGGCTTCGCCCTCACAATAAGTGGGGAGGGAAAACCGCAGGAGATCACCCATGGAAAAGAATGGACTCACACATGGAGAGCCAGGAGAGTAGTAACTCCGTTTATTTTCTGTCAGTGAGGTCTATATATTGAAGGCTACTGTGCTCTGGGCAAGGAAGTGAGGGGCAGGTGGAAGGGAGGGGTGAGCTACCTTGGTTCTAATGGGGGGCTGCAGAGCTCTAGTTTGTGCAACAGGTAACTAGAGGTATGACATTTTGCTCAATGCCTCAGGGGAAGGGGGCATGGAACTTTGCAGAGATAAGGTGAAGCAAGAATCATTGTAATATCCCTGCTACAGATAACTCACAGAGGCAACTGAATGCCCCAGAGATATCAAATAACTGGAGATCTTCTGGGACAGGTCTTACAAGTTCTTACTTAAGCCACACACAAAGTTTCATTCCCACATCTCTCCAGCCCCTAGTTTTGCATTTTTTAACTTTTATATAATCTTTGTGCACTTAATACAACCTTTCCCAATCAATTTAGACCCATTTCCCTATCCGTACCCCTTTCCCCACACACACACACCAGAGCTCATACTTTCTGCCATACATGTTAAATCCTGTCTTGCATCTTTTTCTTAGTCTTTTTTAAAACTTTTTTTGCTTTTTTTGATGTAGATGTTTACTGTTTTTGTTGGATCTTTGAACAAATCTTTTGTTGTTGTTGTTCCTTTTAATTTTATATTATTCCAAATATATATATATACTCCACACATATACCAAAATGATAGAGTATATAAGGATTTGGTGCTAGGATCCACAAATGAGGGACACCATATGTCATTTTTTTTCTGGGACTGTATTACTTCACTTAGCATAATGGCCTCTAGTTCCATCCATTTACCTGCAAATTTCATGATGTTGTCTTTCTTTACTGCTACATAGAACTCAACTGTGTAAATGTACCACATTTTCATTATCTACTCATTAGTTGAAGGACACTTGGGTTGCTTCCAGCTCTTTGTTATTGTGAAAAGAGCTACAGTAAACATGGTTGTGCACGTATCTCTGCAATAGGATGAATCTTTTGGGTACATACACAGGAGTGATATGACTGGGTCGACCTGTAGGTTCATTTTGAGTCTTTTAAGAGTTCTCCACACTGCTTTCCATAGGGGTTGTGTGAGTTTACATTCCCACCGGCAGTGAATGAGTATTTCCCTTTCCCCACCACCTCTCCAGCATTTGGTCTTGTTTGTTTTCTCGATCATAGCCACTCTTACCAGGGTAAGATGTATCTCAGCCATCTTCCCTTCTTCATTTGTGAAGTCTCTGTTCAGCTCTTTACCCCATCTTTTGATTGGGTCATTTGTTTTCTTGTGGATCAACATCTTTTTGTCACCCCCATTTCTGTCATCATTTCTAGTGAACCCAACATCTGTACGGAAACCATTGTAAACTCCAGGACTTTAATTTCTGAACTACCTCAACCTCAGAGACTATTTACTCTATAGCATCTCAGCCACCACTCTTAGACTATATTGTGAGCCCTACCATTATCACACCATAATCTCAGAGATCCTGTTTCCACCACTCTCTGCTTATATTTTATTTATTTATTTATTTATTTATTTATATTTTATGCAGATGAGTGTTATTCCTGCATGTATGTAAGTGCACCTGTGTCATGAATTACCTGTGGAGGACGGAAGACAGTGTCAGATCTCCTGGAACTGGAGTTATGGATGGTTGTTAGCAACCAGGTGGTTGCTGGAAACTAAACCCAGGTATTCTGGAAGATCAGCCAGTACTCTTAACTGCTGAGCCATCTCTCCAGGCTCACCTTTCTGCTTTTCTGAGTTCACCTATTCTGCTGGTAACTTCTTCAGCTACCACAATTTTTCATAATGACTTCCTGCCTGCTGATGACACAGCCATTTTCTAACTCCACTGTCCTTTTCCCCGTCTCTGAAGCTGTGGTCCATCATTAGCATCATTTTCTTGATTCTATTTCCATCAAGTGTATTATCCTTAAAAAGTCTGGTTGAATTTTAATACCTCCTTCTTTTGTGTCTATAATTAGATCATAGAAAATTGTGAAAATTCATGAGCACAAATCTCAGGTAGGCACATAATACTTCCTGGAATATCTGCTATGTTTCCCTGGTAAGCTCACTTTCCCACTCAATCAGATAATTTATTTCATAACTCATCTCCTCTCCAAACCCTCCCACACTTCCTTCCCTTTCTGCTCTTAATTGATAGCCTTGACTCAATCTTCCTGAGAAAAGAGGCATCATCACTACAGGTGAATTCCCTTCATTGTAGCCTCCATAAATTAAACTATGCATGTCAATACCTGGCTCTCAATCTCTCTTCCTGTTACAATGAATGTGTCCTCTTCTTCTCAATGGCTTCTCTTAGTTTGGGAATCACAGTTAATTACTCTGTGAGTTAGGTTGGTACATACTAACATATATTAAGACAGGCAAGAATGCCAAAAGACTTATTATTCCTAAATGCCAGAGAAGACACTGCTTCGCTGAAACTCATTATATTTCCCTAAGGTATCAGATCTGGCTCTTAATCTTGAACTACCAAATCTATATGCATCATGTATGTGAGAATCTTGGAATCTTTGTAGTAATTTACTAATCATCTTATCACAGTCTAGATGCCCATTTTGCATAGTAAATCCAATGTTTCCTGTGTCCTAAGAAAAAAAGTGGCAGTCTCCTCTCCTGTTCCACATGGAAAATGATATACAATATCCATGCATTGGAGTTCAATTAGTGAGTTCATTAAGCACATATCAAGCAAAATTAAAAGAACAAATATTAAGTAGCAGACAGCTATAACTAGCAGATAGCAAAACAACACCAAATCAGGTGCATGACATGCAGAGAGATGACTGGAGTAACCTGACTGGGAGATCAAGGAAAAGTAACACTATCAAGTCAGGTGATTAGAATACTTAGCATAATACTATTATTCTGCAGTTCCTCATTCATGATATTTGTCATAGCTGTCTGAATGCACTTTCTAAGTGTATATATGAATGCACTATGTTTTTACAATATTTGGTAGAATCAAGAATTTTAGACTCAATGAGGTTATTAGAGATTATTTTCAAACTCCATTGTATAGGCTCTGCAAAGCAGAATGACTAAGCTATGGTTACAAATTAAACATGATCGCTATGTTAGGTTAATTATCTCTAAGATAGATGGTGTTTCCATTGTGCTATTTGTATTATGAGCTTCTCAGAGAAGTATTATTTGAAATGGATTATTATGTGAACATTTACCCAAAACAATATACAATAGATATGTGTGTTCATCTAGTAGAGTCTATATAGATACTTAAAAGACACACATAATAACAAAGTGCTTGCCAGGATGTAAAGCTACAAATATCTCAGAGCGTACAAACATCAGGTGTGTTGAACATCCCTTCACCTAAAGGACCTCTCAAACCCTTATAAAAGAATACAAAACTCTGAAGGACTGTGGCCTGAGTTGGCTTTAGGCAGCTAGAGATGTCTGATGATTGTTGACTGAAGTCAGCCTCGATATCTTATTTATTTTCAGACCAACTAGAAAATTTAGAATTTAATTTCATTTTATGATTCATCAGAGAGTCACAGATTAAACTAGTATATATTATTCACCAGCCATTATCAGGAAGTCTACTAAATGTTGCATCTTGATACACAAATATAATACAGTTATTCCATCCAGCAACTGGGGATCTAACACAGAAGCAGGCCCTCATGAAGCATCTTTGTGCTACAGCCACATTGAAGGGCTGGCACAACTAATTTACTATTAATAACAAATTATTTGAGTTAATTAAATAGTCACTTAAAAAGATTGAGTCCAGTTATATTTATAACTCTATTTATTGGCATTGTGATATATGTTATTAAGTACAAATAAAAAGTGGCAGGTTATAAATCACAAATGACAAATCATCGAAATCCTGTTTTGTGTTTGCTACAGCCCATCATTCAAGTAAATCCATTGGGGGATATGTCAGCAAGTGGAAATCCTCCAGCCATGTCAAAGCAGGAAGCAGCGTTGGTGAACTCTATTCTCAAGACCAAGGGGAGGAAGAGCCCAGAGAGCAGCAGCTTGTGAAGACGAAGCACAGTGTGAGTGCCATGTTCTGCTCTTCTCAGAAGCTTTGATTTCGGTGTTTGGCAGGGAGGGCTAGTAGGCATGTGCTACTCCACATAATCAAGCAAAAAAGGTAGAGAAGAAATAAAAGATATAATATCTCCACCCCACCACTGACATGCTCAAACTAGAGTGAGAAAAATAAATGAGATTCTGTAATTTTGATAGAAGCCAACACAAGTTTCTGAAGAAAGAACAACAGAGAAAGTGCCTGGTTCATTCTGAGGGGGTTGATAGAAGGTGCTGGACAGAGATGACCAGTGCGAGTAACTGGAGGACAAGCAGGCATTTGCCTGGCAAACCTTGAAAAGACCATTGGGAGGCAGAAAACACATGAATAAGAGTCTACTGCTCATGTGGAACTTTCCGGAACACCAGGGACAGCATGCCCCAAGCAACCACTAAGTACGACTGTCTACAAATTTCCCCATTTCAGAGGAATGGATCCATAAAATAATGTGGTCTTTTCTGACTGTCATTTTTCACTTAGAATGTTTTCAAGCTTTGCCATATTGTAGCATATACTGTGTATCATTTTTTTTTTACTTTTCTATCCAAATAATGAGTTTTTGATATACTATATTTTGTTTATCCATTTGTCCGTTGAGGGGCATTTAAATTCCCTCCACATTTTGGCTCCTATGATTGATGCTGCCATAAATGTTTATGTATATGTTTCTTTGTGGACATGTTTTCAGTTCTCTTGGGCATAAACCCAGGAGTGGAATTTCAAGGCTATATGTATTAAATCACAAACTGACAGGTTATTTTCCAAATTGGATATACTATTTTATATTCTCCCAGGTAGTATTCGAGGACTTTAATTTTGGGCCACCAGCTCTGTAACACCAGGAATGCCCCTCACTCGCCGAACTCCAGCATTTGGATTTTTTTTTAATTAAGTAACATTTTATTGACAGCAAATAAATGATGTTTTAGTTTTTTATCTTAAAGTAGATTCCATTCATTCACTATACTTTCTAACTGAGCCGTCCTATATGCCAGTTTATGTTTTTAATGCTATCTTCTGTGATATTCCTGTAAGTTTGCTATTAATATACATTAAACTATAAAAGAAAGGATAATTTTTTTAGGTTTTTGCCAACTCTTGTTATAACATATTTTTAGGTCTGACCATCCAAATGAATTGCAAGTAGAATTATTAAAAGTTGTTGAGAAGGAAAGAAGAGAAAATCTTAGTTGCAGAAGCATAAACTTTGACATCCAGATGAGGAAAAGAATAGAAATGTTAAGTGCAAAGTTACTAAATATAGTTGGCTGAACTTTCCTGGGAGTCCACATTGTATATTCTTACTACCTAAAAATTATTACATATGCATGTGATGAGGGAGAGGAGGAGAGAGAGGGAGAGAAGAGAAGAGAGAGAGGGAAAGAGAGGAAGAGGGAAAGGGAGAGAGAGAGAGAGAGAGAGAGAAAGAGAGAGAGAGAGAGAGAGAGAAGAAATGGGAGAGAGATTGATCCTAGTATAGCCTCTGCCTTTGCTACTGTCAGCTTAGAAAAGACAAATGACATAAAGACACCAAGACACCATCAGCATCACTCCAACTTCTTTGCGCTTTCAAAGGCTGAGCTTCATACTGTTTCCTCTAGGAATTTTTCATCCTGAGTCTAACAACTGTCATGGAAAATGAAGGTAGGGAACCACTTTTGGAGACTTTTCCAAAGGAGCCACCACCTTACCAATGACTAAATTTTCTATCTGTTCTTCCTATTTCCATTCACTTCCAGCTTTGTTCTGTTCATAACTGAGGGCCGTCCTGTGTGAAATGCACTGTTGAGGGAGAGGAGATCAATGTCTTTAGAAGGCATCAAAGAGGGGACAGTCTAATAAATCCTTGGCTTCAGGTTTGGATGATTGTTTAAACAATAATTATTGTCCTAAAATGCATGAGGTGGACCTGGCAAGGTCAGTTATGGGAAGAAGCATCATTTGGATTTAATTAAGCACAGTGGCCCCTGAGCGCATGGGGACACTTTGGGAAGAAGAGATGTAGCAGGTGGGAAGTCTCCATGGTAGTATCTCTAATTGTCAGCCTCAAATGCGTAACAGCACACATACAGGCAAGCTTATTACTTGCTGATTTAAGCACCTGGATTGTGTCATATAGTCTGCCCTTTGTCATAGTAAATAGAGCTTGAAATTAAGAAACTAGCCAGATACTCAATCTAAATCAATTTGGGGAAAGTGTCTCAGTAAAACATAAATAGTGGCCATGCATTGCTCTGTTCTCAGTAGTTGTGTGCTAGTGATAAGCACTGAGCTTACAAACCCAGCACCCACAGGAGACTTCCCTGATACCTTAATTCATGATTTACTTGATGTAAGTGGTTTACACTTCAATTTTAGTTTCCTAAGGGAGTCCAACTTCTTACTCACTTTACCATACTGTCTATTGTACTTCAATTTTAGAAAGAGTTGTCAATTTCTACTAAAGAAAAATTCTACCAGGGTATTTTATTGGGGTTTTATTAAATATATAAATCAATTTGAAGCTAGTGGCCATTTAAATTATACTCTATCTCCTAATTCATTTTTTTCTCCATTCACTATATTATATAAAAATTTTCATCAGTATTTTGCCATATTTCCTCAGTTGCTAATCTGGATATTAGACAAATTCAAAAATTTTACCCCCTCGAGTTTTGGGGCTGAGGGCCTTAATGTCTTTGGTTAATGAAACTATAGCCCCTGTCTATTCCTGAGCACATGTCAATTGTTAAGAGCAGAACGTATGAAGATAAGTGGTCAGGAAGTACCTGCCTCCTGGTTGATGTACATTAACAAGCCTCTTGAACTGATGCTACGGCTTACGTGCCAAAAAAATCTCCCTGTAATGACCTAGAATGTTTCAAGATCACACCTAAGGAGTGTTAAATGGTTGTAAAGAGACTATCATCTAAAATCGAAGGTTCATTTTGAAGGGCTGGCATTACGTAATTAGCTGTTCTACTTGGGTATTCCATATTTCCTGCACTTCCTCTTCCCTTTTGCATATCATCGTTTAATTTCGTGAAGGTTTTTTTCTGGTATTTTTCTTGTGTGGAAAACAGAAAGGAATTATAACTTTGAAAAACTTATTTCATAAAATTTCCTAAAATAACACCCAGTTTCCTTTAATACATAGATGACCTATTATAAAACAGGCAAAATATTGAACACTCAAAACACGTAGGTGTGCACTTTGATATAAGCTCCAACCTGTTCTATGTGGAGCTATGGACAGGCTTCCTCTTGGGAAGGGTCTTCATTTTCATAGCATGCTATTTTTCACTTTTTGGTTTTAAAGTATATGGATCTGTGTCCTTTGACATGTTAATACCATAATAACCTTTGCTGCACTTATTACATTATGTGGTCTTATACTCCATATAAGTAACTCTTATGTAATAGTTTCATCATGTAAAAATTCTTTCTCCTTTAGCAAATTAAAGAATTCAAACATGCTTTCTTATTCACTTTTTTATTTTTTATTTTATATCTTTGGTCTTTTTGAGACGGGGTCTCCCTTTAGTTCCAGCTAGCCTGGAGCTCACTCTGTAGACCAGGCTGTCCTTGAACTCACAGAGATCTGCCTGCCTCTGCCTCCTGAGTGCTGGGATTAAAGGCATGCGCCATCACACTGGCTTCGCTTTATTTTTTAAAGAAGTTATTCTATTTATTGTGTAATTCAATTTCCCAACCAACATAGATTCTTGGTGGTTACAGAGGATGTTTAACTTGTTCATAATTAAGTACTATGGCATCGCAGGGTGAAATCTGGAATGTAGCATCCATTTCTACTGCAAAATCAGATAATCTTTCTCCCAGCTTCTCTGAAACTCTGAGTCATTCTCTACAGAGGGGAACGTTCACGTTAACGTAACCCCTCAATCCGTGTGTATAGAGACTATGAGATTTTGTTTTGACTTCCCTTGCCTATAGCACTCTTCACCCTCAGTGAGAGCTGTGAACAGGAGGAGCACACAGGAGGAAAACAGTATCCTTGGTGAGTACTAACCATACTGATGCCGAGTACTGAGGGAACACTTAATCAGTAATCGTTTCATTTACTTTAAGTGTATTTAAGTTTGTATCACATACAGAATCCAGGAGAAAAGAGATGATAGGTAAATTGTCACACCAGACAGTTGCCTTGAGACTGTATAATGGAGCAATCTTCCCAGAAGGGGATGCCAAGGGCTTACCTGGTTTGTGGTCTGTCTCAGAGGCGTTCTCATGTTGCAGCTATGGAGGGGGAAGCAGGGCTAGTAGAGGACAGGATTGGGGCCCAGAGACCATTGAAGACAGTGCATTAAGAGTGAAATTGGGGTGGGGGGGCTAGAAATGGCCTAGCGGTTAAGAGTGCCGACTGCTCTTGCAGAGGACCCAGGTTCGATCCCCAGCACCCACGTGGCGGCTGAGAACCATCTTTAACTCCAGTTCCAGGGGAATCCGACACCATCTTCTGACCTCCTCGGCATTGCATGACACGGGTGCACAGAACTATATGCAGGCAGTACATTCATACACATAAAAAAAATAAATAAAATTTTTAAAAAATTTAAAAAACCCTCAAGGTTACAAACATTTTAAAAAAAGAGTGAAATAGGGATAGGAAGAATGAGATATCGCTCCTATGCATTAAGCAGGAGTAGCACTACATGGCGATGAGGAAGAATCGATGGAAACTGAGAAGTCATTAGTAGAGGGATTTAGAGCAGAATCGGGAGTCTTAAGAGCTTCAAATAGTGTAACTAGTTGAAATGTAATTATTTATTACATCATTTGTGTGTGGTGTTATATATGTGTATGGTTTGTGTGTTGCATGTAGATACACAAACAGAGGTTCAACATATATGTATGCTGAAGCATGAGATTGACATCAGGTGTTTACCTTGATTGCTCTCCATCTTTAATTTTGTGAAAAGGAGTTTCTTACTGCAACTGAATTCCACTGATTTGGCTAGGATGGTTCTCCTGTGAACTTCAGGGATGAGCTTGTCTCCAGTCCCCCCCCCCCCTCATCTTTTGTCTGGTATTTCAGGCACAGGCCACCATGCTTAGATCTTTATGAGGGTTCTGGGGATCCGAACCCAGGTCCTGGTGCTTTCTTGGCAGCATCGTTACGGAGACATCATCCTAGCCCCTTTTGTCCCTTTTCAGATTGTTTTCTTATTGTCGTATTCCTGGATGTATTCAAGAAAGCTAACTTTAACAGAAGTTTAACTGTAGGTAAATTGCTCTCTTGTTTTGACCAGTGTCTTCCTCCAGTCTCAAGGGCAACAGGGATTGGTCTAGAAGTGGGAGGTAACCTGCCCAACCAATCAGAGCCTCACCTGTGGGCTATTCTGGCTGGAATCAGCAGGGAAGCTACAGAAGGTAAAAAACACTGATGCTCAGCTTTCTGGCATGCTATGGTGTGAGTGCAGTTCAGCAGTGGAGAATGGTTGCCACCCAGAGAACAGACAGAGGAGCGGACTGGCTCGGCTTCTGCACCCAGCCCTTCTCAACTCCACAACCACCACGATCTCGAAAGCCTATAAAACTCTTCTCTGGTTTTTCTTATGGCATTGTGTCTGTGTTTCTCTCACATGTCTACAAATATGCTCTTGACCAAGAAATGTGGGCAAGAACAATAGTTTTCAATTGTGTTATGTAAAAGTCATCTGGGAGTGTTTTAAAATCTCAATGCCTAGGCTTCTTCCCAAGTTAATTAAATCAGAATTTCTATGGTTGAGAGCCAGGCATTGAGATTTTTATAGAACTTCTCAAGGAAGGTTCACGTGCATCTAGGGTAATAGTTATTGCTCTTGAATAGCTTTTGCTGTTCTAACAAAGTCAACATTGAGCAGGACATGGTGATGAGACAACCTCCAGAATGGGAAAAGAAAAAAAAAATTACCTGACAGAGGGTCAGTATCTAGAATATACAGAGAACCCCCAAAGTAAACATCACCCTTCCAAACAGCCAATTAAAAAGTAGAGCATGAGGCTGAGCAGAGAGTTCTCTGAGGATGAAATACAAATGGCTGAGAAAAGGTTTTAAAATGTTCAACATCTTTTTTTTGTTTGTTTGTTTTTTCGAGACAGGGTCTCTATGTAGCCCCAGCTGTCCTGGAACTCACTCTGTAGACTAGGCTGGGCTTGAACTCACAAAGATCCACCTGCCTTTGCCTCCTGAGTGCTAGGATTAAAGACATGCACCACCACACCTGATCAAAATGCTCATCTTTAGCCCTTAGGATAATGCAACTTAAAGCCACTTGGAGATTTCATTTTACCCTACTCAGAATGGCTAAGATAAAAACAAAAAGAAAAAAAAGAACAATGACAAATACTAGCAAGGATGTAGAGAAAGGGGAACACTTATCCCAAGCTGTATATATTATATATTTGTATGTTATACATTTCTGTGAAATGTCCATAATAAGGAATTCATTTATTATTTATATTTTTTGCTCTTTTTGAGACAGGGTCTTCTTGTAGCCCCAGCTGGCCTGGAACACGCTATGTAGACCAGGCTGCCCTGAAATCACAAAGATCTGCTTGGCTCTGCCTTCTGAGTGCTGGGATTAAAGATGTGCACCACCATGCATGGGCTCATAATAAGGAGATTAACAAGACATAAAGGATGGAACTCAAAACCATTATGCCAAGTGAAGTAACACAGTCCCAGAAAAACAAACAACAAATGGTTTCCCTCATTTGTGGATGCTAACACCAAATCCCCAGTTGAAAGGCAAGGTGAACCACCTTACTGTTATATTTCTTTTTATCTGAAAGCAACTGTGTTGTTATAATGTAACTCTCTTAACCTCTTTTTTTAATTTTTAATTTTTTTATCTGTATGAATGTACTGTCTGCATGTAGGTTTGTGCACCCGTGTCATGCAATGCTGCGGAGGTCAGAAGACGGCGTTGGATTCCCTTGGAGCTGGAGTTAAAGACGGTTCTCAGCCACCATGTGGGTGCTGGGGATCCAACCCGGGTCCTCTGCAAGAGCAGTCGGCACTCTTAACCACTAGACCATCTCTCCAGTCCCAATCTCTTAACCTCTGAACAGGCTCTAGAATTGACCTACCATTTATTTTCAGAGTCCATATTTACTGTATATGGGTGGAAGGTATGTATTCATATTTTAGATTAATATAAAATTAAAGGAAAAATCCTAAACATATTTTGGAATTAATATACACTTTATTCTCAGAGTTCATAATTTTGATGCATATGTGATAGTTATATAGGCGTATGTTGGAACAATACAAAAGTGACAACAACATAAAGACTGGGTTAAAGAATGATACAATTAAATGATACAATTGAATGATACAATTAAACTCTGCCCCAAACAACAAGCCTCTGCAGTGACAAAACTTTGGAAAGACTGAGAGAAAGATGCAAGACATGTATGGCAGAAGGCATGAACAGGGGTGGTGTGGGGGCAGGGAGACGGGAATGTGTTTAAATTGGACTGAAAGACAATGAATGAAACACACAATTCATCAATAAAAGTATTAAAAAAGGGAATTTCTTCTAGGATGTAAAGAGCTTTCTTCAACAAATAAAAATATACTTTAAAACTTCTTAAGTTAGATTGTGAAAAAAAAAAGATCATAAAGGAAATTTATAGTTTAGAGGTTGTATAGGTCTAGGATGGAGTACAGTGTGAAGGGGTATGGATAGAATGCATTAGCTAATGGCACAGGTTTTCCTTCACAGATTATAAAATATTCATATTTTTTTGGATATGTGATCCAGTGTTAAGTATTTACCCAGCAAGTGTAAGAGTTAGGTACTTGAAAG
>VZQC01003726.1:2027213-2128903 GCA_009823505.1 Rhizomys pruinosus | reverse complement strand
AGTGTTATTCCTGCATGTATGTAAGTGCACCTGTGTCATGAATTACCTGTGGAGGACGGAAGACAGTGTCAGATCTCCTGGAACTGGAGTTATGGATGGTTGTTAGCAACCAGGTGGTTGCTGGAAACTAAACCCAGGTATTCTGGAAGATCAGCCAGTACTCTTAACTGCTGAGCCATCTCTCCAGGCTCACCTTTCTGCTTTTCTGAGTTCACCTATTCTGCTGGTAACTTCTTCAGCTACCACAATTTTTCATAATGACTTCCTGCCTGCTGATGACACAGCCATTTTCTAACTCCACTGTCCTTTTCCCCGTCTCTGAAGCTGTGGTCCATCATTAGCATCATTTTCTTGATTCTCTTTCCATCAAGTGTATTATCCTTAAAAAGTCTGGTTGAATTTTAATACCTCCTTCTTTTGTGTCTATAATTAGATCATAGAAAATTGTGAAAATTCATGAGCACAAATCTCAGTTAGGCACAAAATACTTCCTGGAATATCTGCTATGTTTCCCTGGTAAGCTCACTTTCCCACTCAATCAGATAATTTATTTCATAACTCATCTCCTCTCCAAACCCTCCCACACTTCCTTCCCTTTCTGCTCTTAATTGATAGCCTTGACTCATTCTTCCTGAGAAAAGAGGCATCATCACTACAGGTGAATTCCCTTCATTGTAGCCTCCATAAATTAAACTATGCATGTCAATACCTGGCTCTCAATCTCTCTTCCTGTTACAATGAATGTGTCCTCTTCTTCTCAATGGCTTCTCTTAGTTTGGGAATCACAGTTAATTACTCTGTGAGTTAGGTTGGTACATACTAACATATATTAAGACAGGCGAGAATGCCAAAAGACTTATTATTCCTAAATGCCAGAGAAGACACTGCTTCACTGAAACTCATTATATTTCCCTAAGGTATCAGATCTGGCTCTTAATCTTGAACTACCAAATCTATATGCATCATGTATGTGAGAAACTTGGAATCTTTGTAGTAATTTACTAATCATCTTATCACAGTCTAGATGCCCATTTTGCATAGTAAATCCAATGTTTCCTTTGTCCTAAGAAAAAAAGTGGCAGTCTCCTCTCCTGTTCCACATGGAAAATGATATACAATATCCATGCGTTGGAGTTCAATTAGTGAGTTCGTTAAGCACATATCAAGCAAAATTAAAAGAACAAATATTAAGTAGCAGACAGCTATAACTAGCAGATAGCAAAACAACACCAAATCAGGTGCATGACATGCAGAGAGATGACTGGAGTAACCTGACTGGGAGATCAAGGAAAAGTAACACTATCAAGTCAGGTGATTAGAATACTTAGCATAATACTATTATTCTGCAGTTCCTCATTCATGATATTTGTCATAGCTGTCTGAATGCACTTTCTAAGTGTATATATGAATGCACTATGTTTTTACAATATTTGGTAGAATCAAGAATTTTAGACTCAATGAGGTTTTTAGAGATTATTTTCAAACTCCATTGTATAGGCTCTGCAAAGCAGAATGACTAAGCTATGGTTACAAATTAAACATGATCGCTATGTTAGGTTAATTATCTCTAAGATAGATGGTGTTTCCATTGTGCTATTTGTATTATGAGCTTCTCAGAGAAGTATTATTTGAAATGGATTATTATGTGAACATTTACCCAAAACAATATACAATAGATATGTGTGTTCATCTAGTAGAGTCTATATAGATACTTAAAAGACACACATAATAACAAAGTGCTTGCCAGGATGTAAAGCTACAAATATCTCAGAGCGTACAAACATCAGGTGTGTTGAACATCCCTTCACCTAAAGGACCTCTCAAACCCTTATAAAAGAATACAAAACTCTGAAGGACTGTGGCCTGAGTTGGCTTTAGGCAGCTAGAGATGTCTGATGATTGTTGACTGAAGTCAGCCTCGATATCTTATTTATTTTCAGACCAACTAGAAAATTTAGAATTTAATTTCATTTTATGATTCATCAGAGAGTCACAGATTAAACTAGTATATATTATTCACCAGCCATTATCAGGAAGTCTACTAAATGTTGCATCTTGATACACAAATATAATACAGTTATTCCATCCAGCAACTGGGGATCTAACACAGAAGCAGGCCCTCATGAAGCATCTTTGTGCTACAGCCACATTGAAGGGCTGGCACAACTAATTTACTATTAATAACAAATTATTTGAGTTAATTAAATAGTCACTTAAAAAGATTGAGTCCAGTTATATTTATAACTCTATTTATTGGCATTGTGATATATGTTATTAAGTACAAATAAAAAGTGGCAGGTTATAAATCACAAATGACAAATCATCGAAATCCTGTTTTGTGTTTGCTACAGCCCATCATTCAAGTAAATCCATTGGGGGATATGTCAGCAAGTGGAAATCCTCCAGCCATGTCAAAGCAGGAAGCAGCGTTGGTGAACTCTATTCTCAAGACCAAGGGGAGGAAGAGCCCAGAGAGCAGCAGCCTGTGAAGACGAAGCACAGTGTGAGTGCCATGTTCTGCTCTTCTCAGAAGCTTTGATTTCGGTGTTTGGCAGGGAGGGCTAGTAGGCATGTGCTACTCCACATAATCAAGCAAAAAAGGTAGAGAAGAAATAAAAGAAATAATATCTCCACCCCACCACTGACAAGCTCAAACTAGAGTGAGAAAAATAAATGAGATTCTGTAATTTTGAAAGAAGCCAACACAAGTTTCTGAAGAAAGAACAACAGAGAAAGTGCCTGGTTCATTCTGAGGGGGTTGATAGAAGGTGCTGGACAGAGATGACCAGTGCGAGTAACTGGAGGACAAGCAGGCATTTGCCTGGCAAACCTTGAAAAGACCATTGGGAGGCAGAAAACACATGAATAAGAGTCTACTGCTCATGTGGAACTTTCCGGAACACCAGGGACAGCATGCCCCAAGCAACCACTAAGTACGACTGTCTACAAATTTCCCCATTTCAGAGGAATGGATCCATAAAATAATGTGGTCTTTTCTGACTGTCATTTTTCACTTAGAATGTTTTCAAGCTTTGCCATATTGTAGCATATACTGTGTATCTTTTTTTTTTTACTTTTCTATCCAAATAATGAGTTTTTGATATACTATATTTTGTTTATCCATTTGTCCGTTGAGGGGCATTTAAATTCCCTCCACATTTTGGCTCCTATGATTGATGCTGCCATAAATGTTTATGTATATGTTTCTTTGTGGACATGTTTTCAGTTCTCTTGGGCATAAACCCAGGAGTGGAATTTCAAGGCTATATGTATTAAATCACAAACTGACAGGTTATTTTCCAAATTGGATATACTATTTTATATTCTCCCAGGTAGTATTCGAGGACTTTAATTTTGGGCCACCAGCTCTGTAACACCAGGAATGCCCCTCACTCGCCGAACTCCAGCATTTGGATTTTTTTTTAATTAAGTAACATTTTATTGACAGCAAATAAATGATGTTTTAGTTTTTTATCTTAAAGTAGATTCCATTCATTCACTATACTTTCTAACTGAGCCGTCCTATATGCCAGTTTATGTTTTTAATGCTATCTTCTGTGATATTCCTGTAAGTTTGCTATTAATATACATTAAACTATAAAAGAAAGGATAATTTTTTTAGGTTTTTGCCAACTCTTGTTATAACATATTTTTCGGTCTGACCATCCAAATGAATTGCAAGTAGAATTATTAAAAGTTGTTGAGAAGGAAAGAAGAGAAAATCTTAGTTGCAGAAGCATAAACTTTGACATCCAGATGAGGAAAAGAATAGAAATGTTAAGTGCAAAGTTACTAAATATAGTTGGCTGAACTTTCCTGGGAGTCCACATTGTATATTCTTACTACCTAAAAATTATTACATATGCATGTGATGAGGGAGAGGAGGAGAGAGAGGGAGAGAAGAGAAGAGAAAGAGGGAAAGAGAGGAAGAGGGAAAGGGAGAGAGAGAGAGAGAGAGAGAGAGAGAGAGAGAGAGAAGAAATGGGAGAGAGATTGATCCTAGTATAGCCTCTGCCTTTGCTACTGTCAGCTTAGAAAAGACAAATGACATAAAGACACCAAGACACCATCAGCATCACTCCAACTTCTTTGCACTTTCAGAGGCTGAGCTTCATACTGTTTCCTCTAGGAATTTTTCATCCTGAGTCTAACAACTGTCA
Organism: Rhizomys pruinosus; assembly: GCA_009823505.1. NCBI lineage: Eukaryota > Metazoa > Chordata > Mammalia > Rodentia > Spalacidae > Rhizomys > Rhizomys pruinosus. Next base: position 2,124,743 of record VZQC01003726.1, on the reverse strand, counting down.
TGGAAAATGAAGGTAGGGAACCACTTTTGGAGACTTTTCCAAAGGAGCCACCACCTTACCAATGACTAAATTTTCTATCTGTTCTTCCTATTTCCATTCACTTCCAGCTTTGTTCTGTTCATAACTGAGGGCCGTCCTGTGTGAAATGCACTGTTGAGGGAGAGGAGATCAATGTCTTTAGAAGGCATCAAAGAGGGGACAGTCTAATAAATCCTTGGCTTCCGGTTTGGATGATTGTTTAAACAATAATTATTGTCCTAAAATGCATGAGGTGGACCTGGCAAGGTCAGTTATGGGAAGAAGCATCATTTGGATTTAATTAAGCACAGTGGCCCCTGAGCGCATGGGGACACTTTGGGAAGAAGAGATGTAGCAGGTGGGAAGTCTCCATGGTAGTATCTCTAATTGTCAGCCTCAAATGCGTAACAGCACACATACAGGCAAGCTTATTACTTGCTGATTTAAGCACCTGGATTGTGTCATATAGTCTGCCCTTTGTCATAGTAAATAGAGCTTGAAATTAAGAAACTAGCCAGATACTCAATCTAAATCAATTTGGGGAAAGTGTCTCAGTAAAACATAAATAGTGGCCATGCATTGCTCTGTTCTCCGTAGTTGTGTGCTAGTGATAAGCACTGAGCTTACAAACCCAGCACCCACAGGAGACTTCCCTGATACCTTAATTCATGTTTTACTTGATGTAAGTGGTTTACACTTCAATTTTAGTTTCCTACGGGAGTCCAACTTCTTACTCACTTTACCATACTGTCTATTGTACTTCAATTTTAGAAAGAGTTGTCAATTTCTACTAAAGAAAAATTCTACCAGGGTATTTTATTGGGGTTTTATTAAATATATAAATCAATTTGAAGCTAGTGGCCATTTAAATTATACTCTATCTCCTAATTCATTTTTTTCTCCATTCACTATATTATATAAAAATTTTCATCAGTATTTTGCCGTATTTCCTCGGTTGCTAATCTGGATATTAGACAAATTCAAAAATTTTACCCCCTCGAGTTTTGGGGCTGAGGGCCTTAATGTCTTTGGTTAATGAAACTATAGCCCCTGTCTGTTCCTGAGCACATGTCAATTGTTAAGAGCAGAACGTATGAAGATAAGTGGTCAGGAAGTACCTGCCTCCTGGTTGATGTACATTAACAAGCCTCTTGAACTGATGCTACGGCTTACGTGCCAAAAAATCTCCCTGTAATGACCTAGAATGTTTCAAGATCACACCTAAGGAGTGTTAAATGGTTGTAAAGAGACTATCATCTAAAATCGAAGGTTCATTTTGAAGGGCTGGCATTACGTAATTAGCTGTTCTACTTGGGTATTCCATATTACCTGCACTTCCTCTTCCCTTTTGCATATCATCGTTTAATTTCGTGAAGGTTTTTTTCTGGTATTTTTCTTGTGTGGAAAACAGAAAGGAATTATAACTTTGAAAAACTTATTTCATAAAATTTCCTAAAATAACACCCAGTTTCCTTTAATACATAGATGACCTATTATAAAACAGGCAAAATATTGAACACTCAAAACACGTAGGTGTGCACTTTGATATAAGCTCCAACCTGTTCTATGTGGAGCTATGGACAGGCTTCCTCTTGGGAAGGGTCTTCATTTTCATAGCATGCTATTTTTCACTTTTTGGTTTTAAAGTATATGGATCTGTGTCCTTTGACATGTAAATACCATAATAACCTTTGCTGCACTTATTACATTATGTGGTCTTATACTCCATATAAGTAACTCTTATGTAATAGTTTCATCATGTAAAAATTCTTTCTCCTTTAGCAAATTAAAGAATTCAAACATGCTTTCTTATTCACTTTTTTATTTTTTATTTTATATCTTTGGTCTTTTTGAGACGGGGTCTCCCTTTAGTTCCAGCTAGCCTGGAGCTCACTCTGTAGACCAGGCTGTCCTTGAACTCACAGAGATCTGCCTGCCTCTGCCTCCTGAGTGCTGGGATTAACAGCATGCGCCATCACACTGGCTTCGCTGTATTTTTTAAAGAACTTATTCTATTTATTGTGTAATTCAATTTCCCAACCAACATAGATTCTTGGTGGTTACAGAGGATGTTTAACTTGTTCATAATTAACTACTATGGCATCGCAGGGTGAAATCTAGAATGTAGCATCCATTTCTACTGCAAAATCAGATAATCTTTCTCCCAGCTTCTCTGAAACTCTGAGTCATTCTCTACAGAGGGGAACGTTCACGTTAATGTAACCCCTCAATCCGTGTGTATAGAGACTATGAGATTTTGTTTTGACTTCCCTTGCCTATAGCACTCTTCACCCTCAGTGAGAGCTGTGAACAGGAGGAGCACACAGGAGGAAAACAGTATCCTTGGTGAGTACTAACCATACTGATGCCGAGTACTGAGGGAACACTTAATCAGTAATCGTTTCATTTACTTTAAGTGTATTTAAGTTTGTATCACATACAGAATCCAGGAGAAAAGAGATGATAGGTAAATTGTCACACCAGACAGTTGCCTTGAGACTGTATAATGGAGCAATCTTCCCAGAAGGGGATGCCAAGGGCTTACCTGGTTTGTGGTCTGTCTCAGAGGCGTTCTCATGTTGCAGCTATGGAGGGGGAAGCAGGGCTAGTAGAGGACAGGATTGGGGCCCAGAGACCATTGAAGACAGTGCATTAAGAGTGAAATTGGGGTGGGGGGGCTAGAAATGGCCTAGCGGTTAAGAGTGCCGACTGCTCTTGCAGAGGACCCAGGTTCGATCCCCAGCACCCACGTGGCGGCTGAGAACCATCTTTAACTCCAGTTCCAGGGGAATCCGACACCATCTTCTGACCTCCTCGGCATTGCATGACACGGGTGCACAGAACTATATGCAGGCAGTACATTCATACACATAAAAAAAATAAATAAAATTTTTAAAAAATTTAAAAAACCCTCAAGGTTACAAACATTTTAAAAAAAGAGTGAAATAGGGATAGGAAGAATGAGATATCGCTCCTATGCATTAAGCAGGAGTAGCACTACATGGCGATGAGGAAGAATCGATGGAAACTGAGAAGTCATTAGTAGAGGGATTTAGAGCAGAATCGGGAGTCTTAAGAGCTTCAAATAGTGTAACTAGTTGAAATGTAATTATTACATCATTTGTGTGTGGTGTTATATATATATGTATGGTTTGTGTGTTGCATGTAGATACACAAACAGAGGTTCAACATATATGTATGCTGAAGCATGAGATTGACATCAGGTGTTTACCTTGATTGCTCTTCATCTTTAATTTTGTGAAAAGGAGTTTCTTACTGCAACTGAATTCCACTGATTTGGCTAGGATGGTTCTCCTGTGAACTTCAGGGATGAGCTTGTCTCCAGTCCCCCCCCCCCTCATCTTTTGTCTGGTATTTCAGGCACAGGCCACCATGCTTAGATCTTTATGAGGGTTCTGGGGATCCGAACCCAGGTCCTGGTGCTTTCTTGGCAGCATCGTTACGGAGACATCATCCTAGCCCCTTTCGTCCCTTTTCAGATTGTTTTCTTATTGTCATATTCCTGGATGTATTCAAGAAAGCTAACTTTAACAGAAGTTTAACTGTAGGTAAATTGCTCTCTTGTTTTGACCAGTGTCTTCCTCCAGTCTCAAGGGCAACAGGGATTGGTCTAGAAGTGGGAGGTAACCTGCCCAACCAATCAGAGCCTCACCTGTGGGCTATTCTGGCTGGAATCAGCAGGGAAGCTACAGAAGGTAAAAAACACTGATGCTCAGCTTTCTGGCATGCTATGGTGTGAGTGCAGTTCAGCAGTGGAGAATGGTTGCCACCTAGAGAACAGACAGAGGAGCGGACTGGCTCGGCTTCTGCACCCAGCCCTTCTCAACTCCACAACCACCACGATCTCCAAAGCCTATAAAACTCTTCTCTGGTTTTTCTTATGGCATTGTGTCTGTGTTTCTCTCACATGTCTACTAATATGCTCTTGACCAAGAAATGTGGGCAAGAACAATAGTTTTCAATTGTGTTATGTAAGAGTCATCTGGGAGTGTTTTAAAATCTCAATGCCTAGACTTCTTCCCAAGTTAATTAAATCAGAATTTCTATGGTTGAGAGCCAGGCATTGAGATTTTTATAGAACTTCTCAAGGAAGGTTCACGTGCATCTAGGGTAATAGTTATTGCTCTTGAATAGCTTTTGCTGTTCTAACAAAGTCAACATTGAGCAGGATATGGTGATGAGACAACCTCCAGAATGGGAAAAGAAAAAAAAAATTACCTGACAGAGGGTCAGTATCTAGAATATACAGAGAACCCCCAAAGTAAACATCACCCTTCCAAACAGCCAATTAAAAAGTAGAGCATGAGGCTGAGCAGAGAGTTCTCTGAGGATGAAATACAAATGGCTGAGAAAAGGTTTTAAAATGTTCAACATCTTTTTTTTGTTTGTTTGTTTTTTCGAGACAGGGTCTCTCTGTAGCCCCAGCTGTCCTGGAACTCACTCTGTAGACTAGGCTGGGCTTGAACTCACAAAGATCCACCTGCCTTTGCCTCCTGAGTGCTAGGATTAAAGACATGCACCACCACACCTGATCAAAATGCTCATCTTTAGCCCTTAGGATAATGCAACTTAAAGCCACTTGGAGATTTCATTTTACCCTACTCAGAATGGCTAAGATAAAAACAAAAAGAAAAAAAAGAACAATGACAAATACTAGCAAGGATGTAGAGAAAGGGGAACACTTATCCCAAGCTGTATATATTATATATTTGTATGTTATACATTTCTGTGAAATGTCCATAATAAGGAATTCATTTATTATTTATATTTTTTGCTCTTTTTGAGACAGGGTCTTCTTGTAGCCCCAGCTGGTCTGGAACACGCTATGTAGACCAGGCTGCCCTGAACTCACAAAGATCTGCTTGGCTCTGCCTTCTGAGTGCTGAGATTAAAGATGTGCACCACCATGCATGGGCTCATAATAAGGAGATTAACAAGACATAAAGGATGGAAAAACCATTATGCCAAGTGAAGTAACACAGTCCCAGAAAAACAAACAATAAATGGTTTCCCTCATTTGTGGATGCTAACACCAAATCCCCAGTTGAAAGGCAAGGTGAACCACCTTACTGTTATATTTCTTTTTATCTGAAAGCAACTGTGTTGTTATAAGGTAACTCTCTTAACCTCTTTTTTTAATTTTTAATTTTTTTATCTGTATGAATGTACTGTCTGCATGTAGGTTTGTGCACCCGTGTCATGAAATGCTGCGGAGGTCAGAAGAGGGCGTTGGATTCCCCTGGAACTGGAGTTAAAGACGATTCTCAGCCACCATGTGGGTGCTGGGGATCCAACCCGGGTCCTCTGCAAGAGCAGTCGGCACTCTTAACCACTAGACCATCTCTCCAGTCCCAATCTCTTAACCTCTGAACAGGCTCTAGAATTGACCTACCATTTATTTTCAGAGTCCATATTTACTGTATATGGGTGGAAGGTATGTATTCATATTTTAGATTAATATAAAACTAAAGGAAAAATCCTAAACATATTTTGGAATTAATATACACTTTATTCTCAGAGTTCATAATTTTGATGCATATGTGATAGTTATATAGGCATATGTTGGAGCAATACAAAAGTGACAACAACATAAAGACTGGGTTAAAGAATGATACAATTAAATGATACAATTGAATGATACAATTAAACTCTGCCCCAAACAACAAGCCTCTGCAGTGACAAAACTTTGGAAAGACTAAGAGAAAGATGCAAGACATGTATGGCAGAAGGCATGAACAGGGGTGGTGTGGGGGCAGGGAGACGGGAATGTGTTTAAATTGGATTGAAAGACAATGAATGAAACACACAATTCATCAATAAAAGTATTAAAAAAGGGAATTTCTCCTAGGATGTAAAGAGCTTTCTTCAACAAATAAAAATATACTTTAAAACTTCTTAAGTTAGATTGTGAAAAAAAAAAGATCATAAAGGAAATTTATAGTTTAGAGGTTGTATAGGTCTAGGATGGAGTACAGTGTGAGGGGGTATGGATAGAATGCATTAGCTAATGGCACAGGTTTTCCTTCACAGATTATAAAATATTCATATTTTTTTGGATATGTGATCCAGTGTTAAGTATTTACCCAGCAAGTGTAAGAGTTAGGTACTTGAAAGCACTGAAAAGCAAACAAATAGACAAACTGTCAAAAATACTCATGTTATAAAATTTGGCCATGGTAATAGTTTTACACGTATGGGGATATATTAAAAAATCTAAATTGTACACATTTGTTGGGTGGATTATCTGGCATGCAAACTATATGTCATTAAAGCTACTAATAAAAAGCTTTTGTTGAATTAAATAACTTACAGGATATTTATTCTATAATACTATTTATTTAAAGTCTGAAAGTAAGCAAAACAAAACTTTTAATATTTTGAGGTACAAACATAATTGTCCTGGTCAGTATTCTACTGTTCCAATGAAACAGTGACTAAAACCATCTTGGGGAGGAAAAGGTTTATTTCAGCTGCAGTTCACAGTCCGTCGTCAAGGGAAGCCGAGGTAGGAATTTGGAGACAAGAACTGAAGCAAAGGTCATGGTGGAACGCTGCTTGCTGGCTTCTCCTCTGGTCTGTGCTAAGCCTGCTTTCTGTATAGCCTGGGACCACTTCCCCAGGGTTGCACCATCCACTTAGGGCTGGGTGAGCACATCACTTAACAGTCACATCACTTAACAGTCAAGAAAACACCTAACAGAAACACCCACAGGCCAATCTGCCAGAGAAGATTTCAGCTGGGGTTCCCTCTCCCCAGGTGTGTCATGTTGACAACTGAAGCTATTCAGCACAACAGTACTGTCAAAATAATTTGATCAGAAAAATACACATTTTAAGACAATGAGTCACTTGAAGAAAAATACAAAAGATGTGGCTATGATTGGAAAGGGGTCTTCAACCAGGACTTTTATATCCAGGTACCAGGGGTGAACAAGAATAGTTACAAAGGAGCATGACGGGTTTTCCTAAAAGTTTTCATTAAAACTTTATTGTTGGCTAGAGTTAGGAGAATTGAAATAGGAGGCAATTTCCTAATTGTTAAGTCAGTGTTGCCATTTATGTTGTTATTGAGAATTTAATACATACATATGTTTTGATCATCTAACCCCTTATTCCCTCATTCCCTCCCCTTCAGTTCCTTCCCTATCTCTACCACCATATTCCCTCCCAATTTCCTCCTAAGTTTTCTCTCTCTCTCTCTCTCTCTCTCCCCCTCTCTCTCCCTCCCTCCTCCCTCTCTCCCTTCTTCCCTCCCTTCCTCTCTCCTATCTACTTAGAACTTCCAGTTTGCGATGGGTGTAGTGTTGTCTACAGGAGTATAAGTAGCTCCTCAGGGCCCAAATACCTGAAGAAAACTGACGCCTTAGCACCCATCAATTGCCAATAGTTTTTCAGCTAGAGGAGGGACTTCATGAACTCCTCCCCACTCCATGATGGGATTATATGTGGATCGACCTTGTGCAAATCTCGTGCATGCAGTAACAGAAACAAAGGCTGTGCGATTTCTCTACCTGGTATGTTTTGAAAAGAAAGAAGAACCTAGGTCTATACCAGACTAGGACTTCCTGCGCTTTACCTCTGAAGATTTTCTTAGCTTTGTTGACAAGCCCTTTTCAGTTCCTACCTTCTTATACTCCATTTTTTTTTCCAAAAACAGGTGTAATGTAATTAATTAGGCATCTCACTACTGAGGGATTCAGCAAAATCACTCCAGATTCTGGCATGGTTACCTACAGATGACCTGGGGAGTGGGCTAATATATGGACCCATATGTGGATTATTGTGGATCACAGAAAACCATTATGAGTGACCACCATATAAAGAACCCTGACCTACCAACTACATCATCATGTGCTCCTTATGCCAGATTTCTTGGATGTCTGCCTATTTATTCATCTGTATCTCTCACCATTTTGTCATGGTTCTCAGACAGGTACCACTTTGGTATGGCATAGAGATGGTCAAGATATAATCGTACTATAGCTATCATATTGCTATAAATGTCTTTGCAGTACATTTTTCCAATCTGAGATGAATAAAGAATGATACTATCCTTATTTTTGTGGTTGTTGCTTCCCAGTCAAAATGCCAAAGACAAATATTTAGAAGAAAATATTTGCATTTGATGAACATGGTTCAATTCTATTTAAAAAAATATAGGCTGGGCATGGTGGCATACACCCTTAGTCCCAGCATTTGGGAGGCAGAGGCAGGTGGATCTCTGTGAGTTTAGGGCCAGCCTGGTCTATAAAGTGAGTTCCAGGCGAGCTGGGGCTACAGGGAGACCCTGTCTCAAAATACAAAAAAAATATTTTTGAGAGTCTCTCTGCTATCTGCAGCCCCAGCAATCCTGAGATACACCATTAAAACAGGCTGGCCTTGATCTCAGAGATCCACCTGTTTCTGCCTTCTGAGTACTGGAATTAAATGTTTGCATCACTACCCCTGGATAATACTGTATTTTAGAAGGACAATAAACAATTTATTGAGTGATTTTAAATTTTGTAACAAGTACTTTTTATTTGAGAATTTTTTGAGAATTTTATGAAATGTGTTTTGATCACATTCAGACCCTTACCCTTATCTCCTCTCAGATCCTCCCCACCTTTCTATAACCCCTCACTTCATTTCCTCTACTAATATTTTTGAGGCCTATTGAATGCAAATATAATTTGTGTTCAATAAATGATGGCTTTTGGTATGGGACCATCTCCTGGTACCTGATCTACCCACCTGGTATCATATCCTTTATGAAAATGGACTTTCCAGTTGGGCGTGGTGGCGCATGCCTTTAATCCTAGCACTCCAGAGGCAGAGGCAAGTGGATCTTTGTGAGTTCAAGGCTAGCCTGGTCTACAGAGTAAGTTCCAGGACAGCTGGGGCTACAGGGAGACCCTGTCTCGAAAAGACCAATAAAAAAAATAGTAAATGGACTTTCCTTCCCCCCAGCGGCTATCAATTACCAATAATTTCTCAGCCAGGACTGGGACTTCTTTGCCACCTCCCTTGTCCATGCTGGGATTTTCTCTGGCTTGGGTTTGCAAAGGTCTTACACATGTTGTCACAGGCGCTGTGGGTTCACATGAGCAGCTGCCCTACTATGTCTGGAAAATGCTGTTTCTTTATATTCATCCACTACCTCTGGCTCTTACAATCTTCTGCCCTCCCTTCTGCAATTATCCCTGAGCCTTGGGAAAAGAGGATGTGATATTAGTATTCCATTTAGGACTGAGAACTCTGTAGTCTCTGCATTTTGACTAGTTGTGCGTCTCTGATTATTTAAAATTAATTCCCATCTGATGGAAGAAGAAGCTTCTTTGGTGAGAACTGATAGATACACCAATCTATGGATTTAACATTAAATAATTGGGAGTCAGTTTATTATTACTATGTCCATTTAAGAGACTAATAGCAGCACATTCTCCTCTATGCTCTCTGACCTGTCTAGTCATAGGTTTTTGGCTTGATAACAGTGCCAGGTAATGTTCCATCTTGTGAGTGATCCGAAAATGCAATAAAAAGTGGTTGTTTACTCCCATAACATTCGTGCCACTATTGCACCACTGGGCATATCTTGCCAGGCCACTTGTGATTGTAGCTTGCAGGGTTCACAGAAAGGTGGAGCTGATTATTACTTTTTTTCTTCTGGTAACATTCACAGCAACTTCCAGCACTATAGCTAGACAGTAGAGATGAAGATTTGAGGTCAAGACCAGCTTGATTTCTCCATTTATTCACATATATAGTATACTCAGTAACAGGTCTTATCATCAAGTTCTAGAGGACAACCAGGAGCAAGAGCAACAGCAAGAAACAGCATTGGCCTCTGTGTGCCACAGTCCAGCTGCAGAGAATCCTAAAACCTGAGTGGGAAAGGTAGAGGATGAAGGAAAAAAGACACACATAGAAACAGCTGGGAAGCAGGAAAATCTTGTCTTTTTTTGGTATTTTTGAGACAGGGTATTCCTTTTAGTCCCAGCTGGCCTGAAACTCACTCTATAAACCAGGCTGGCCTTGAACTCACAGACATCCGTCTGCCCTTGCTGCCCCAGTGCTGGGATGAAAGGTGTGTGCCACCACACCTGACCCAGGAAAATCTTACTATATAAATACAGCACGAAACCACAAGTTCCCGGGTAACATGTAGTTTCAATAATCACAGTTTCATTAATCACATATATTTGCATCAGCAGTACCCAAACATAACTTCTAAGACAAAGGTATGAACCTAGGAACAATTTCATTTATCATATGTAATTGTATAAGCATCCAAAGAAAGACATGTAACTGGAAACTGAGCATCAGAGACTGACCTGTATAGGTTCATCCCTGAGTCAGCTTGGATACTGTCCTAGTTTGTCTTCCATTGCTATGACGAAACACTCTGACTGACACCAACTTGGGGAGGAAAGGGTTTAATCAGCTTACATCTCCTGGGTCATGTTTCTCACTCAGGCAGTCCAAGGCAAGAACTCAGGGCAGGAACCTGGAGGCAGGAGCTGAAGCACAGGCCATGGAGGAATGCTGTTCACTGGCTTGCTCCCCTAGCTCATGCCCAGCCTGCCTTCTTATATGGTACACAACAACCTGCCCAGGGTGGCACTACTCATTGTGGGCTGGGCCCTCCCACATTGCCTGACAATCAAAACAATATTCCACAGATGTGGCCACAGGCCAATCCATGGAGCCAATTCCCCAATTGAGGCTCTCTCAACCCAGGTGTGTCAAGTTGACACTAAAGCTATCCAGCACAATTGACCCCTTGTCAACTTGACACACAAAACACATCACTATTAAACCACCACCTTTCCAGTTCTTATCCCCAAAGTATGATGTTAACATTAATCACAACCTAAGACAGTACAACCTTAAAAGCCCCACAGTCCTTAAAATGTCTAAACACTTAAAAGTTCACAGTCTCTTAAAAGTCTCTTAACTGTGGGCTGCTGTAAAATCCAAAACAAGTACTGTCTTATTTCAAAGGGAAGAATCAGGCACACTCAAACAAAACCTAAATCCAGCAAGTAGCTCAAGACTGGACACCTGGGACTCACTCACGATCTTCTGGGCTCCAAAGGGTTTCGGCAGCTACCCCTCTCCGACTCTGCCGTCCGTGGCACACACAGCTCATCTCGAAGGCCCAGGCCGACTCCATTCCACACCTGCTGCTGCTCTTGGTGGTCATCCCACGGTCCCCGCATCTCCAAAAAGCTGGGGTTGCCACTGAAACTGAGGCAGCACCTTCACCAATGGTCTCTTCTGACCTCTCCTGGTACAAAGACCCAGCTTCTCTCCATGACCCCTGCAATCCTGGGGTCTTCACGGCAACTGAGGTGCACTTCCACCAATGGTCTTTCCTGACCTCTCACAGTGGCAAGCCTCGGCTGCTCTCTGTGACCCCCTCAAATTTCAACACCAGAACCATATAGGAGACTCTTACATGTTACCAAGTCCGCTTCTGGCTTGAGATGAGGCTCAGCCCCTTCTGGATCCACTAGATTCTTGTGTGCTGACCCTGAGAGAAAGTCTTCCCAGAAGATTTACACAGTGAAGTGATGCTGGTCTCTTGTTACTTACAGACTGATTTTTTCAGCCCAGCTAACACGCATCAATTGTTCCATACAACAAAGAATTCATTTCAGTTCTGGTCTCTTGTTACTTACAGCTGAGTTCTTCAGCCCCAGCTGACCAGACCCAATTAACAGTCCTGATGATCTCTTGCTTCCTTTTGAAACTAGAAATTCACAAGGCCTCCAACTTCTACAAATCTTCAGCAAAACCACTCCAAGCTCCACAGCAACAAAAAAGTATCTTTAGGCATTCAATGAATTTCCCAGCCAAAGTTCCAAAACGCACCCAACAATCCTTCCCCAAAACACCAAGGTCAGGTCTGTCACAAGCCAATACGCCCACTCCTGGTACCCAATTTTCTTGTCCTAGTTGTCTTCCATTGCTGTGACAAAACACTCTGAGACACCACTTGGGGAGGAAAGGGTTTTATTAGCTTAAATCTCCTGGGTCACGCTTCCACTCAGGCAGTCAAGGCAAGAACTCAGGGCAGGAACTGGAGGCAGGAGATGTAAGCACAGTCCATGGAGGATGCTGTTCACTGGTCTTGCTCCCCTGTCCAATGCCCAGCCTGCCTTCCTATATATGTACCAACAACCTGCCCAGGGTGGCACTACTCATGTTGGGCTGGGCCTCCCTTCAACGTTGCCTGACATCAAGACAATACTCCAAGATGTGCCACAGGCCAATCCAATGGAGCCAATTCCCCAATTGAGGCTCCCTCAACCGAGGTGTGTCAAGTTGACACTAAAGCTATCCAGCACAGATACCCCTTGCTAATATCTATTAGCCACTCTCTGGGGGCCGAACAACCTGTGCCTGAACCCTGGGACAGCCAGGATAGGCCTTGTCGCTATTCCATTGGCTGTTCTCTGAGGGGAGCAGGCAGTTGGCACCTGACATCCCTGAATACTCAGCTCCCAACATGATATCCCTGGTCAACAAGAGCAAAATAGGGAGCCCATTACTGGTAGTATATATTTGTGTGCTGGGATGTGTTATCTTGTAGGAGCATAGTCCCCTATGTAACTCCATTTAAACTATGTGTGTGTGTGTGTGTGTGTGTGTGTGTGTGTTTGTGCATATACATTTTAAGAAGCTTCTTCAGTGGTAGGTTTCCATATGACACTAAGGCCTTTTGAAAATGTCATATGGAAATCTACTACCTCACTTAATCCTTCTTACTCCAAGATTTCCCCTCTTCACCATTTTAAAACTATCAATTTGTATTTATTTCATTATTGAGCATTTAGTACTTTCAGTGACTAGGCATGCAGTCTCAGGGTTAATCTGGAAACAGTCACAACAGTCCTCTGATGCCACCACAAACAGAACAGATAGGAATTATGGACTACCTTTCTAACAGCAACATTCCACAAAAGATCTGATTTGAATACAGAACTTTTTATCACCAACAAAGGTGAAAATAAATTATTTATGGTCACATAAGAGTTCTGAGCCTTATCAGAGCTAGAAAGTTGAGGGGACCTAATCTCCCATTTCTGTGAATTGTACCCCTATCCAATGAAAGAAAACTGCTTTCAGTGATGACTTTCTTATCTGTCTTCAGCTTGGGCAAGGATAACATTATTATAGGTCCTAGGTCCACATAGTTGGAAACCTAGGTGCTAGGACCATTTTGGAAGCCTGTGATCTTATACAACAATTACTACACTCCTACAGAGCCCAGGTGTTTCCCTCTGACAGAACTGGAACCCTTCCTAGCTCCCCTACTCTGAAAAGGCAGACTGAGCTGCTGACCACGTCACCTCTGGTTCCAGTGTCCCAACCTCCACATGCAAAGGTGTTCTTTGATCTGTCTCCAAGGTTATTTTTTCCTCTCCACCCCTCTCCACCCTGTGGCAAAGTCTTGCTTTTCTAAGAGATGCATACTCTTGTTCTGTCATCCCCTAAGGATATGCCTTAGGAAAGCAGAGAAAAGGAACACAGAGAGAAATTACCTGATTGATCTTGTGAGTTAACAATATGATTTGTTTAGGGAGGGGGTGGTCTTGAGACTGGGGTTTTAATAAAATCACAGGGTTTTTTTTTTTTTTTTTTTGTCCTTTTGAGACAGGGTCACCAGCTGGCCTGGAACCCACACAGAATTCAGATCCACTCACCTCTGCCTCCTAAGTGAGGTGATGAATGGTGATGTGGAGCAGACCATCAAATGAAGAGCCTGTACAGACTCATAAATTTGAAAAACATTTTTTTAATGTTTTTTTTTATTTTATTTACTTCGGTATGTGTATGAATGTACTGTCTGCATGCAGGTGTGTGTACCCGTGTCGTGCAATGCCGCGGAGGTCAGAAGAGGGTGTCGGATTCCCCTGGAACTGGAGTTCTCCTGGAATTAGAGTTTCAGACGGTTCTCGGCCGCCATGTGGGTGCTGGGGATCGAACCCGGGTCCTCTGTAAGAGCGGGCGGTGCTCTTAACCGCTAGGCCATCTATCCAGCCCCTGAAAAACATTTTTTGAAGACATAGGCATGAATGAAAGACTATAACTCAATAGAGAGGAAGGACCCAGGACCAAGCTATGAGACATCCTTAATCAACAAGGCCGAGAACTAAGATGGAAGATGTTCAGAGAAAAGGATCTGTGAGGTCCAGGTTGGCAAACAAGCCAGAGTTCAAAGACCAACGGTGTGTCAGTGGTTTTGGATGCAGGTACTTAATCATTATCCTCTGGAAAGTGAGCAGCACTTCGGGAGATAACTATTCCACATTAAGAACTGAACTACATTTTTGCATCCAAGATCAGGTTGTGTAATGATAGCTAAAGCTAGGGCAATAGACTCTAAGGTAGCTGGATGAGATGCTGTCGTTTGGTGGAAAAGATTCTGGAACGTTTTCTCTAGGTATAGAAAGAGTCCTGGTGGGCATGAGGGTCATCTTCATCAATCCTAGAATCTTCTTATATCTCTTTCTAAATGAAAAAATTGGAACATTCTTGCAAAAGACCTTTCTCTGCTCTAGTTAGCTGCCAAACAGCAACATTCACATGGCTTCCACATCAGAGCTGAGCTTTCCTTTACTGTACTAAAGAAAACCTTGGGCTGTGGGCAGCTCTCACCATTTTCCACCCTGAATAAATAACTATTAGATTTTAATATCTCTACTAAAACATTCCTTGGGCTTAAAAGTAAGAATGCTTGTTTATATTGTAAACATTTTAATTAAAAATTTCCAAAAAGTTGGGGGACCGGAGAGATTGTTCAGTGGTTAAGATCATTGGCTGTTCTTGAAGAAGACCTGGGTTTGAATCCCAGCACCCACATGTGGCTAATAACCATCTGTAACTACAGTTCCATGGGATCTTATGCTCTCTTCTGTCCTCTGAGGGCACTGTACAACACAGGTGCACTTACATACATGCAGGCATAACAATCAAACACATAAAATAATAAAAAGAAATAAAAAAAAATTTACACAGGAAACCACTGCTTTAAGGTATTTTCAATTACAGAATATTTGTATATTAGATTACCTTAATACCATTAAATAATACGCTAATCCTGTAGTTAGCAATACTGTATTGTGGAACTGGAAAGACGGCTCAGCATTTAAGAGCACTATCTCCTCTTGCAGAGGATCTGGATTTGATTCCCAGAACCCACATGGTGGCTGAGAAACATCTGTAACCTCAGTTCCTGGGGATATGATGTCCTCTTCTGACCTCCCTGGGCATTGCAAAACATGGATGCATTTACATACATGCAGGCAATGCGCTAAATGCAGAAATTAAAGTAAAAAGAATAAATAAAAAATTTAAAATATGGTATTGTGACCTTGAAAATATTAAGATGATAGATTTCTCAAATATTTTTACTGTAACATAAAATTTAATTAAAAATATGGACTATGTTTTCATCTCAAACTCAGACCAAGTTAAGCTAGCGCCATAACTAAGGACCCTGTCTTATTGCCATTGCCCCCTGCTCTTCCCATTTTCAATATTTACCTAAATATTGAAGTTACCCATTGCATATCTTTATTTTTTTTTAATAATGAACTAAGCTTCTATAATGAACTGAGCTTCCTCCCTTGACTGCAGAAGCTGTAAGATAGGAGTATCAGTGTCACCACCCTGGCCTTCATCTCACCCCTTCCACATCTCATCTGCTAACAACCATCTTGTTTTATTCCTTTTCAAAGTTGACCCCATTTAAGTTTTGTTCTGTATTTATAATTGTATACTTCAAATTTTTTAAATGTAGTTTTCTCAATTCAAGTGATTTCCAAAGCAGTACATTAGACTGGGTAAAACTTGTTTTTGCTTAGAAGGATTCTTTCATTTATATCTTTTATTTTTGACAAGTTCATATGTCATATGTATACACAGGGTACTATGAGCCCATTCACCTTGCACTAACATCACCATCCCCCCTCCTGCCCATCATCTCCTTCTTCTTTCTCTCCTTCTCTCCCGCCCTCCCTTCCTTCTTTCCCTCTCTCTCTTTTAATTTTTCTCTTCTTTCTTTTCTTTCTTACTTACTTTCTTTCTTTCTTTCTTTCTCTCTCTCTCTCTCTCTCTCTCTCTCTCTCTCTCTCTTTCTCTCTCTCCCTCCCTTCCTTCCTTCCTTTCATGCAGACCCTGTGCAGGTGGTCATGGCTGCTCTATGTTCATCATTGCAGCAGCCACATATCTACAAGACAGCTTCACAGAACTCCTCAGCATCTTTAGACTTGTACAGTCCTTCTGCCATTTCTTCCACAATGTTCCCTGTATCTTGAAGGGGGTGACATAGATGTCCTGTTTAGGGTTGAGCACATAACCAGTTATGGGTCTCTGTTTTGACCATCACCCACTGCCAAATGAGGTTTCTCTGACCAAGGCTGAGAGCTAGTCTGTGGGTAAAACATCAGTATTTAGAAAGAAGTTCGACTATTTGTCCATTTAGCCAAACGGCAATAACAGATTCCCTTGGAGATGACCTTTCTAACACTTGGCTCCTGACCAGGTCTACAGTATTAGACATGTATAAGGGGATATTATGCTTTGTCAAAATGTAAAAATTATCTATTTTTTTAAATAAAATCCAGAAATACACGCAGTAAATGTCTCTAGGACTCATTAAACAAGGCTGTGGGAGAAGACGAAAAATGTATGACATTATTTGTGACAAGCATTGCTTGATCTTAAAACAAGTGTTTAATGATATGCATACCAGACCACCTCAAAATGCCATGCACCTTCTATCATCTTCACGCTTGTTTTGTTAAGGTATTTCTCCAGAGAAAAATATTAGAAAACTCTGTCTTCTGAATTTGGGGCAGCCTAGACAGCCAATCTAAAGAAGAATAATAGCAAAACCATACAAGAGAATATGTCTAACAATGTTAATAGCCCTGGGGGAAAATGTAGTAAAATTACAAAGAAAAATGTTTTATAAAAATGAAATCTTGTCTGAAAATGCCAGTGCTAAATCTCTTCAATAAAATATAAACTTAAAATAGAATGCTATAATATCCAGTTCATCTCTAGCCTTCAAAGAAGGCTAAAAGAGGTTATTATTCTCTTTTTATACATAACATCCAGTTATTCACATGGCTTCCTCCAAGCCATACTAGTGTGCTGCAGGGCTGCCACCGTAACCCAGACCCTCAACTCTTGGAAAATGCTGTAAGTCTGCTTGGCTTTGGAGCCACAGACTTTAAGTTTACAAAAAGAATGCATGGGGCTGGAGAGATGGCACAGTGGTTAAGAGCATCAGTTGCTGTTGCAGAGGACCTGGGTTTGATTCCCAGCACCCTCCTGGCAGCTAACAACTATTCACTTCTTACATCCTCTTTTGCACAGCATGGGTGCACTTACATATATGGAGACAATACACATACTTGTAAAATAAAAATAAAATATTTTTAAATGCATTACATTAATGAATACA
This sequence comes from Rhizomys pruinosus, assembly GCA_009823505.1. Lineage (NCBI taxonomy): Eukaryota > Metazoa > Chordata > Mammalia > Rodentia > Spalacidae > Rhizomys > Rhizomys pruinosus. The sequence goes on along the minus strand of VZQC01003726.1, from coordinate 2,107,243 downwards.
AATTTCTATATCACAGGAAGGCTTCAGATAAGTGACAGTTTACTCAGTTGTCCTACAACATGCAGTCTTGTACAAGGTAAGAGTTCAGTTTCCATTCAGGAATGAGGAAATTGTGAGTCTTTATCTGTATGTGTGTGGCCAGGGCACTATTGAGAGGAGAAAGATAGAAAACAAAGATTATGACAATTATTTTTAAAGGTTTTACTTCAGTGGGGACTGATTTTAAGTTTGCATTTGAGGATGTAAATCTTAAGACCTCTCAAACAAAGCAATAATTGCTACTTTTGCTTAATCTCAATAACAAACATCTCTGTCCATATTTTAGGAGAATGTAGAGAACGTTAGCCAACTACATCTGTGTGGTATATCCCAGCAAGATGGTCTTTGGATGTTAAGTCAAACAAGACATCCTGGCTCTGGTAATTAATACAGTACTCAAAGGCGAGGCAATAGAAGAAAGGGTTGACACAGAAACTCAAACCCAAGAAGCAGCAAGCTTCTAGATCAGAAACACAGGATTTGCCTTGAAGGAACTTGAGATTCAGGAGTGAGTGGATGTGTAGACAAAGAGCTGCCTTCAAGAGGCATGATAAGAACAAATTCACAGACAAGATGTTGTTTGTTTTCACTTGATTGTTATATGGTGGAAGTTGGCCACTATAAGTGAGCTATTGACAGCAGATTCAGTGGCTGAAGAAGAACCCTATGTACATGGTGCAAAGCCTTCTAGAAGACAGGGGACTCTGGAGTTCAGTGATGGATGGGATCCAGGTTAGCTAAGGTGTCTGAAAGGGTTAGACCCTAATCTGTAGTTAAAATGAAAGCAGTCCCAGAGGTATTCTCATTCATGCTAAAGCAAAGGATGCATACATACAGCAGGTTTGTAACATATGCAATCTTTTCCTATGTGAATGTGGGAAATCCTTGTTCATGTCCAAGGAAGCAAAAATTCTCCATCATATCCTGACATATATTAGAATATTCTTTCCTTCTCAAAAGCTGATGTGGGAATAAACTTTCCTTCACTGTAAGTGAAATGAAATGTCCTGTAGAATTATTATCTGATATGCAAAATTCTTGCTTCTATCCTTTGTGTTTATTGAATTAATAGAAGCAATTATATGTGATACCAATTCAATGGACTATGTTGATAGTCAACTACACATATGGCTCCCCCCCCGCCAGAGCTCCCAAATCCAAACTCTTACCTTCCAGAAGGTATGTACAGAAATAGTATTTTAGCATGGATTCATTCTTTATAATACCCAATCTCTAGTCTTATCTTTTGTGAATTTCAGAACTGCTGTATGCGACCATGTAACGAATGGAGTCCAAAGAATTTGCACAGTGTAGAAGGCCTTGTACCTGAAGATACATTTTTCTTCATTTATTTGGAAAATATCTTTATGTCTCACCCTACAATATGTCAGGCTTTGTTCAAGGAGTTCATAGTATAATACCATAAATGGCAGCATATCTGTATTGATGTGTTATTATATTCCCATGGTGTAGAGAGAAATAACAAACAAGTAAATAGTAAATATACAGCCCAGAGTGGCAGTAAGTGCCATGAAAGAAAAAGGCTAATGAAATTGATGAGAAGAGGAGAAGCAGGTCTGTCGTTTTAGAGACAAGACAATGAGGCAGAACTGCTCTGAGTGAGAACAGCTGGGGAGAAGATAAGCGGTGTGGAAGAGCAAACAAAAGGCATGCTGTTACTAAAAGTGTGATGAGAAGCTGTTGCAGGGCTTTCTGGCAGGGGAGTGAATTGACTGATGATGCTTTGTCAAAGACATTCAAGCTGCTAGAAGGAGAACCAATTTTAGGGGTCAAGAGAAGAGTCAGGAGGCCAGAGAGAGATGGTTTAGCGGTTAAGAGCACCTTCTACTCTTGGACAGAACCCTGATTCAATCCCAGTACTCACATGGCAGCTAAAAACTGTCTGTAACTCCAGTTCCAGGCATTGGACGACATAGGCGCACCTACACTCATACACAAAAATGAATATAATAAATAAAATATTGAAAAGAAGATTCAGGGAATCCAATTATGGGGGAAACAAGCGAGACTATGATGAGGTAAAGGTAATGCAGGGCTGGCAGGACATACTGGAAAAATAAAGTTTACAGCTAATGAGTTAGAGAGAGAATTAAGGACAGCTTTTAAATATTCCACCTAAGCCACGGGAAAGGCTAGGGGAGAAGCAAGTTCAGGAGCGTGGAGAAATAGTTTTGTTTAGGACACTTTAAATTGAGCTGCTCACTAGCCAAATAGAGACACTGAAAAGCGGTTGAATGTTTAAGTCTGGAGCTGAAAGAAGTCAGAACTGATTGAAAAGAGGATTTTAGCATTCTCAACCACATGGAAAACAACACACATTAGATAACTCTCCCCTCATTGACCAATAGTGCTTTGTTTTATTCTATAGTGCTTTCCTATTGGGAAAAAGGTATCGATAGAAAGCGTTGCGTGGAGAGTAGAGTCAACTAATGACTGATGAGTAGCAAAAGCCTTCTTATAGGAAACACCCAGAGCTTGTTCCAACAGACCTTGCTGCACTGAGAGAAAGCAGTGGCAAGGTTTGACTCTGAAATGTCCTTCACAGGCTCATGTTTTGGATTCTTCTTCAGCTAGAAGGTTCTGTTGGGAGGGTGTATAAACTTTCAGAGGAGGGCCCTAGCTGGCAGACATGGGATTAGAGGCTGGCCTTCACAGGTCTGATTCTGGTACTTTCTGGGCCACCATCATGTGAATAGTCGACCACTTGCTCCTGCCACAGACTGAGCTACCCCACCATTCTATCTTCACTATAATGGACTGAAATACTCTTAAACTTTGAGCCAAAATAAGTCATTCTTTCCATAAGTTGTTTCTGATGCAAAAATAACGAGTACAAACAAGAACCTGCTTAAGCTTCTGATTTGTATGTAATGTCAGAAACACTTTGGCACAACATACATACATATTGGCACATACATATGGTTCTGTATCACAATATATTCCATAAATGTGTATAGGTTTTATTTGTAAATTAAAAGAAATTAAAGAAAGGCATCTGTGGAAAGAATTCCACAATTCCAGTTAGCATAGCTCCCACCTGTTCACACATCTACAGTTCATATTATTGTTGACAGTGCTGAGATTCCCTGTAAGAAAACCAGCTAGTTCTTTCATTCTATTTCCCACTTTGTGTTCATTCAAATGTAGCCTTATTTGAAAGAGCCAGAAAAATGTAGCCTTATTTGAAAGATCCAGAGAGTTTGCCCAGAAACCAACAGTGGAGATGCAGCAGGTATCAGCAGAGGCTGGGACCAGAAGCAGGGACACCAACAGAGCCCCCCAACTTCCTTTCTGTTTCTAAGTTTTTGTGCATTCTCCTCTTCTCAAAGCAGAAGTACTCTGTTTTTGGATCCACACAGATACTCCCAAGTTCACTTGTGAAATGACTGTATCATGGGCCTTGATTCTTCTGGATACCCACCTGTGCCCACAGCCTATCTTTATGCCAGATGCCTTATGACTTCAGCTTCCACTTAGAGACAGCATAACATCTATCTACAACTTAAAAAATGCATTTTAGAGAGTAAAAAAGACACGAGGTGTGGCCTGGGCAGCATCTGCTAGGGGTGAGGTATGGCCTGGGCAGCCTCTGCTGGGGGTGAGATGTGGCCTGGGCAGCCTCAGCTGGGGGTAAGGTGTGGCCTGGGTAGCCTCTTCTGGGGGTGAGGTGTGGCCTGGGCAGCCTCTGCTGGGGGTGAGATGTGGCCTGGGAAGCCTTGGCTGGGGGTAAGGTGTGGCCTGGGTAGCCTCTTCTGGGGGCATACCTGCTTCCAAGAAACTGGATGCCTGTGATGAACATGTGAGGAATCTTCTCACACAAGATGAATACTTCTCTGACCACATTAACTTGACCTTCTGCATTGATCCCCAAATTCTGAACCCAGGATGCTGCAAGCAAGAAAGAAAATAATTAAAGAGCCAAAGTAGCTGTGCAGCCAGAGCAAGGGTGGACACAGACCTAGAAACATGACCACTTGGTGTCTTCATCTTAGTAAGAACACCAGTGCTTCTATACCGATCTCAAAATTCTGATTTCAAGACTTGGCAATTAAGAGGAATAATAACCGGGGAGCCAAGACATCAAAGCTGGGCACATTGGCAGAGCCAAGGCCACCTGGCCTCGTATGCACACCCCTGGAGCTGAACTGGCATGGCTGCTCATCTGCACCATTAGATCCATGCCCACTGGTAGAAAGATGTCCGAATGACAACTTCACTTTCTGAGGAGTCTGCAGTGTCATGAGTGAACCCAGATTACTAGAAGACACAGTTAATTTTATAAACATGGCTATTGATAGCACATCTCTGTGGATCAGGAGACAGACCCCAGTTTAAAGAAGGATAGTGATTATTGTGAGTTCAAATAACTCCTGGAGAGCAGGCACCCCCAAATAATCCATTTCCTCTATTTCTTCCTGTATAAAGTACTACTGAGCAAGGACTATCTCAAGACAAAAATTGTTTCTCTCTCTCTCTCTCTCTCTCTCTCTCTCTCTCTCTCTCTCTCTCTCTCTCTCTCGTAAAAATGGTCTCCTGCAAGAAAGTTTCGAATTCCAGAGACAACCAAACTTGGAATGGGAAAAACATGAAAAATCCCTTTGTTCTTTAAAAAAGGAAGATAGAAGGCAGTGGAGATGTGTAAATGCTATAAATCAGAAGCTTTGGGTATAATTTGATCAATGGCTTGCCAGGAAATCAAATGTGAAATAGAAGAGGTAGAGAGTAATTTCTACCCCTTGGCTCTCAGCACTCTCTGTGAAGCAATGAGCATGCGCTGCCAGTCACTCCAGGCGATTGGTCATCAGATAAGCCTCAGAGCCTTAAAGAACAGGGATGGGTTTCTTACTGGAGAAAAAGAATCAGGGTAGAGAAATGAAGTTGAAATATAATCATAGCCATATTAAGCTTAAAGAATACACAGGTGATGTTAGTCCTGTACTTGAATGATGCATTCAAAATATAGAGTGCTATTACATAGCAGAAAATGGATTATTCAAATTTGCTTCATGTTAGTAATAAACATTGGTAAAATGTCAAGTTGTTTTTGCCTTAAATACAGGCAATTCTGTCTCCATTAATCATTCTTAATACATATGATAAGAATTTGCAGATTTGAAATAGAGAAGTATTTATGATAACGTGTAGTAGTGCTGTATTACTAGATATATTACATATATTATTTATAATAATACACTTCTGTTTGAATTGAATACTTAAATAACTCAGTACTGAGCCATATCTGAAAACACTGAAGACATAGATTGTCTTTTTCCCCCTGAAATTTGTGGGAATAAAATAAAAATGTACGCAGATATCCATATCTATAATACTTGAAATACTGTGATTATTATATGGACCATGTGTTAAAATTTAAATTGCATAAATAGCTCATATTGTAAAAGAGCCAAAGGGACTACATATATTTCTCTAAAATCTGAAAAGTACATAATTCTTACAAAAATCAAGACTATTGGAACATGAACAATTAATAAGTAATAATAGTTGCCAATGATCATGAAGACATTAGGGAGATGCAAGGGGGTTTCCAAGCAGGCAATACATTTTGAAAAACAAATTTCACCTAGAGAATCAAGACCAAATTTAGGTGAAATTGAAAACTGTTACAGATCCTTCCAAAGAAATCACATTGGGCCTGAGCCACAGAGTAGCTGTGGGTTTTCAGGGAGTTTAATGAAAAACTGGAAGAGACTTCATCTTGTATTTGCTCCTAGGCAAACTCCCCTAAGGCAAGCTAACTCATCACTCTGATGTGAGGCTAGTCCTCCCATCTGCCTTTGTACCAGTGGACTTGGTGTTCCCACATACTCCAAGAAAATATATAATTTAATGTATTTTTTGAATTTTATGAATTTCCTACAAAGTATTTTGATTATGTCATTTATATAAAGGCCTATCGAGTCACATTTGGGTTCACAATTATCCGTCAGTATAGGTCTATTCACTGGAGCCTGGCTAACCTTCCCAACATCACCCTTTAAGGAAAACTGACTCCTCCTCTCCCAGAAGTCAGCGGTTGCCATTTGCTCCTCAGCTAGGGTTGAGGCTTCTCCCCCACTTCCCCACTTCTATGCTGGGATTTTGTCTGGCTTGAGCTTCTGTGGGACTTGTGCTGTCGCCATTGCTGTGAGTTCATGTGTGTAACTTTCCTGCTGTCTGGAAAACTCTTTCCATGTGGTCATCTACCACTTCTGGCTCTTAGATCTTTCCTCTTCCTCTTCCGCAATGATTTCAGAGGCAGAGGTTTGATACAGGTGTCCAATCAGGGAGAATCACCCTACAGTCTCTTATTCTCCACATGTTGGCCACTTGTAGAACTCTGTGTTAGTCACCATCTGCTGCATGAGGAAGGTTCTCTACTGAGAGTTGAGAGAAGCATTAATCAGTCAGGCTGGGAGAGCAAGCAGGGTTGGAGCTTGCACAGGTCTGAGTGATCTGAGCAGGACAGAGAGCTGAGATCGGGTTTTGTTACCAGGTTGGAAACCCCTGTTCTGGAGGGAAGAATAAAACTAGCTGACACATTGGAACTTATGTGATGTTGCTCCATAGCCATCCAGAGTTACAGGAAACTCAAGCTAGATTTGGCTTTCCCAAACCTCTCCTCTTATCTCCCAGAGAAGAGTACATCTTCCATGGGTCTGGACAGATGGCTCAGTGGTTAAGAACACTGGCTACTTTTTCAGAAGACTCAAGTTAGATTCCTATGTGGCAACTAACAGCCNTCTGCCTTTGTACCAGTGGACTTGGTGTTCCCACATACTCCAAGAAAATATATAATTTAATGTATTTTTTGAATTTTATGAATTTCCTACAAAGTATTTTGATTATGTCATTTATATAAAGGCCTATCGAGTCACATTTGAGTTCACAATTATCCGTCAGTATAGGTCTATTCACTGGAGCCTGGCTAACCTTCCCAACATCACCCTTTAAGGAAAACTGACTCCTCCTCTCCCAGAAGTCAGCGGTTGCCATTTGCTCCTCAGCTAGGGTTGAGGCTTCTCCCCCACTTCCCCACTTCTATGCTGGGATTTTGTCTGGCTTGAGCTTCTGTGGGACTTGTGCTGTCGCCATTGCTGTGAGTTCATGTGTGTAACTTTCCTGCTGTCTGGAAAACTCTTTCCATGTGGTCATCTACCACTTCTGGCTCTTAGATCTTTCCTCTTCCTCTTCCGCAATGATTTCAGAGGCAGAGGTTTGATACAGGTGTCCAATCAGGGAGAATCACCCTACAGTCTCTTATTCTCCACATGTTGGCCACTTGTAGAACTCTGTGTTAGTCACCATCTGCTGCATGAGGAAGGTTCTCTACTGAGAGTTGAGAGAAGCATTAATCAGTCAGGCTGGGAGAGCAAGCAGGGTTGGAGCTTGCACAGGTCTGAGTGATCTGAGCAGGACAGAGAGCTGAGATCGGGTTTTGTTACCAGGTTGGAAACCCCTGTTCTGGAGGGAAGAATAAACCTAGCTGACACATTGGAACTTATGTGATGTTGCTCCATAGCCATCCAGAGTTACAGGAAACTCAAGCTAGATTTGGCTTTCCCAAACCTCTCCTCTTATCTCCCAGAGAAGAGTACATCTTCCATGGGTCTGGACAGATGGCTCAGTGGTTAAGAACACTGGCTACTTTTTCAGAAGACTCAAGTTAGATTCCTATGTGGCAACTAACAGCCATCCATAAATCCAGTTCCAGGAGATTCTGATTCTCTCTTCTGACCTCCACAAACATTGCACAACACGGATGCACTTACACACATATAGGAAATATACTCATATACACAAAATAAAATAAATAAAATATATATTTTTTAAAAAGAATACGTCTTCCTACACAGCATCATACCCTTATGGAAAACCCATCTTCCCAATCAGTTGCCAATAGTTCCTCAGCTCAGCCTAGGGCTTCTTGCCCATCTCCCCAAACTAGGATTTTGTCTGATTTGAGCTTGTATAGATATTGTACATTTTGTAATAATTGTTATGAGTTGATACATGTATCTGCCCTGCTGTCTGGAGAGACACTGTTTTCCTCTAATCATCCAGTACCTCTCCTTATAATCTTTCTGCCCCCTCTTCTCCAGTGAGCTTTGTGCCTTGGGACCAGCTGGTCTGATGTAAGAGTCCCATTTAGGGCTGAGCACCCCACAGTCTCCTATGTCCTGCACATTGACCAGTGTATAGAGCCCTCTGTTAATCATCATCTAGGGGATGACCCACACTGAAGAGCATTTGGGGATACAACTTAGACTCGATAGATAATAGGAAACATGAAGTTGTGCAGAGGGATGTGAGGTAGGGTCAAGATAGGGACAGGGGTCCGAATATGATAAAAATGCATTGTATGAAATTCTCAAAGAATCAACAAAAATATTTAATGATAAAGAATGTGTCTGAAATACCTGTAGAAATAGAAGATTTATCTTTCTGGTAGTACATTTTGAAAACTGATTTAATATATTTCGGGTGAGGTTACGAGTACTGACTGTCCTTGAAGAAGATCCCAGTTTGAATTCCAGCACCCACGTTGTGGGAAGCATCCATCCACAACTCCTGTTCCAGGGGATCTGATGATCTTCTCTGCTCTCTGCAGGCATTGTGTGACATGGGTGGACTCACACAGATGCAGGCATAACACTCATACACATAGAATACAAATAAATAAGAACAAAAATTAAAAAATATATCTCAGGCTAAAAACTAGTTGCCCAGTGAAATGATTTTGGATTAAACTGGTGAGGATCTCGCCAAACGAAGGTCTAAATGACTGACTTTCTACATTATTTATTGGGCCTATGCAAAAAAGAGCAACAACTGGCCACAGACATGATTTCCCTTTAAGTGTGTTGTGTTGTTCTGTTGGTGATGTTTTATATTTGAAAGAGTACATGTGTGCTATAATGAATACACAAATCCCCCCCTTTGTTAATTGGTCTTGCAAATTCACAGCTGTAACTACACCGCTGGCAATGCTACGTGGCAAACTGCTCATAAGTGGAAAACTAAAAATTTCCTCCATCTGTCCACACAGCTTTGTGATGACCAATCAAGGCAGGACTCATGCTAAGCTGTGCTTCAAACACCAGGACTCCTGGCAGCCTATGAAGCCACCATGTGCTCGATGGACTGTGGAGTGGAAGGTGGGGGCCTGGAGTATATGGAAAAAGCATCGCTGACAGGCCAACAGGAAAAGACAGGTAGAAAGGTTTCCCTTCAACGACACTCTCCTCTACGGTTCAGGTTGCAATTTGGATCTTTGTCTTAATGTGAATTATGTTACTAAAGTCTCAATAATGTATATGATCTTTAGCTTTCGAAGGCTGGGAAGACAAAATCTACATCTTTGACCTTTGCGTGTTTGTGAAGGCCTTCACACTCAGGAGGCTCCAGAAGGTGGCAAAAGAGGAAATCCCAGAGGACCCAAACACACACACACACACACACACACACACACACACACACACACACACACAGGCCTAAATATTTATGTGAGTGTGAAAGGCAAGTTGCAAAGAAAGAAAGAAGCTATCTCTCTACCCCAGGAAGAAACTAAGAATGCCCAGCGGGGCAGTCTCATGCATTCTATTTGAATGAGGAATGAGAAGCTACTTAAAATATTTTTTAAATTATTTTATTTTATGTATGACTGTATTTCCTGCATGTGTAAGTGCACAGCTGTCGTGAAATTCCAGCAGAGGTCAAAAAGGGCATCAGATCCCCTGGAAATGGAGTTACAGACTATTGTAAGCTGCCATGTGGGTGCCAGGAAGCAAACCCAGGTCCTCTGCAAGAAAAGCCAGCACTCTTAACCAGTGAACCATCTTTCCAGCCCCAGAAGCTACTTTTAAAAACTCTTCCTCTTCCTCTTCCTCTTCCTCTCAAAAAGGATAATGACAGTTACATAATCTTGGTCTAAGAGCACTATGTTAGCACAGTAAAAAGAAAGGATATTTCGAAACAGTTGTTGAAGTTAGAGAAAAATGTCTAAAAGACAATAGTGAAAATTAAATATAATGAAAATTGTTTCTATTACTAAATTCTCATAAAGGTGCAGAACAAAAAGCCTGCTTAACAGCACACTGAGGAACAAAATACATCTTCTGCCTCTAGGGTAATGTCCAGCTCAACAGTGTGGCGGGATGCAGCTGCCTGGCTGTGAGGATAGACCTGCTTCCTTTTGGCATAGGGGTCTAGAGGAGTAAATTATAGAATTCCTCTCTGGGTGGGAGAGAACATGGTGACAGCAAGGGAAGGAAGGAAGGGAGCTGGCAGAGTTAGATTCTGAGCATATACGAGGCAACTCAGGGTATTCACAAACTCACTGGAAAGGAGTAAGAACAACTCGGTTAATGCATTTATGGACAGAAGCAAAAAGGCCTTTTTCTCTGTTCTGAGTGCATTCTCACCTTCAGGAAGGCAAGATCCAGGGAAACAGGCTTCAATCATTTTAAAAGAATATGGTGGTAAAATCAAAGAAGCATTGTCCTATCTTGAATTGGTATGTGACATTGAAAGAGGGTAAAAGGACATGCTTACATACGGTATGCATTATACTTGCATACATGCACGCTGTATACAGACACATTCTCACATAGATTTTTGGTGGATCTTGACAGTTGGTATGACAACAATCCAGATGTTGGATGAGATTCCATACTTTGTAAGGGAGGCTAAGAACAGAATTGGGTTAGTAGGGAAGTGTCAATAAGAGTTTGGTTCAGAACATGTCCTGCTTGAAGTAAACACACCAAGCAGGCTGTGGATAGAGAGCCATTGGCATTTGAAGTCATGTCCTATGAGGAGATGTCAGATGGAAGAGAGAAGGCAGGGTAATGGGATACAAGGGAGGTAACGGGAGTGAGCTTGATTAAAATACATGACATAGATGTAGGAAGTATTATAGCGAAACTACCTTTCACATTTAATACATGATAATACATGATAAAAGAAAAACGAAAAGTAAAAAAAGCTCTATTTACCAAAGAAGCATACCTGGCTGGATATATGTTAAACTATGAAAGACTTTCTTTGTTTCTTTGTTTCTTTGTTTGTTTCTTTGTTTCTTTCTTTCTTTCCTTTCTTTCTTCTTTCTTTTGTTTTTCTTTCTCTTCCCCTCCTCCCTCCTCTCTCCCTCCCTCCCTCCCTCCCTCCCTCCCTCCCTCCTTCCCATCGCACGTGCGTCCTTTCCGGAATGAGTTTAGATCTCGGTGGTCGCCGCCTCATTAAAAAACCAATTTCCCCTCTTCCCTCCCCCTCCCCCCCCCCCCTCCTCNTCCCTCCCTCCCTCCCTTCCTTCCTTCCTTCCTTCCTTCCTTCCTTCCTTCTTTCCTTCTTTTGGAGATAGGGTCTCACTATATAACCCTGGCTAGACCAGGCTGGCCTCAAACATACAGATGTTCACTTGCCTCTGCTTCCTGACACCATGCCAGGCTGTATGATATATTTCCAAACTTTGAAAATTTAGTGACTCACCCAGGTATGATTATAATTATAATTAACACCATTAATTATAGCCCCAGGGAGCAGAGGCAGGTCTACCTCTGTGAGATCAAGGCCAACCTGCTCTACATAGCAAGGTCCAAACCAGCTGGGGTTACAGGGAGAACTTGACTCAAATAAAATAAAATATCAAAATAAAAGAAAACACAAACTCAAAATTAGTGAACCCTTTTGTCTTCCTAAAGAAGTCAAATATCCAGACCTGTAATAACCAATAAAATGGCCATTGACCAGATCAGATATTCCTGTTTAAACTGATTTAATTAACTAAAGATTTCAGTTCTTCAGTCAGAACAGCCACATTTCAGGGGTTCAGAGGCTGTTGTACAGCTGGTATTTACCACCTGGAGCAGTACAGATAGTTGTTACATAGCATTTATTGAGGAGACTAGTTCTTTCTTTTTCTTCCTTACTAGTGAACTGTTTATAGTAACATTTTCCGAGGATGGTCACGATCCACGAGCCTAGTCCTTGTTTTCATAGACTCCAGTCTAAACAGAGGACAAAATCAGTGCCTAGAGCTTTAACCTCAGATGTCCGATAAATGTCTTGCCCAGGGTCTTAACAGTCTCATCCTCCAAGTCTATTGTTTTCTCTTGGGCTGGGGAGATGACTCAGTAAAAACACTTACTACACAAGTGAGGGCGTAAGTCTAAATCCCCAAAATGCATGTGAGAGGTATGCCAGCATATATAACCCCGGTGCTCCTAGAAGGAGATGGAAGGCAGAGACAGGAGAATCCTTGGAAGCTGCAGTCCAGCTAGCCTGTGCAGAGTGGAAAAATAACAGAGAGATCATTTCAAACAAGGTGGAAATTGAGGACCGACAGCTGAAGTTGTACTCTGACCTCCACCTGTGCATCATGGCTTGTGCCACACACACACACACACACACACACACACACACACACACACACACACCACACACACAGAGTTCTCTTTCCTTGGAAATCCCCTCCTCTCAAAAACATAGTGACTTTGTTCAACCACCACTAGCACTGCAATAGGTATCTGTTCTTTCCAGCACGTATTCTGCCCATCCAGCATCTCTGTAATCTCTCTTCATGACAAGATACTCCCACTTTATGAGCCCACGCTTTCAGAAAAGTATTCCTCCACCTTGCCAGTTTCCCCTGCAGGAAAAGACTCTGAGTCCTGAGCCCCCTACCTCAAGCTAGGCGTACTCAGGAGAAGCTCATTTAGAAAACATCAGCATAATTAACTACATGATAGTATGCTGGCAAGCATGAGGGAGAACAGCAAGAGAGCTGGGTGCCTCCCACATCAGTCCTGGCAGCCACTTGTAAGTTACTTTCTGTGCTTGATGTCAGCAAAGCACATTCCTGTCCTGGCCAGGACAGAGGAAAGGCCTCCCCCAGAAAAACTGACACAATTCGTCTCTTATGTCTATCTGAGGTCTCATTCTATGCCTTCCTGGAAATTCCATGAGCTATTCTTCTGTAAATCCCATTTTAGTTCAAATTAGCAAGACTGATTCCATTTGCTTATAAACAGTATTTATAGTAGAAACCCTACCCACATTGTTTGCCCTGTAGCATTTTGCCACACATATCAAATACAAATCTTGTGTTAGACTCTGTTAGGCACTAGAGACATAAACACATGTAAGACTTGTTCTCAGGGAGCTTAAAAACAACAGGAAAAGCTAACAGTAGAGCAATAAAAGTGCCAGACACCCCATAAAAGGAAGACCACTTTGGCATCATGGAGTCCAAAGGACAGGGAGAAGGAGAGCAAGTTGGGAAAGACTTCAAAGAAAGGATGATCTCTGAACTGAGTGGTTAAAACAAATTAGATCAATTAATAATTAACAGCAGTCTGAAGATAAGGAAAGGGAAAAGATACTCACAGGGCAAGCAGGCTACAGCAGTCTTCCATGTTTTGGGAAGTCCTCAAAGCATGCTGAGGAAGGGAAGGAGCCTGGGCAGCCACCTACTGAAACTGTAATAGCAGTGGCTGGCATTATTTGAGTGACTACTGCATTCACTGTTGCATTTTACCTCACATTACTCATGCCTTGCTACAGCTGCAGATTGATGGCTCTCAGACTTGGTTTACAAATATAGAGAAGTGACTTGTCCAAGTCAAGTGTACAGAGGGCGGTCAGCAGAAAGGTGTTTGTACCCCCTTAACCTAGTTCTAGATTCCACACTATATAATTGATACATGATAATTAAATGTATCCACAGGATACAATGCAATATTTCAATAATGTGTGCATGTCTGCGTTCCACACACCCGATGACCCCACAATTCTGTAGTCTGGGCTTCAGCGCAGACAGAGCATCATGTTCCATGTTAAGCAGCATGGGCCTGTCATGCTGGCAGCGCACAGACTTGTTTAGTATAGTTTTTATAGAATAGAGGGTAGATGAAAGATGGGGAGTAAAGCAAGAAGAGGTGAACACACACACACACACACACACACACACACACACACATACACACACACACTGCTTCCACAGGCCTCCCATGTCATCCAGCATAAGAAAAAATGGAAGCTCTCAAATGAATGATTTGAAGGCAAGGGAAAAACCACAACTCTAAACTCTCAGCCAAATACATATGGTAAATCTGGGTCAGAACTATGGCTGCCAAGTTTAGCAGCATCATGACCCGGAGCAAATCACTTTCTTTAAGCTTTAGTTCTCCTAGAAAAGCAAAGGAATAGAATGAAAATTGTTATCCTAAAACTCTGGGGATGGAATCAGATGTGTTTTCACAATTCAAATTATTAGATTATAGAAATAGACTGAGAGTAGCATGTTGAATGCATTATATAACATGCCAAGGACTGAGACAGTCCTCTATAGTCAATCTACTAACTTTGTAGCAAAATATATGGCCATTCACACTAAGGATAAATCAAACAATAACTGGTGGGACATGCCTGTAATCCTGTACTTGGAAGGTAGATGCAAGAGGATTAGGATTTCAAGGGCAACCTTGGCTACATAGCAAATTGGAGGCCAACCTAAGCTGTACAAAATTGTTTTAAACAAACAAAGAATCTATAAGGAATATCATAACATTTGCATAATAATCTTCTTTAGATTTTCTCATCATATTTCAGTTTTGGTTAACTGGCAAACCCCTGTAATTCCAGCTTCACTAGAGGCAAGTGCAAGGCAAGCCTGAGCTACAGAACAAGTTGGGCACCAGTGTGGGCAATTTAGCCAGACCCTGTCTTAAAGTAAAAGCTTAAGGAGCTGGGAATACAGGTAATAGAGCACTTGCCTTACTTGAATGAGGCCCTGTGTTCAATCTATAGCACCATGCAACAGAAATCAGAGGGGGAGGAAGAGAGAGAGAGAGAGAGAGAGAGAGAGAGAGAGAGAGAGAGAGAGAGAAGGAAGGAAGGAAGGAAGGAAGGAAGGAAGGAAGGAAGGAAGGAAGGAAGGAAGGAAGGAAGAACGGAAGAAAGGAAGAAAGGAAGAAAAATAACCCTTGTATTTCCAAATTCCAGGTGAGGAATTATCCAGTAGTAGTAGTACTAGTAGTACTGCTACTTGCTTTGGAGTTGTAAGGATTAAACCCCCAAGACCCAGGATCCTAGGGACCCAGGCCAGGAATTGCAAGGGTACCAGCTCAAGAAGAGCTCCTTAATCCTGACATGGTGGCATACGCTTCTAATACAAGCCCTGGGGAGACAGAGATGGGCAGATCAAGGCTAGCATAGCAAGTTCCATGCCAGCTGGGGCTACAGGGAGACCCTGTCTCAAAATTACCAACAATAGTAATAAATAAATAAATAAATGTTGCTTTCTTCCTCTAATATGAATTCTGATCTTTGCTTTCTCTGAGTCCTTTACCACGTTCATGGCAATCCTAGCCGGTCATTGAGCAAACAGACTTCTCAAAAAGTTTATGATCTGGGATGGGGTGGGGTGGGGGGGAAGGGAAAGGGAAAAATGCCTGATCTGAATTGGAAAATGATGTACGAAATGCACAAAGCATCAATAAAAAAAATTAAATTAAAACAAAAAGTTTCAAGTTCTTTTTTAAAAAATGTTTTATTTATTATTTTTGTGTTATATGTATGAGTTTTTGTTTTGCCTGTGTGTATGTAAGTGCACCACATGCATGCAATGCTCGGAGGCCAGAAGAGGGTGTTGGAATTGGAATTAGGGATGGTTGTGAGCTGCCATGTGGGTATTGGGAATCGAACCCTGGTCCTCTGGAAGAATAGCAAGTGTTCTTAATTGCTGAGCCAACTTTCCAGCCCCAAGTTTCAAGTTCTCAAAGCAGGTATTACTTCCCATCTCCACCCTGCCCTATCCAACTTGACACGCAGGCTTGTTTATGCAATGCCATTTCTGAGAGGTGTGGAGTCAGGGTCCATCACACCATCCATATTTTGGGAGAATATGGATATGAGTTGTGCAGGAATGTATGTGCATGTGTGTGCACAGTGTGCTTCCTAGGCAGGCACATGTGGAGGCCAGAGGTTGACACTGAGAAGTCCTGCTTCTATCACTTCTCTATGTTACGTTATTTCTAATTTTGAGACAGAGTTTTCACAGAACCTTAATTGTGTCCATTGTCTATGCTGGCTGACCAGTGAGTTCCAGTGCCTCCCATGCCCTTCCCCCATCTCTGGTTTCATAGGCATGTGCCACGCTGCCTGGCTTTTAACTCACACTTATGCTATCTTGAGAAATCTCAGAATAATACTTTTAAGATTTATTTTTATTTTTAATAATGTTTAACTATGTGTATGTCTGCATGTTGGTAAGTGCATGTGAGTGTAGGTGCCTGCCCATACATGCCAGAGGCTTGACTTGAGTTAAAGGTGGTTGTGAACTGCTGGACATGGGTGCTGGGAATTGAACTAGGTTCTTCTGCAAGAGCAACATGCATTCTTAACCACTGATATTCTTAATAGTTTTAAGTCAAAATAGAGGGAAATGTGGAAAAGAATTTCCAGGAGAAGTGCACATACACACACACACACGCGCACGCGCGCACACACACACACATCTGAGCTACACAATGGCCAGTAAGAAGATGGAATATGCCATGAGCCACTCTAATACCAGAAGACCACATACCCCGCTGCCCTAAGACCAGCCCCTCTTCTCCAACCGTCCCTTCTACTCCTTGGCTTCTGTTGAAGCTCTGCTAAATGCATTATCCCTGTCCTCCCATGAACCCAGTGCTTTCAGATTTACCTAGGACTGTGCACTACACCTGCTTCTGTCTCAGTTTCATGAGGTCACTATTACTAAACCTATCTCACAGGTCAAACAATGAGATCTGGGCAATGTGGTGGTTGGAAGCTGGATGGGTCTCTCTAGACTGACACAACAGGCAGTATCTGCAAAAGACTGGTGGTTCTGTTCAGCAGAGGCCAGGCAAAGTGATTCCTACTACACTGCCCAACCAAGCCACTAATGAACTTTAGTTTGTTGGCTCAGGAGGCCTTCCTATGCTAGCCATCAGATCCAGGTGCAGAGTGATTAACAGGCAATGTAAGCAATGAAAGATTGAAATCCTTCTTCATTAACAAGACCAGCGGTTTCCAAACCATGACTGAGCATTAGACTGACCCTGGAAGATTCCTAAAATACAGATTAGGAATCCTCAGAAATTCTGAGGCTGTGGATAGCAGTGAAGGCTGCACATCTGTGTTTTATTATGCTTCCCAGATGTTGCTGGTACAAAGGTGATCTTGGGAATCACTGATCTAGAAATTCAGGAAGCACAAATCACTTTGATTTGGGGAAATTTAAAAATTTGTGGCCACACTGGGAAAAGAAAGCAAATGACCTTGGAATAATAATGCAGACAGCTATAATACATTTTCACTGCTCACCTTTGTATAGATTGCATCTGGTGGAAGCACGGAATTATAAACTGTGAAGACTAAAGTCAGGTGGAATGGTGAATGAACATTGGGCATTGGAAGAGGCTTTCTGGAAATTCTGCACTCATGCTTGTTGCTAGTGCTTCACCTCCCTCTCTTTTTCCCTCCCTTCTATCCCCTCCCACCTCCAGCTCCCCACACCAGCTCCTCTCCTTTTCAAGTAAAGGCTGCTTTCAGTTGCAGGATGACACTTCGAAAATCAAACAGGAACCAGAAAATTACTTCTCTGGTTAGCATCTGTGTGGCAATATGTTTACCATCTCGATTCAGCCCAGAGCAACTACCAGGGAAACCGAAATGAGGGCAAGTGCTCTATTCATCTCATCACTTCTGCAGAAGAAAAATGTGTTAATTAACTGACCTTAATAATTCATATATATCTGCACTGAAGGATTGTTAGATTACATGCAAGACCTGGCATCTGAATGAAGGATCATCGGAATGATCTCACACAGCCTCATTTCAGAGAGATGATCTATTTTTGTTTTCTCAGGAACAAATCTACCACTTCCAACATGATTGAAGGATCTTTCTGCAAATTATGAGTTTGCTGTAATACCTTGATTCCTCTAATTTTCCTCAGCTCCTCCAGGGGATGGGAAATATTTTTAGAATCACAACAGCCTAACACATTAATTGGATTTCATTATGCTGGTTGCTGATTGGAACATTATAGAGTAAAGGGGACTGTGACTGTGTGTGTCCTCTGCAGACTTTCAAATCAGAAAGAGGTGGGACCTTGAGGTGGTTTGCATTGGGGAGAGTTAATAGAATTATTCAAGTCACAGGTCCATACCAAATAAGCTACTGCATAGAAACTGGTAAAGAAAGTGTTTCAATAGACCTCAGCTTTAAGTCAGTCTAAAGGAGAACAAGAATGCTGACAATATTAGTTTCAAAACAGTGCGTGTATGTCGGGGGCGGGGGCTGCGTCTATACACAGTCTATATCTGCCATTTTCAACCCACAGCCAAGAAGGGGAGATTAATCCTGGTTCATTTGCAATGGAGACAAAGACAAAGGCATTTTCAAAAGGGTTTATAAAACCCACCAGCATCATAGATGGAGGGGACATGCTTGGAAGATGTGGGTCTGTTTTATAGACGACAGAGGATTTTCCAGTTCATCAGTGGTGATGACAGAGATGCAGCTGGCTGTGGCAGCATAGGCAGAACACCTGCCCTCTGGCAACTACTTGGACCTATCAGGCCAAAGTTATCACTGCAATGTGTAGCCACAGCTGAGCCCTAGAGCTGCAGCAGGGCCAGAGGACACTCACTTTACAGAAGACCTTGCCAGAACCCAAGAACACTGCCAACCTCAAGGGCTTCCTGAAAGTTTTGGCTTGAATTGCTGCTTCCTCTTTCCTATAATGTTCCCAGAATCTCAGAGTGGGACCTTATTTGGAAATAAGGTCATTGCAAATAGAATGAGTCAAGTAAAAGTCCTGATGAAGCTGAGTGGATCCTCACTCAGTATGACTAGTGAGGAACCCCAGGTAAAGAAAAAGACAGGCTCACAAGGAAAAGCTATGTGATGATCAGAGTTTGTGCTCCTATCTGAGAAACTACCAGCAGTTAGAAAGGTAGATTAGAACAGACCCCCCCCCCAGCACCTTCTGAGAGAGTGTAGCTTGGATAGCATCTTGGTTTCAGACTTCTGAACCTCTGAGATATGAAACAATAAATGTAGGTTGTTCTTATTTATTTATTTATTTATTTATTAATATATATTTTGTACAAGATTATCAAATCTAGACCTGTGTCCCCCACCCTATGCCCCCACCCCACCAGAGCTCATGTATTCTGCCAAACATGCTTTTCATCTCTTTCTCAGACTTTCTCGATATTCTCCATGTGGAAGTTGACTGTTTTGAGAAGTTCACTGTTTCAGTCAGTTCTTTGATGCAGTTCTTTCTGTTGTTGTTGTTGTTATTGTTGTTGTTGTTGTTGTTGTTTCCAGTGTGCATCACTCCCAATTGCTTGGACAAAACCTCAAGGGCCGTGCACAAGAAATACTTACAACTAGGTAATTGGCACTAGCATCCATAGATGAGGGATACCATTTTTGTTTGTTTGTTTGTTTTTCTGGGACTGTGTTACTTCACCCAGCATGATGTCTTCTAGCTCCAGCCATTTTCCTGCAAAGCTCATGATGTCATCTTTCTTTACTGCTGCATAGAACTCCATTGTGTAGATGTACCACATTTTCTCTCTCCATTTCTGTATCAGTTAAGGGGCATTTGGGTTAGTTCCAGCTCCTTGCTATTGTGAAGAGAGCTGACATATTTAACAGGGGGGAAAATTGTAATTCATGGATTAACATATCCAAACATGTGTCTATGCTAAAGTAACCTACCATAACTATTAGTGCTGCTTAAATACCTATATATCTAATTGCTTGTTCTTCATTAGTAGGATCAAAAGGTTATTCCTGGACAAACTGTCAGCCCATGAAAGGAAACAGCCAGAATTGACCAGAGTCCAAGTCAACAGCTCCAGAGAGAGTGGACTGTTTTACCTCTCATCCACCTGTGCCCCTTTTCTAAGCCTAGGGAACAACCTGCGGAAGAGGGGGCGTGGTAGAATGTAAGGGCTGTGATTGGGGGTTGACATGGTGAAACCTACGGCAATGTCGATCTGGAACACTATGTTGACATGAGTCAACTTATTGAACAAACCACCTGTCACCCCCCACCATGGATGGTGGGGCTGTAGGTTGTTTGGGCACAACAGCCTGCAGATAGGGTGTACATGAAAGGATGCTTGTACTCATGGATTTATCACTTATCGCTAAAAATGAAAAAAAAAAAAAACTGAAGACAAGAGGCAGGACAGTGTAGGGCAGAATGCATGAATCGTGGATGGGGTGTGGGGTGGGGGGGGAGGTAAAAGGGGAAATAAGAGCCGAACTGAGATTGGAAAAAATGTATGAAATTGCACAAAAGCATCAATAAAAACTAATTTTAAAAAAAAGAAATAAACATGATATGCGTGTATCTCTGTGGTGGGGTGAGTCTTGGGAGTACTGCCTAGGAGTGGTATGGCTGGGTTGGGTGGCAAGTTCATTCCAAGTCTTCCAAGGGTTCTCCACACTGCTTTCCATAGTGGCTGTATGAGTTTACATTCCCACCAGCAGTGGATGAGTGTTCCCCTTTCCCCACAAACTCTCCAGCACTTGGTATCATTTGTTTTCTTGATCCTAGCCAGTCTTATTGGAGTAAGATGTAGTACTAAAGAAATCAGAAGAGGAAATGAAAAAGGAAATCAAACACTCATCCAATCAAGAGGAAAGGAATGGAAAAAGCCTTAGAAGCAGAATGGAGGAACCAGAACAAAGAATATCAGACCTGGAAGGTAACACAGAACAACTAAAAACCTCAAGTAAAGATTATGAAAAATTTAAAAATTTAGGTTGTTCTAAGACACCTAGATTCTGATACTTTCTATGGTACCCCTAGCAAACTTATGTATAGAGCCAAAGCAAAAGTTTGAGTGTGTATATGAAGGCACAGTTCAAAGCTCCACTTTCAGACCTGAGGCCGCTTTCCAACTTTTTGAAGCCTATTTCTCCATTCATAAAGTTGCATGCATAGTACCTCTCCATAGGTTTGCCACGAAGGTTAAATGAGATTATTCTGGGAATGTGGCTACCCTAGTGCCTGGTAAATGGTAAGTGTTCAGTAGAAATGACTTAGCTAGGATGAAGAGACTGCATGATCAGAATAGCAAAGGAGGGAAGCCAGTAGGTGTCCATCTGCAATCCTTTCTCTCCTGGGTTTCACTTGTGCTAGGCATTCCCATCATGATGGTTAAAGGTATTTATGTGCATGTCTGGGTCACTGACCTCACAGCTGCCCTCAAATCCTCCTCTCCATGTCATTGCTTCCTTAAATCACACCTGGCTTCGAGCCCTAGCAGCTCCTCTCTGCACCCTTCTCATTCTGCATCTTTATCCATTTCCACCCACAGCCTTCGTTACCAGGAAAATGCCTTCTTCTCCTGTCCTTTCCATTGGCTTTGCCCACCTCCAGCAATAAATTTTCTTTGCTCTCTAGCTGTTCTGCCTGGAGCAACTGCCCACTGCAGGCTCCTCTCCTTTGGTTAGGCCCCCTCTCAATCTACTTTCTCAAAAAATCCATCCCCATCTAAAGACTGAATGAAAACTGGAGGCTAATTCTCACTCCTATCAGTGGCTTTCTTTTTTGTAATGCTGTTATTGATGTTTTGTGTATTTCAGACATCATTTCTCAGTTCAGTTTAGGCATATTCCCCTTTTCTTTCCCCCCACCCCACCCCAGATCATGCACTCTGCCATAACTCTCCTGCATCTTTCTCTCAGTCTTTTTTTATGTTTAGAAATTCACATTTTCCTCCTTTAATTTTATATTACTCTAAAATATGAATACATATTTTCCACTCATATACAGTAATTACAGAGTCTGAAAGTAAGTGGTGGATCAAATCTAGAGCCGGTTAAGAAATTTACATTATAACAACATAGTTGCTTTCAGATAAACAGAAATATAACAATAATGTTCAGCTTGCCTTTCATCTGGGGATTTGGTGTTAGCATCCACAGATGAGGGATACCATTCACTGCTTGTTTTTCTGGGACTGTGTTACTTCACTTAGCATAATGGCTTTGAGTTCCATCCATTTTCCTGCAAAGTTCATGATGTCATCTTTCTTTACCACTCCATTGTGTAGATGTACCACATTTTTGTCATCCACTCATCAGTTGAGGGGCATTTGGGCCAAGAGCTGGAATCAGTGGCTTTCTAACCCCAATCCATCTACAGCTGACAAGACAGGCCTTTCAAACACAGAATAAGGCATATTCATCCAAGCTCAATTTGTTGCATCAGGAGGAACTGTTTCCATGCCCTGCCTGAAACTCTGTATATGCACAATAGGAGGTCTGTGTAGAGGACAGCTCAGGAGGGAGCTGGAGATGCTGGAGCAGTGGCCTGCCCCTCCTTACCTCCTCTGCCTGGCAAGGGTATCTACTGGGTACTTCAAGTGAAAGACAGAAGTGGAGGACCCAAATCATTCATCTGTAAACCCACAGAAGGAAACCCACACTATGCAGACAATCCCTCCTTCATATGATCTTCAGGAATTTTCCTCAATGTATTTCAGAAGCAACATTTCAGGACAGGAGCTGAATCAAAGACTGTTTCACATGTTTCTGCAGGGAGAAGTTCTCTTTACCAACATCTGTGTCCATCAACAAGGTAGATAGTAGGTCTTCTTATTGTCTTCCAACACCTATTATTATTATTATTTCTTTTTTGAGGAACTATTCTCTATCAATTCCACAGTAGTCCTATGAGGCTACGTAATAAAAATCACACATACACATACACACACACACACACACACACACACAGTCACATGCATTGCACTACAGTACCTCATCCCTTTGATTAGTATAATAGGCACATGACCTACAATGGCCCACTCCCTAACCCTAACACGGTGGTCCAGAGACACAAGTTCAGAGACAGGCCATTTCCCTTTGAGGTTCCTAAACAGGGAGGTTATGTCCATAAGATTTCCATTAGCTATTTTCCTTGTCATCTCAAGAGATCTCACTTCAGGAAGTAAGGAATAATAGATGTAACACACACACACACACAGACACAGACACACACACACACAGACACACACACACACACACACACATGGGGCCATGGCAACAGCACTAAAGCCAAGCTTCAGACTCTATCCACTCCACTCCACACGATGACTCCCTTCTGTCAGGAAGTTTTAACTCAGCTGGGGCCTTAGCAATTGCATCACGAGCTCATTTGCACCTGTACAGTAGTGTCTGTGGTCAACCATGGCATCTGATCTGTGTTACTGCTTTGTAATATTTTGATCAGCATTACTGCTTTCAGCAGAAAAGTCCTGACCCATAAGCGTGGGTGGCCGGCAGTGTTGAACAGTCTGTGGGTGGGCAGCCTCTGTTCTCTGTGTGCTGTGGTGGCCTCTTAGCATTCCTCCCTCCCCTCCTCCTACTTCAACAGAGAAAGTAGAGAAGCCTAAAAACTCATTCCCTTCTCTAAAATGTGAAAGGAGAAGTGCAGAGCTGAAGTAAGCTCTTTATTACTTATTTTATCTTCACTAGTCCCCTGCTAGAGGCTCTTCACCAAGAAAAGATATAAGATCTCATGAGCATGCTCCACAAGGAGAAGTCTAGACAGCTCAGAAGTGTTAAGTCAGAAAAGACAAAAAATACTGTTCAGAAGGGTACAAACTTCAGAATAGGACTGGGCAGTCTTCCAGGGAAGATGCCAATATAAGAACCAGCAGATCTTTCCCTTTCCAGGGGGCTGAATTTGAATGGGAAGTTTCTAAGCAGTCCACATATGATGGGCTAAACTCTCTCACCAAATTTATGTATTGAAATCCCACCCTCATTGTGATACTACTGGCAGATATGTTATGTGAGGCTGTGAGGCCAGGGCTCCTGAGGAGAATGCCCTTTTAAGAAGAGATATAGGAGAATCTGCTCTCCCCTAACCCCACTTCCATGTGAATCCACAGTGAGTGGGTGCCCATCCACCAGCCAGAGAAGGGGTTTTCTCCCTGTTCCATGCTGATAACTTAATCTTGGTATTCTGTGGTCTATAACTGGGGCGGATTTCTGCTATGCTATCTAGGGTTGACCAGAACTCACGGAGCCAAGGACCTATTGAGTAGACATGGATTTGGGGGCATTCTGGCAAATTGAAAATGTTGCAAAGGCAGCAGTGTAGGTAATTTGGCCCTCGGACTGGCAGGTGAGCCCAGCTACCTGGAGAAAATTGTGCTGAGTAACCCCAGGTTATCTCCAGTTTTTTTTTTTTTTCTATGAAGGATGCTCTGTGGATACACAGCACAGGACTTCATGGCACCTTCCTGATCAGGCAGACACTTCAGCCCCACAAAGATCGTGATACTCTGTCCTTCCCATGGCCCCATGTAGCTTCTTGACCATAAACTGATATCATGCCTCAGGTACTAGGTATGTGAAAGATAGAGAACAAGAGTAGCCTCTTTCTGGGTTTTACTCAGTCACTGAACTTCATGAGCCCCAAAGTATTCCAGGCCCTGGTCTAGATGAGGGTCATTTAGAAGCAAAAATTCAATGTTTTGAGACAGCTTAACAAAATCGAATTCCATATCCTCAGAAAAGTAGGTGTCACCCAGTGACTTCTTAAGCAAGATTTTCTTTCCCTAGATTTTATACACCAAGGAGCAGATTGGTTCTTGTAAGTCAGTGGAGAAGTTCCCTCACTCCTTTGGACAGAATAGAGCCAGACCCTCTCCACCATCACCAAACACATATCTGGACCTAATGTTCAACTCACTAAGGGTATGGCTGTTGGGGTCTCAAAAAATGTCTCAGGAATGCTGCCCACCAGGAACCTTTTTATACAAGTGGAGGCAAGCAGATGCATGATGGGGCAATTCGTCACATACTTCAGGCCAGATGCAGCTGAGTCTGTGTTCCAGCCCAGGCTTCGTGACACAGATACACAGTTACTAATACCATTGTATAAAGACCCATCAATGAAATTTCCACTTGGGTGACTGGGAGGTGGGTAGCAGCACTATGCACAGTACAAAGTGAATGATAACAGTGGCTGCTATAGATATGATAGAGACTGACCAGCCACCAGCAGTCCTGGGGAGGGGATGCACCAATGTGGGGGCCAAAATTAATGGGAAAATCTCTTGTCACTCATTGGATGGCTATCCCTGACTTTCCAAGCTTCCATCTCAATAGGCACTTAAGGCTCCACTTTTTCCCTTTCCAGGAATCACTAGTAAGTAGACATTCAACAGCAGGAGTGGGGTTGCCATCTTTCAGGAGAGGGAAAGACTGAATGCACTGTCTCGTGTCCTTAGAACCCAGCAAGGAAAGGACACAGTTCCATAGTTCCTTTGTCCCATGCCTTAAGCCATTGTATTATCACCCCAAGGACTTGTGTGTGTTTGCTTTCCAGGCTGCAAGAACATCTGCTTGTAGCTTTATGGCCTGCTGTTCTATCCCTGGTTTCGACTCCTGTTTAACTTACAGCTATACTCCCAACATCAGGAACTCTCCAGTCTAATGCAATAGAACTCAATCACTATATAGAGACAGAGCCAGGGTCTTGGGAAATTTCACTTGCTGGGAGGAAGTGTAAGGTGGAGAAGTATACCCAGGGGAGGTATCTTAGCTGGGTTAATCCCCCAGAGCATCTTTACAAGGAAAAATGAAAGGCAAATTGATGCTAGAGTTAAGTAATGTATAACGCCAAAGCAAAGTTTCCTGAGTCCGCTGAAGAAATGAACATTTGCAAGTTACTGCAAGAAACCTATCTTGGGTCTATATGCCATGAATATAGACAAAGACTGGATTGTGTTGTACATACCAGTGAGATAGAAGAGATTACAGACTGAAATTGAGCAAAAATACTACCCTGCATGAAATAAACCTCAACAATATTAATTGGTTTCAGGGCTGGAGAGATGGCCTAGCGGTTAAGAGTGCCAACCGCTCTTACAGAGGACCCGGGTTCTATCCCCAGCACCCACATGGCGGCCGAGAACCGTCTGAAACTCCAATTCAAGGAGAACTCCAGTTCCAGGGAAATCCGACGCCCTCTTCTGATCTCCGCAGCATTGCACGACACGGGTGCACAAACTTGCATGCAGACAGTACATTCATACACATACAGAAATAAATAAAATTAAAAAAATTAAAAAAAAAATTGGTTTCATTAACAGAAAGTAATTCAAATTTGTGACATAACTAGCTGTCAGTGAAGTCTGTAAGTCCTTTCAGTTTCTTACAGAGTAAAGGAGTGGCTACAGTAAGGTGATGTGTTATATTAGAGACACTGAAGAGCAGTTCTCGAAATGCCTGGTAGCGGGAAGAGGGCTCCGCAAAGGTTGTTTCCTCATCCCAGACTTCCAGGCAGTGAAAGGAGCTGTTCCACAGGGTCTATGCGACATGGGCCACCCTTCTCACCTCTCCCACTGGCCTCTGCTCCTCTCTTGGATACAGGTGGCCACCTTAGCCATTACTAGCAATTTGAAGTCAATTAACATTATACTACGGTGGGCCGTTAACATTCCCATTTCCTCCTCCTGTTCCCTTCTACTGCAGTCCCCTTGGCTTCTTCCTTTCCAATAGCATGTATTCTCTCTGTCACCCAGGCTTACCACCCAGCTGCTTCTTCTTCTTCTTCATTCATTTTTCCCTTTAGTACACAAGTACAATTGCCCTCACTCTGGAGAGACTGGGCCTTTCCCCGGGCCTGGGAGTTATTCTCTAGGTCCTTGTAATGAATGTCTTGCTTGATAAGTTTCCGGGTCCATGGTATATCTGGGGCCAGAGCAGAGGATCTATCAGTGTAATGTATTGTGGAGACTGTTGGTCAAGTGCTGTCATTTCAGACTCCAGAGAGGCTAGTGACTGAAGGATAGCAGCAAAGACTGTCTTCTCTACCTACAAGACCAGGTCCCAGCAAGACAACCCGCTTTTGTGGTTGTCTCTGGTTGTAGCACTCCATGAACATTGTCACATGACGTTGCCAGAAGGATTCACGAGGTCCATGACCACACTGGGACACAACTGGAAGGCATTGCTTGGAGCTCTTTTGGACTCTCATCTGTGACTTCTACTTCTTCTGGCTGATTCTTACCTGTCCTTTAATGGCAATAAACTATAAGAGGTGTTTGTTTTTTGGGGGGCTGGAGAGATAGCCTAGCGGTTAAGAGCCCCGACTGCTCTTACAGAGGACCCGGGTTCGATCCCCAGCACCCACATAGCGGCTAAGAACCGTCTGTAACTCCAATTCCAGGAGAACTCCAGTTCCAGGGGTATCCGACATCCTCTTCTGACCTCCGCGGCATTGCACGACACGGGTGCACAGACCTGCATGCAGACAGTACACTCATACACATACAAAAATAAATAAAATTTTAAAAAAGAGGTGTTTGAATGTACAGCTGTCAGTGAATTCTATAAGTCCTTTTCACTAATTATCAAACCTCAAGTGACCTGCCTTTGCCCCTGGAACTTGCAATTAATCAACATTAATAGTCCCCCGACCCTGGAACTTACAATTAATCAACATTAGAAGTAAGGAGGATCTTAGTTTAGGGACCATCCCTAACATCACAGCCACTGTTTCTATAACTGAATTGATGCACAGGGAGAGCTTCAATGCCACCAAAACATATAAACATTTGAGAGCTTCAATGCCACCAAAACTATAAACCTCTTGAGGGAAAGGGCTATTTCTTGGTCAGTTTGTGGTTTTGTTGTTTTTGTTTTATTTCAAGTACCTGGGCTATATCAGGTGACTGATTATTTATTTATTTATTTATTTATTCATTTATTTTGGTCTTTTCGAGACAGGGTCTCCCTGTAGCCCCAGCTGTCCTGGAACTCACTCTGTAGACCAGGCTGGCCTTGAACGCACAAAGATCTGCCTGCCTCTGCCTCCTGAGTGCTAGGATTAAAGGCGTGTGCCACCACGCCTGGCGATAATTTATTTTTAAGTCAATGAAATAGTCATTTTGTCTTACCATACCAAATGGAAAGTGAAACATGTAGTTCAAAATCTCTGTGATCCTGAAAGTGATGTCAATAAGCAGGTTAAGGCTACAATATCAGAAAATCAGGAAGAGAGAGCTTATTACCATTCACAAAGCAAACATGGCTGTGTCAGTGGTGGCTGGTTGGGTCTGTACTTCATCCTACTACACGTTTATGTATGAGCTACCATCCCATGCAATGGATTACAAAGGTGTCGATTAGAAACTTCAGATTTATATTTTCGAAATGCTCACTGGACGTTTGATCCCAATCTTGGGATTTATTCAGTATCATCAGAATGGAGCTTGTTAACTTCCCCACCCACAAGCCCGTCCCCTTCCAGTCTTCTCCCATCGCAGTGAAAAATACTGTCACCCCTCCAATGGCTTCAGAGAGAGTTGGAAACCACCTCAATTCCCTCTCACGTTCCTCTGTCTGATTGTCACCAAGTGCAGTAGATCAATCCTACAAGTCGTCTGTCTGTCCTAGTCCCAATCCTCCAGAAGATCGTCACCATCTCTCAACCAGCTTTCAACTTCCTGCTTACTGATCTTCCTGCCTCCTCTTGGCACCCTCCTGTCCACTCCCACTCCACATGTTCTGTGGAGTTCTCAGTTGCCTATGGGAGGGATCCAGCTATCCTGAAGTTTCCATGTTGTGAAGAATCTCAGGTCACATGAAGAGCCACATTAGGCAATGCAGTCTCTGCCCAGATTCCAGACAAAGCACTTTGCTACCTATCACCAGTAATTAATGCACCTTCCTTGATTACCCCTGGGTAATATGGACCAGGCTCCCATTTTCTGGATTCCCACAGCATCTTGCATGTCTCCCATTCAAACTTTGATACTGAATGGTCACTGCAGATCCCACACCTCTACTATGCGTTACATATTAACTTTATGAGGGGGAATAAGCACATTCATTTTATGTACACACGCAGCTCCAGGACTCTGCAGAGTACCTGGCACAAAAGATGCCATAAATAATAATTGTTCAAGAGATCTTCAGTAAGGGAGTACCTTACTGACTTGCTAAAAGCCTTAGCTCAACAGAAAATCACAGCCCAGTATATGAAACCTAATCCAACATCTCTTCCCACAGGAAAGCTGTTCTGTGTCATACAGGGTTAACACAGGCCTAAGCTCTGATCTATTTCAAAATGAGCTTGCAGTCTGAAGTTATTGTGAAAAGAAGACGACACCTTCACTGGAAGAAATATCCAGATGGAAGGAAGGTTAAGAAGCTCAGGCTCTGGCCAATGATATAGAGAGCTTGACATCAAAGGGACTCATGGAGAGAAACTATGTCTGGCTGACCTTTATCTAAGGCATGGGATTAATTATTAATCATAGAGCCTGACCTGAATCTATTGAGGCTAGATTTAATCTTGATTTCGACTGGAGCCTTTATGATGCTCAAAAGATGTAGGGAAAAGGGCCAGGGTGTCGCACATGGAAATGGTGGCAAAATCAGTGGGGTTCATCTACCAGATACAGAAAACCAAAGTATTCAGGAAAAAGAGAAAGTTTTATTCAGAAAAACTAGATGGAAATATAAATGTTTCATTTCCTGGGTAAAATGAGAGCCTAATAAAAAGGAATATTATTTAATTGTGTTTCCTGACTAGAACTGGAGGTAATGGATTAAAAATGTGTTTTCTCATATGGAAAACAATTATGACTCAACACAGTGATATTCAAATAAACTAGAAAAGGGAGATTGAAGATTGAAATGAAATTTTCTAAGATAGAAGGAACGAATTCAATAATAACCATTTTGTCAGAAAATGATACTTTTTGCTACTTTCCTACATCCAACTCTGAGTTTTCTTTCTCAAAGTATAAAAACATGAAGGCAGTTGTTAACAAAATACTCAGTTCTGATGACCTCAGGAGCAACATGTTCACAAAGTGCATCGTCTCATCAGAAGACAGGGATCTTTCAGAGGTTTCACATAAGTCTTTACAGCATGGAGTGAAATTTTAATGTAATTTTGTGTATCATGCAAAATGCACACATATCATAAAATTCAATAAGGACAAAATGCATAAAATAACATGAAATATGCATGGATATAAGTAATATAAACATAGTCATGATATAAAATACACTCTGAATTTATAATAGATTTTTTTTTAATGTTTGGGGACATTTTCTGAAATTTGAAAACCTTTGAACTGTTTTACCTTAGAACTACCTACTTCAAGTATAATTTTCTAATTTTGTACCAACCCTTCAACAAATCTACTGAACTGATATGTGGAGCTATAAAATCATTTTCTATCTTAATCAGTTCTTAATTAGTTTCCCTTCTCCTAAGACTGTGAGATATAGGACCGTGGCAAAAGCCTGCCACCTAGTGGTCAAACTCGTTGCTCTTTATTCTACATCCATATTCCCATTTAGACTACATGGTTAGTCGTTAGCTATATACATAGATTACTTCTTAAACTACTTTTAACACAATAAACCTTTTTTTACCACTCAGACTGCATTCTCTCCCTCTACTCTCTCGAAAGAGAGAAGAACGATCACCAATGGCAAGAGGCAGTTGCAGTAAAGCAACACCTAGAGCGGGCTTCACACTCAGGAGAGAATGCTGCGTCTCCTCCTTGTGGTTTCTGGTACTCTACACAGTCAGAGAAACTTCTTTAGTAACATACTGTAGAAATGATCCCTGAAAGTATAGTCTTCACAATAAACCTTTAAAATGCTTTCATGCAAAAGTGTGTTAATGTTAGCATACCATCCAAGCATCTGTGTCTATGCTCACAGCTTAGCTTGACACAATAAGTGGCACTGCTTAAATGCCTGTACATCCAATAGCTTGAACTTTGTTAGTATGACTGAAAAGGGTATCACTGTGAAAGCTGTCAATCCGTGAAGGGAAACAAACTGAACAGACCGGAGTCCAAAATGACAACTCCAAAGAAATTAAACTGTTTTCTTCTCACCCACTTGTGCCCCTTTCCCAAAGCCTAGGAAACAAACTGCGGAAGAGGAGGCGTGGTAGATTGTAAGGGCTGTGGAGAGATAGGGGTGAATCATGAGACTATAGGAATATAGTCTGGACACCTGATTGATCAACATGCCTGTGCAGACAAGCTTCTCCAACTGGACTATGGGAACCTTGGGTTGTTCAAAATTTGGACATAGATACTTGCAAGATGCACCAATTACTTAATTGTATGACATACTGAGTACAATCATTGTTATCTGCAAACAACTGTGTCATTTAATTGTAGAATCCCTTAAAAATAAAAAAAATAAAAAAAAAAAGACCAGCCAACCAACCAACCAACGGACCAACAAATTCTTTATAGGAGGATCTACCAGAAGATTCCTAAACCTGACAGACTCTTGTAGATGAAGAATCAGATGATAAATAACAAATACAGTAGAATACACATGCTGTCAAGAGGTACATCTATACCCTAGAGACCACAACTATCTGAGCACAATCCAACTTACCAACAGGGTGTTTTTCCTGTCTTACCTGAAGAAGAATATTGTTCCAGGGTCACCTTCTTTTGCAGAACTTTCCACACCCATCACCAAAATATTTGCTGCATCTGCAATTTAAAATATCAACAAAAGATTAGGATGTGAAAATGGGGGCTGCAGAGATTGCTCGGTCTCTGAAGAGTCCTTGCTGTTCTTTGCAGAGGACCAGAGGTGGGTTCCCAACACTCACGGCAAGTGGCTAATAACTTCTTAGAAATCCAGCTCCAGGACACCAAATGATCTCTTCTGGACTCAGGTACCCACACATGTGTGTATGCACACACATAGACACTTGACACAATAAAAATAAATCTTCAATGAAAAATGAACATTCTACAACCTGTGGTATTAGGAATATTTTGTTCCTTTCACTCATTTACATTCATTTTGATTCAGTAACCACTAGTCCAATTAATAAATATTATAAATTTTTAGGTTCAGTACAACTATAGCTCAAGAATTAAATGTCTTTCTACAAAAATAAATAAAATAAGAGATTAAGATCTTTCTTTAAACACCATTACTACTTGTAGACTTTCAGGGCCGAGCCATGGCTCCCTGTCCAACTTTCTTCTTACCAAGTTCTGGACAAAGCTTGTCTTTTTCTAAGTCAACTGTTTTTGTCATTCAGTCTGTTCAGGTCTTCAAGAATGAAAAGGCACAATGACATTTCAACTTTTCTATGGGATCAGGATCAGTAAGTCTCTAAGAATCCTTCTTCAAGGTGCTGAAGAGACAGCTTAGTAGTTAAGAACATTGGCACTCTTGCAGAGGACCCCAGGTTTTCAGTTCAGCACCCACATGGTACTAACAACTGTCAGTAACTCATAGTTCCAGGGATCCAAAAGCCCACCTTCTGGCCACAGTGTGTATACACTGTAAGTGCACTTACAGACATGCCACAGCAAATACTCCCCTCCCCCACGGAATCCTCGATACTCTAAAATCATCCCAAGTTAACTTTCTTTCTTATACTTATTATGGTTATCTTTCACTTTAATTTTGGTTAATATTAAAAGTATTGGTAATAAGATATTTAATGGCTTCAAAAAAAAGTGTGTTAATGTTAGAGCTAAAGCTTCTATAAAAGATTTGCACGTTTATAGAAATGTGAACTACTGTGAACTGTGGAAGTGCACCTTGATCCTTACAACTTTCTTCCACTTTTGACTGTTACTGAAAATCAAAACAGGCATACATGAATGATCCGAATCATTGTTTTATCCTCCTGGATCTAATAGAATAATTTCTGACCACATCTGAATACAGAGTTATTCAAATGGAAAAGATTTTGTCTTTTACTTCCCTCTAGTCTGAAATATGGTCTCAGTCTTTTCAGAAAATTTGAGGTTCTGTTTTTATTGTGATTAGGTAAGAATTATATGCTTACTTATAGATATGGATGTGTGTGCATGTGTGTGTTGTGTGATATGCATATGTGTCCAACTATGTGAGTGTGTTCTTTCCGATGTGTGCAAGAGTAGAGGTCAATATATAAGTTGAAAAGCAATGGACTGATGTCTTTGGCAGAGAATATTTCAAAACAGCCAAATGTAGAAATGATGGTGTGGCCTTTTAAAATGGTAATATTAAGAGAAACTCAGTGTTAAAAATAGAGCAGATGGGGCAGAAAGAAAATGCAGAAAATGTACAGTTTGGAATGTGATACAGCTGCAACTAGGAAATTAAAAGGTGGGGCCAGGCTTGTGAAGAAGAGTTTCCTTTTGATAAGGGATTAAAGTGATTAAGGAAGGGCCTCGGCCTCGAGATTTACAAGTAAACAACAGAATCAAGACCTTCAGGGCAAGAAGACAATTCGAGATGCCTAGACTTTGTGAAGATTTATTTGGCCAAAAAAAGAGAGCTGCATACAGGGAGCAGTGCCAGCCCAAGAAAGAGACGTTGGATGCACAGCTGGAAGAGCTGAGCCATGTAAGCCCTTTTGGAAGCAAGTCCCAGAAGTTGCATGTGGAGCTACTGTACTTGGTTTTTGCCCGCTGGTTTTAGGTCTTGTTTTGGTCCAGTGTATACTGCCTCTATTCTCCTTTTGGAATGGGGAATGTGTATTCCGGTTCCACTGTACGTTGGGAATTTGTTGTAATTTGCCTTTTGAATTTACAGTTAGGAGATTGGCCAGAGTCTCAGAAGAGAGTTTGGATTGTGGACTTTTGAATGGCATTGAAACTGGTAAAGACTATGGGGACTTTTAAGGTTGGACTAAATGCATTTTGCATTTTATATGGTCAGGAGCCTATGGGGGCCAGGGAGTGGAATGTGGTGGTTTGAATGAGTGTCCCCCATAGGCTCTGGGTATTCAGACATTTGTCTCCAGTTGGTGGCACTGTTTTTGGAGGTCTTGGGGTGGCCGTGCTGGAGGAAGTGTGTCAGTGGGGGAAGGCTTAGTGAGTTTAACAAGCCTGGTGGTCTACAGTTGCTCCCTCTTCTTCCTGTGCTCTTTGCGAGATGTGACCCTCGGTTTGCTGCTCCAGTCTCCAGTCGCCATGCCTCCTGCCACAATGGACTCTAATTCCCTGGAACCGTCAATCGTAAGCTCAAATAAACTCTTCCTTTTATAAGTTCCTTGGTCATGGTGTTTTATCACAGCAACAGAAAAGTGACTAATACCCATGGTTAACCTTATTCCCTGGAGACAGGGCTTCTTATGGAGTCTAGAGCTCAGCATTTGGATGGGATGGCTGGCCACCAAGCTCCTGGGATCTGCCAGACTCTGTCCCCTTCCTACCCACCCCCATTTTTTCCCAACTGCCTTTTGGGGGGTAGGTGCTAAGGATCTGAAACCACTTCCTCTTGTTTGTGCAGCAGGCACAAGACATAGGAAAAAGGTTCTTCATGCGTTGCTCAGTCTGTTGCCTCACTAAGAAATAATCTGGAAGGCATGAAAGCTGCTGTAGAAATTGACTGCAGATCAGACTAAGATAATAAAGAAGAGGAGGAAAACAAGATGTCATGAGCTAAATTATGAAATAGAACATATTAATAATTACTATGAAGAAGAATTTAAATACTATCATCTATTAAATATGTTCTTAATTGCTAATGATTTAGGTCTCTTCATATCCACCTATAAAATGCCTCTTGGTTACACATGCAAAATCTTAGATTACATTATTTGAACAGACTCATAACAACCCATGAAATAGAAGCAGTCGTTACCTGGGTTCGATCCCCAGCACCCACATGGCGGCCGGGAACCATCTGGAACTCCAATTCCGGGAGAACTCCAGTTCCAGGGGAATCCGAGACCCTCTTCTGACCTCTGCGGCATTGCACGACACGGGTGCACAGACCTGCATGCAGACAGTACATTCATACACATACAGAAAAAAATTAAATTAATAAAAAAAAATTCTCTCAACTAAGAAGAGCCAAAGACCAAATTGATTCAGCACAGACTTCTGCCAGCTGTTCAATGAAGAACTAATAAAAAATTCTCCTCAAATTACTGCATAAAATACATAAAGAAGGAACACTTTCTTTCTATGAAGCCAATATTACTCTGATACCAATACCAGACAAAGTCTCAACAAAAAATAAAATTATAGGTCAACCTCCTTGATGAGCATAGATGCAAAAATTCTCAGTGAAATACATGCACCGTTGATTGATGTTCTCCCTTAGCAGCTTGCATAGTGCTCTCCAAAGATATGAGGGCTAGCCTTCAGGGGAGGTGGCTTCCAGGTCAGATCCAGCTCCATTGCTCAAGATCCAGTCTCCAAATGTGTCCTGTCTTCAGCAATGGGATCTTAACCTTCAGGCTCTGGGAAGCAATCAAGGGTTGGGCCAATAGCCTGTATAATTTTGGGGGTCTCTTGGACTACCCTGTCCAGTGACTCATAGGAAAGTTTCTCCTGTCTTTTACTGTTGCCTGTTATGTACCCTTCAGCTTTTCAGATGGACTCATGTAGAGATATTGTACGTGCAATTTGTCATTAGATTGTTAGACTAATATGATTCTCTCAGGTTATTTTTATCCCAGCAAGGCATTATTTATCTCTCCTCCCCCCTCCTGTCTAGCCCTCCCTCCATGTCTTCTTCATGTCTTTTCCATTTAAAGCATCCCCATTTCTCCCTTGACACTGCCCGTCTTCTATGGCCCCAACTTCTCTTGGCCTCCTTTTTCTCTTTTATCCCTCCCCCCACCTTTACTTCTATAACCCTTCCTCTCCCCTCACATTTAGATATACTGATTTTATCTATTTCTTCCTTAGTAACACCTGTCACCTACTAGACTTCTGTCTCTGGTTCCTTTTTTCTTGCTTACAAGGATTTGGTGCCTGGATCCACAAATCAATGACAACATATGTTGTTTGCTTTTCTGGGTCTGTGTTACTTAATTTAACATGACAGCTTCTAGTTCCATCCATTTGCCTGCAAACTTCGTGATTTCGTCTTTCTTTATTGCTGCATAGATCTCCATTGTGTAAATGTACCACATTTACATTATGCATTCATCAGTTGAGAGACACTTAGGTTGCTTCCAGCTCTTTGATATTGTGAAAAGAGCAGCAATAAGCATGGTTGTGTATGTATCTCTGCAATAGGATGAATCCTTTGGGTATTGTGAGACAAACTTCATCTTTTTTGAAATGGACTTATCATCAGGCAAGCTGCAAACTACAAAGATGGAGTCTGGTTTACTTAGAGGGCGGAACTAAAGGCAAAGCCAAGCACGAGGTGAGGTTTCCACCAAGCAAGGAATTCTAGGATTCTGCTTGTGTCATATTGGGGCCAGGGGCATATAAAAAGCATACCAAGTGGGGCTGGGGTGCTCTCGCTATTTTGTCATCATGGGGTGTAGGGCCCAGAATTCATGCCAGGCCTCTGGGGGGCCATGTTGGGAAAGGAAAACCACTGCTTGGCTAGTGAGTGCATGCTCCATCATTTTGTAGGCAAGACTAACAAGCCTTCCAGTCTCTCAAAATTAATATTGGAGAGTTTCCTCATTGCTTTGCCTAGTAACCGGGAACTAGGGTCAGAGGCAGGGTAGGACTCTACATGCATGGGCTCTGCCAGGAGGAAATTCTCTGCGACAGGTGTACACCAGGAGTTACCAGTATGCCTTGGTCAAATGGTAGGTTCGTTTTTAGTCATTTAAGAGTTTTCCACACAGTTTTCTAATTTTTTTTAAATTTTAATTTATTTCTGTATGTGTATGAATGTACTGTCTGCATGCAAGTTTGTACACTCGTGTCGTGCAATGCCTCGGAGGTCAGAAGAGGTTGTCGGACTCCCCTGGAACTGGAGTTGTCCTGGAATTGGAGTTTCAGACGGTTCTCGGCTGCCATGTGGGTGCTGGGGATCAAACCCGGGTCCTCTGCAAGAGCGGTCAGTGCTCTTAACCGCTAGGCAATCTCTCCAGCCCCCACACTTTTCAATATGGGTTTCAGCAGCAGGGGATGAGTGTTTCCCTTTCCTCACAACCTCTCCAGCATTTGGTATCATTTTGTTTTCTTGATCATAGCCGGTCCTACCAGGGTAAGATGAAACCTTAAACTGGTTTTAATTTGCATTTGATTTGCATTAATTGTCAACGATGTTGAACACTTTAAAGATGTTTCTTAACCATTTTTAGTTCTTCTTTTGAGAACTCTGTTCATATCATTAGCCCATCTTTTAATTGGGTCATTTGTTTTCTTGGTTCTTTGTTTTGAGTAATTTATACACTCTGGATATTAAAACTCTGTCAGATATGTCACTGGTGAGGATTTCTTCTCATTCCTGGGTTTTCTCTTCACTTCTTTGATTGCTTCATTTGCTGTACAGAAGGTTTTTAGTTTAAGGAGATCCCATTTGTCAATTGTTGATCTTATTTCTTGTGCAGCTGCTGTCTGATTTAGAAAGTCTTTTCCTAAACCTATATCTTGCAGGTTACTACCAATATTTTCTTCTAACATTTTCAGAATTTTAGGTTTCACATTTAGGTCTTTGATCCATTTAGAGTTGCCTTTATTGGAACGTGAAAGATAGGGATTTAGTTTCATTTTTCTACAGGCAGTGATCCAGTTTTGACAGAACCATTTGCTGTAGATGTTGTCTTTCCTCCATTCAGCATTCTTGTCCCCTTTGTTAAATATCAGGTGACTGAAATTGGATTTACTCAGGTTTGGTTCTTTAGTTTTGTTCCATTGATCTATTGGTCTCTTTTTGTGCCAGGACCATGCTGTTTTTATGACTATTGTTCTGTATTATAGCTTGAAATCTGACATAGTAGTCACTCTTGTATTGTCCTTTGTGCCCAGGGTTGCTTTGGCTATCTGTAGTCTTTTGTGCTTCCTTTTGAATTTTAGGATTTATTTTCTAATTCTGTGAAGAATGTCATGGAGATTTTGATTGGGATTGCATTGAATGTGTATATTATTTTGGGTAGGATGGTCATTTTTAACTATATTAAATCTTCCAATCCATGAACATGAGAGGTCTTTCCATCTTCTGGTGTCTTCCTCAATATCCTTCTTCAAAGTTTTTTTTTTTTAATTTTATTGTAGAGATCTTTAATATCTTGGGTTGGGTTTGTTCTGAGATTTTTTGAGGCTATTATGAATGGAAGGGTTTCCCTGTACTCCTACTCCAACTGCTTGGTTTTGGCATATGAAAAGGCTACTGATTTTTCATAGATTAATTTTGTAACCTGACACTTTACTGAAAGTTTTAACCATTTTAAGGAGTTTTCTGGTGGAATTTTTGGCATCCTTTAGGTATAATATCATATCCATCTGCAAAAAGGGATAGTTTGGCCTCTTCTTTTCCAATTAGTACTCATTTAACTTCCTTTTCTTGTCTTATGGCTCTAGTAAGAGTTTCAAACATTATATTGAAAAGGAGTGGAGATAGTGTGCAGCCTTGCTGGGTTCCTGACCTTAAGGGGAATGCTTCTAACTTTTCTTCATTTAGAATGATGTTGGCTGTGAATTTATTGTATATAGCTTTAATTATGTTGGGTTAGGTTTCCTCCAGTCCAATTCCCTCTAATACTTTAAACGTAAGGGCATCTAGAATTTTATCAAAGACTCTCTCTGCATCAATTGATATGATCATGTTTTTTATTTTTATTTTTTATATTGAAATTTTTATGTGTTCCATACATGATTTTTCAGTCAGTCTTAATTGCTTTTATACTGAATTCTCCCTTGGCATCCTCCTGAGGCCTCTGCCCACCTGAGTTCACACATTCTGTTATTTGTGCTAGGGTTCATTGTGCCAAGTTACTCTCCCTGCCCACTCCTCAGTGCCAGCTAATCCCCTGAGATCTAGTCAGCCTATCTGGAGTCCCTTTCCTAAAGAAGGCCAGGGCTTCCTCATCAGACCACCATCATCTGCCAATATTTCCTCAGCCAAGATTGGGCTCTGCTACCCATTTCTGCAGTTCTGTGCTAGGTTTTTGTCCAGCCAAGCTTGGATGGGTCTTGTGCATGGTGACACAAATGTGTAGGTTCATATGAAAAGGATCGCAGGAGCTTGTGGGATTAATTTCCATTTGGTTCTACACCACCTCCCTGGCTCTTGAAATCTTTCCACTCTCTCTTTTGTAATGTTACCTGATCCCTGGGCGGGTAAAGCTGAATATAGGCAACCTATCCATGGAACCACACTCTGTAGACTCCTAAGCTTCATGGTTTGGCCTTTCAGGCCCATTTGAGTTCCTGGTCTCCTGTTGCTTGGAGGAACTTTCTTAAGGAGAGTTAAGAGGTAGTTAATGCCTTTTTGGGCCCATGTTCTATGATGTTTGGACTTATGTGTACAGGTTGTACTGTAAATGTGTTACTTAGGCATCAGCAATTCACAGACCATGTCTGTGTGTGTCCAGCTGTGGGACTCTGTACAATTCTCATCTGGTGAAGAATAAGCTTCTTTTCTGTGTGGTGTCTGGGATATTTTTCTGTAAATGTAAGGATATTTCTTTTGGGGTTAATAAAATGTTACCTTGGACTAGGGGGTGTGTCAACCTTGTGGAATTGTCTAAGCTCTATGACCTCTCCAGTAGTGTGCATCTGTCTATGTTAACAATACCACAGCATGAATTTCCTCCAACTGAGTGGGCTTTAGGTCCAATTAGTTAGCCATTGGTTTCTCCCAAGATAGAAGTGCCTCTACTGCACCAATGCCCTAAGCTGTGCTGGTCATTGATGTGGATATTTGGTCTTCAGGCTGATGTTGAACAATTGATTGATGTTCACCCATCATGGCTTGCATAGTGCTCTCCAAAGCTGTGAGTGCAAGCCTGGGGAAGTGGCTTCCATGTCAGTTTCAGCTCTATTGCTCAAAATCTGGTCTCTGAAATATGTCCTGTCTTCAGCAATAAGGTCTTTCTTTCAGGTTCTGGGAGCTGTGGAATAAGGGGTAAGCCCATGTCTCTATAAAATTCAAGTGAATTTTTCTATTCGTTAGGTCTGTTGTTTGGTGCAAATATGGAAAAGAAGACTTCAGTCAGGCAAATGATGGTTTGGGAGGTTGGTGGAGTATCTCTGATCAATCAGTAAAAAAAGATACTGACTTCAGTATCTTCAAGGATACTTTAGAGAATAGAGATGCTGGCATATATTCCAGTGCGAAAATGAAGACGGGAAATCCAGACATCATTTACAGTGCTATTGTTACAGTTTCCCCAATAAAATGTATTGTCTCTAAAAGGTTAGATTCAAAATGGGCTGCAGAAAACATCTTTACAGGGGGATGTATCTATTCCTGGTCTCCTTAAGAAGAACTTAATGATGCTAGGTGTGACTCACCTTGCTTAGCAAAATATTGCATAACGTAGTATTGACACACAGGAAAGCTATGTGGCACAAGCCTCTGGATTTGTCTGTTGTCTTTGTAGTTTCATTGTCTTTCCTTCAACTGTACTTCACTGCCATCTTGTTGTAACACCAATTTTTTTGTATCAAAATAAATTTATTTCTCTGGTGCACCAGGTCAAGTGCAAAGAATTGTGTATTCTACAGAAAAACTCAGCCACTGGAAGGCAACAATCCATCAATTTTGTTTCTCTACAACCCACCTAGTAACTAGAAACTATACAATAAAGAATGCCGTAGATGAACAGAGGCAACAGAATGTACATGTGCCATCAAAGGGATCCAGGATGTTTTCTTCCAGAGGTATAGACAGTCCAGACATGTCTAAGTGCAGGAGACCTTGAGAACCCAGAAGCTGTTTGGTCCAAACAGCTGCATGCCTCAGGAATTCCATTGTGGTACAAGAGGTCTGGAAAATTCCTAGAGTTGCTGCTATTTACTCCATGGAGGAAGGCCCTAACCATACCTACTGGACTTTAACTACTCGGTATGTTGGGACATATGGACTTGAACAAATTGCCCTGCTGCTGTGAACTCCAAAAGATAAGCTGCCAGGTTTCTGCACTCTCTTGCATCAGGCTGAAATGATAATCTTTGGCTGTTTGATCCTACTGCTGTGGCTCTGACATCAGCCTTCTTGCTCTCTATTCCTAGACTTGTGACAGAATGCAGAAAGAAATTGTAAAAAAGAAAGGTTTGTGCCCTCAGTAAGATCAGTAAAATCATCAATATCACCACTTGGATTCTGGAGGAGCTCAAGAAGCTTGCTGGGGCATTATGTCTGGGATGCCAGACCCCACTCCTCTAGTTCCTCATGAAACAAGTTGACCCCCTAAGTAGACAGAGCATGGAGATATTGTTTATGTGCTCATCTTATTTTGCTAAATTGTTATATTCTAGCCACTTTATTATTATTCATTATTCTATGAATATTCAGCTGTGACTCTAATGAGTAAGAGTATAAAAATAAAGTTCTCTGTGTCTTTTTCACTGGTTCATGGGAGAAAAAATAAAAGCAAAGAAGTAAAAGCAAAGAAATAAAACCACATGAGTTCCCTGGTATTTTTTCAGTTCTCTTCTAATCTAGTCAGGTCTTCTGACTGCTCCCGTGGGGGGGCTACATACCGAATTAAAAATTTGGGCAAGAAACTGACCAGGAAGTTCTCAAAAGATGAATGCAAATGGCTGAATTTTTAAAAATATTTTTATTGAAGTTTTGTGCATTTCGTACAACATCTCTCAGTCCAATTTAGATTCATTCCCATTTCCATGCCTTCCCCATCCAAATTTGTGCATTCTGCCATACATGTCTTGCATCTTTTTCTCAGTCTTTTTAAAGTTTTTCTATGCAGAGGTTTATTGTTTTGGGCAGAAGTTTATTGTCTCAGTCAGTTCTTTGACCCAGTCTTTTTGTTGTCTTGTTCCTTCCAATTTGTATTGCTCCAAATATATACATATATATACACATATGTATATATGTATATATATATACACAAATATATACATATATTTATATATATGTCACATATATACCAAAACTATTACTTCTGAAAATAAATATGTTATGTTGCATATATTTTAATTTTTGTATTTATTATTTTTACTGTATGTGTATGAGTGTATTGGCTGCATGTAGGCAAGTGCATCCATGTTGTGCAATGCCTTCAGAGGTCAGAAGTGGGCTTTGGGTCCCCTGGAACTGGAATTACAGATAGCTGTTAGCTACCATGTGGATGGTAGGAATTGAACCAGTGTTCTCTGCAAGAGCAGGGGACTTAACTGCCCAACCATCTCTCCAGCCTGAAAATGATCCACATCTT
Organism: Rhizomys pruinosus; assembly: GCA_009823505.1. Lineage (NCBI taxonomy): Eukaryota > Metazoa > Chordata > Mammalia > Rodentia > Spalacidae > Rhizomys > Rhizomys pruinosus. The sequence goes on along the minus strand of VZQC01003726.1, from coordinate 2,065,062 downwards.
TAACAATCAGGGAAATGCAAACTAAAACTACTCTGAGATCTCATCATATTCAGTCAGAATGTCTAAGATCCTCAAACAAATGATGACAAATATTGGTGAGGATGCAGGGAAAGGAAAACACTTACTCACTACTAGTGGGTGCTCAAATTGATGTAGCCACTCTGGAAATCACTGTGGGACTTGTTGCAATGCTTGAAATAGATCTACCACATAATCCAGCCTACCACTCAGGCATACACACAAAAGATTCTATATCCTCAAAAGAGAAACCTGTTCATCCACATTCATTGCTGTTGTATTAATAGTAGCCAGAAAATGGAAAGAACCTGGAAAGAACCATCAGCTGATGAATGGAAACTGAAATTATGGTACATTCATCTTATAGACTATTATTAAGCTATTAAGAAAGACATAATTATGAAAATTTCAGGTGGAACTAGAAACAATTGTCTTGGGTGAGGTAACCCAGACCCAGAAAGAAAAATGGCACATGTTCTCTCACATGTGGATGCTAGCATGGAATCTTTAGGTATATGTGTTAGAAAAGCCATAGACATCAGGAAACTAGTTAGAGGTCATAGGGTGGGGTTTTCTGGGAGAAGAGAGAATGAAATTTATAAAAGGGGGAGCAAGAAATAATGGGATAGAAAGGATTAAATGAGATGGAAAATGGGGGGCTAGAGAGATGGCCTAGTGGTTAAGATCACCGACTTGTTCTTGCAAAGACCTGGGTTCGATCCCCACTCCCACATGGCCGCTAAGAACTGTCTGTAACTCCAATTCCAGGAGAACTCCAGTTCCAGGGGAATCCGAGACCCTCTTCTGACCTCAGAGGCATTGCACGACACGGGTGCACAAACCTACATGCAAACAGTACATTCGTACACATACAAAATAATAAAAAAAAAGAGATGGAAAATGGGAAGGCCGAATAGAGGAGGGAGTATGGGCAGGAATAACTAACACTAAAGGCTTTTGCTAGATAGCTTCAGTTGTCAAGTTGACACATCTGAGTAGAGGGAGGCTCAATTGAGAGATTTCCTCCATTGGATTGGCCTGTGACCATGTCTGTAGGTCATTTTCTTGACTGTTGAGTGATGTGGGAGGGCCCAGACCACTGTGGGTGGTGCCACCTCTGGGCAAGTGGTCTTATGTTGTATAAGAAAGCAGGCTGAGGGGGCTGGAGAGATGGCCTAGCGGTTAAGAGCGCTGACTGCTCTAGCAGAGGACCCAGGTTCAATCCCCAGCACCGTCTTTAACTCCAGTTCCAGGGGAATCCGACAGCCTCTTCTGACCTCCACAGCATTGCACGACATGGGTGCACAAACCTACATGCAGACAGTACATTCATACACATAATAAATAAATAAACAAGTAAATAAATAAATAAATAAATAAATAAATAAATAAATAAATAAATAAATAGCAGGTTGAGCACAGGCTGAGTGAGTTTGCCACTAAGCAATGTTCCCCCGTGGCCTGTGCTTCAGCTTCTGCCTCCAGGTTTCTATCTTGGGCTACCTCAGTGATAAACTGTGACCCAGGAGATGTAAGCCAAATAAACCCTTTCCTCTCCAAGTTGTCTTTGGACAGTGTTTTTATCAAAACTGAAGGCGAACTAGAACAATGCCTTTAGAAAAAGTCACATGGAAACCAAGTAGTGTACAAGCTCATTAAACATTAAGTGATTTCAGAAGCACTGTTAATTATAAAAAAAAAAAAACACTAGCTATAAAGAGAAAATTAAGAAAGATCCTGCACAAAAGTACAGTAAGAGAAACCCAAGCCAATACACACACACACACACACACACACACACATATACATATATACATACACACATACACACATTTGAACCCCCAAGTCTTCAAGAAATACATGTTTCTTAAAATTTAGGTCATAACATAAAAGTGATATAGAGATATTCATTCCACCAGATGTGCTAATCTGAACAAAAGAAATATGAAAAGCCAAGGTAATATGGCATCCTCAAAATACCATAACTCTCTAGTAAATATCTGATAAAGAATTCAAAAGAATGATGTTAATGATAATATGGTAGGCCTACCACGTTACTTTTCTGTTGTTGTGATCAAACCACCATGACCAAAGGAACTTATGAAAGGAAGGAAAGGAAAGGTTTCTTTGAATTTACATTTCCTAAGGAAGTAAGAGTCCATTGTGGTGGAGAGGCATGGTGGCAGGAGGTGCCAGGGCAGGAGCAGAAAGCAGAGTTTCACATCTTCCAGCAGGCACGGGAAGCAGAAACCAACTGGAGATTGACAAGGCTTCAAGAACTCTCTAAGCCCACCTCCAGTGATGAGCTTCCTCTGGCACGGCCATACCTTCTAAGATCTCACAATATAGCACAACTAGCTGAAAACAAAATGTCTGAATACTTGGAACCTATGGGGGACATTTTCATTAAAACCACCACACATAAACAAGAGAATATTATTCTACTATAAAGCAAAATTAAATCTGGTTGTTTGCAGCAAAAAGTGAGTGTAATTAGAGGCTTCATGCTAAGTCAGATAAGCTAGACTCAGAAAGAGCATTATTACCTGTTCTTGCTCCTATGTAGAATTAAACAAAAAGCCAATCTGAAATAGAGTAGGGATAGAGCAAAAAGAGTGCAGAGGGAGTGCTACTATAGAAGATGAAGGGGTCTCATTAAAAAGGGGGGGATCAAGATGGCAGCTCCCAGGGAAGCAGGCTCATTGTGAGCAGCTGAGGCTAAGTCAGGGTAAGAGGACTTAGGGGCACCCTGGCGCATTGGGAAGCACCAGAGGTGTTCCGAGGGCATTTGGACCCTTGGTGGCTACAGTTTGGCACTTGTAGACATGGCCCGAGAGTGTTGGGAGACAGTAAAGACAACCCCACCAAGGATTGGACCTCCCTCCCACTGGACACTGGTACAGATCTTGGGGGCTGTCCCTTGAGGGCTGGTGGGTGGACCATGGGTAATGCACTACTGTGAGTGCTCCTGTCCTGGTGGGTGACTGCAGCTTGCCTCACTTTGGTGAGGGGGATTTCAGCTGCACAGCCCCTGAGGTGATGTAATTTTCACACCCACAAAGCAAGAAGCACCTGGGGCCTTCATGCTGTGGGTTCCAAAAACCTGAGGGGCTTGGGCTGGCTTGGGTGTTGCATAGCTCCAGCCACTGGGGGAGCCATTTACTGGCTGGGTGAAGGGTTCAGTGCTAGGCTAAAGGGAGAGCTTGGGGCCTAAACTAACCACACCTTTATGCCAAATAAGAAGACAATGAAGCCAGGCATGGTGGCACACACTTGTAATCCCAGCACTTGGGAGGCAGAAGTAGGTGAATGTCTGTGAGTTCAAGGCCAGCCTTATCTACGTAGTGAGTTCTAGGACAGCTGGGGCTACAGGGAGACCATGTCTCAAAACAACAATGAAGAAGAAGAAGAAGAAGAAGAAGAAGAAGAAGAAGAAGAAGAAGAAGAAGAAGAAGAAAACACCTGAAGAATATAAGCAAATTCAGTCTTCAACTCAACAAAGGAACATCTGAACCTGATACTGGAACTACAATCAAAAGAGAAATCCAAATGCAAAAAGCACAATGAAAAAACAATATTATGAAAAATCCAAATGTTAAACCTCCATCAAATACTACTAGACCTATTGAAGAATCCTATAGTGAAGACTCCCTAGATGTAACTTGGGATATAGATCTTAAAAGAATTATTATAAACATGATCAAAGAAATCAAAGAATTTAAAGAACACATATACAAGGAAATTGAAAGACCTAAAAGAAGATAGGGATAAATTAAAAGAAGATAATGATAAACTGTGGAATGAAATTACAAAAGATATAGAAACATTGAAGAAAATTCAAGCTGAAATGAAAAAAAGAAACACAACACAAACCACTTGTAAAGGATGGAATAAAGTCTCAGTAACAGATGAAGTAGAAAATAGAATATCAAGACTAGAAGACAATATGGATCAAGTAAAGATTATGAAAGATTTAAAAAATTAAAAAACACAAGAATGGAATAACTGGGAACTGTGGGAGACTATGAAAAAACTAAATTTATACATTATAGGTTTAGAAGAGGAAGAAGATTCACAGGATAATGATATGGCTCAGATTTTCAACAGAATTTTAGAGGGAAAATTTTTCCAAATTAAAGAAAGAGATACCTACATAAATTTAAGAACCATACAGAACACCAAGTAGACAGAACCAGAAAAAAAAAATCCCCATGCCATATCACAGTAACACCACTAGATGTTCAAAGAAAAGAGAGGATACTAAGGGCAGCAAAAGAAAAACAAGTCAATTGTAAGAGAAAAACCTATCAAAATTACAGATGATTTTTCAACGCAAAGAATGGAAGCCAGAAGAGCTTGGTCTAAAGAATTCCCAGTTATTAATAGCTATAGATGTCAACCCAGCATACTTTATCAAAAAATGTATATTTTAATTGAAGGAGAAAGGAAAATGTTCTGTGACATAAATAAGTTGAGTTCTTGTCCAGAAAGCCATCCCTTCAGAGAATATTTAAAGCAATAGAAATAGCAGAGAGTAGGCATGACTATAACCAACTAGGAACAGAAAATACTTAATGAAAGTACTATGATGGAAATAAAAGTACAAGAATGCACCAGAAACCAAAATGATTGGAAGTAATATAAATCTCTCAATAACAACTTTATATATCAGTATGCTGAATTCTCCAAATAAGAGACATAGACTGGTAGAATGGATTAAGAAAGAACCAATCTTTTTGTTGTCTGCAAGAAACTCATCCCACCTTTAAAGACAGGCATTATCTCAAGAGGAAAGGATGAAAAAAATATTGCAAGCAAATATCACTAAGAAACAAGTAGGAGTCAGTATCCTAATATCAGATAAACTGACTTCAAACTAAAACTAATCAGGAGAGATGAAAAGGGTCATTTCATTCTTATCAAAGGAACAATTAGCAAAGAAAATATCACAATTTATATCTTCATTAATATGTATGTACCAAACTCAGGCCTAGTGAACTTCATAAACACAATTTTACAGGATTTTAAAACACCAACTGGCTCTAGCATACTAGTAGTAAGGGACTTCAATACCACACTGTGTCCATTATACAGGTCAACTGGGCAAAGAATACACAGAGAGACATCTGAACTGAATAATACAATACACCAAATAGACATACCAGACATTTACCAAAACAACAAAGAATATACTTTCTATTCAGAACACCATGGAACCTTCTCCAAAATAGAACACATACTGGGACCTAGAGCAAATTTCAACAAATACAAAAAAATTGAAATAATTCCATGTATTCTATCAGACCATCATGCAATGAAGCTTAACATCAACACCAAAAGAAGCCTATTATATCTCATGGAGATTAAACAACACACTCCTCATCAATGAATGGGTCAAGGGAGAAATTAAGAAAGAAATAAAACTATTCTTGGAATTAAAATGACAATGAAACACAACGAAACTCTGGGACACTTTAAAAGCAGGCTTAAGAGGGAAATTTATAGCTCTAAGTTCCTGGATTTAAAAAATCAGAAAGCACAAATAAATTAATTAATGTTACAACTAAGAACACTTGAAAGACAACAACAAATGACTTCCAAACCTAAAAGACAAGAAGAAATAATATAAATCAGGGCAGAACTTAATGAAATAGAAACAAACAAACAGGGGCTGGAGAGATGGCCTAGCGGTTAAGAGTGCCGACTGCTCTTGCAGAGGACCCGGGTTCGATCCCCAGCACCTACATGGCGGCCGAGAACCATCTGAAACTCCAATTCCAGGAGAACTCCAGTTCCAGGGGAATCCGACACCCTCTCCTGACGTCTGCGGCATTGCACGGCACGGGTGCACAAACTTGCATGCAGACAGTACATTCATACACATACAGAAATAAAAAAATTAAAAAAAATGTTAAAAAAAGAAAGAAACAAACAAACAACAATACAAAGACTGAATGAATCTGAGAGATGGCTCTCTGAAAGGATAAACAAGATAGACAGACCCTCAGTCCAGCTAACCAAAAGAAAGAAAGAACAACTCCAAATTAACAAAATTAGAGATGAAAGGGGTGACATTATAACAGATAAGAAAAAAATCCAGAACATTATGTGGGAATACTTTAAAAATCTATACTGTACTAAATTTGTAAACATAAAATAAATGGATGAATATCTAAAATCATGGGACTCACCAAAGCTCAACTAAGAAGGGACCAACTGTTTAAACAGACCCATATGTTATGAGGAAATTGAAACAGTAATACAAAACCTCCCAACTAAAAAGAGCCCAGGTTCAGATGGATTTACAGCAGAATTTTATCAGACATTTAAAGAGGACATTCAACCAATATTATTTAATTTATTTAAAAATATAGAAGCAGTGCCGGGCGTGGTGGCGCACGCCTTTAGTCCTAGCACTTGGAAGGCAGAAGCAGGCAGATCTTTGTGAGTTCAAGGCCAGCCTGGTCTACAGAGTGAGTTCCAGGACAGCTGGGGCTACAGGGAGACCCTGTCTCAAAAAGACCAAAAATAAATAAATAAATAAATAAATAAATAAATAAATAAATAAATAAATAAAAATAAAAAGATAGAAGCAGAAGGTAACCTTTTATATTCCTGCTATGAAGCCAGCATCACTTTAATACCAAAACCAGGAAAGGATACAACTAAAAAAGAAAATTATGGCCCATATCCTTAATGAATATAGATGAAAAATTCTCAACAAAATCCTTGCAAGTCACATATAGGTACACATCAAAAAGGTTATTCAACATGATCAAGTAGGTTTTATTGCAGAGATTCAGCTTTTCATTTACCAGTTCCATCCACTCGAGGACAAAATCAGGTCTTGCTAGACCAGGCTTCCCATTTTGAAGCATGAGCAGACTTTTCTCTTTATAGAATGGACGCTGGCTGAAGTCCCATTAGTGGATCTCCAAGACCTCCCTACACAGGAAGACTGGTGACTCACATTTGCAGGACATTTCAAGAGATGCCTCCATGTATAGTACCCTAAAACTTAGTTGACCTCTGAGAGCAAGGAACAAAGTTATTCCTTAGGTCCCTTGGCCAAATTGGTATGGGCATTAAGTATGGTGGTTAAGCACCCAGTAAGGATAAGTTACACCAGCCTGATACATCACACCTATACTAAAATTGTATCTTCTGAAAACAAACTGTATGTTATTTCCATATCATATTTCTTGTTGTTGTTTTTTGTTGTTGTTGTCTTTTCAAGACACAGTCTCCCTGTAGCCAGAGCTGGCCTGGAACTAGCTCTGTAGACCAGGCTGGCCTTGAACTCACTCTGTAGACCAGGCTGGCCTTAAACTCACAGAGATCTGCCTGTCTCTTCCTCCCAAGTGCTAGGAAGTGAAAGGGAGATATGCCTGAACTGAATTGGAAAATGATGTATGAAATACACAAAGCATCAATTAAAAAAATGAAAATTAAAAAAAGAAAACATCACAAATTCATGGACTGGAAGACTGGGTGGTGTTTAGTAAGTCAATTTATCACAAACTGAAGCACAAATTCAGTTCAATTCCTGCCAAACTTCAGTAGTCTTTTTATCCCTATAAATTTATGAACTAATCCTAAAATCTGTAAGTACAAGTGACCCAAAATATCCAATAGACCCTTCAAAAGGACAGAAAATATGAAGCTTCTTACTGCCTGGTTTCCAAACCTGCTACAAAGTTATACACAAGGTAGTGTGTCGCTGTATAGGTTGGATTCACAGACTAATAGAAAAGACAGTGATCAGACATCACTGTACATGTCTATGGTCAGCTGATTTGGGACGAAGGTGTCTAAACACTGCAAAGTATAATTTCTTCAATAAATGGTCCTAAGATAATTTGATATGTGAATGGAAAGGAAGGAATTTAGATTTGTCTCACATCATTAGAAAGATTAACTCAAAATGGATTAATGAACTGAAAATATTGTAACTTAAAAATTTCAGCTCTCTGAAAGAAACATTAGTGTAAACATTCATGATTCTGGGCTAGGTGATAGTTTCTTTTTTTTTAATTTTATTTATTTGTGTATTTATTTATGTATTTATTTATGTATTTATTTATTTATTTGTATGTATGTATGAATGTACTGTAGGCATGTAGGTATATGCACCCGTGTCATGCAATGCCGTGGAGGTCAGAAGAGGGTGTCGGATTCCCCTGGAACTGGAGTTCTCCTGGAATTGGAGTTACACGTGGGTACTGGGGATCGAACCCAGGTGCTCTGCAAGAGCAGTAGGTGTTCTTAACCGCTAGGCCATCTCTCCAGCCCATAGTTTCTTAAATATAATATCCAACATATAAGGAACAAAATAAAAATAACAAATTTGACTTGAATGCAATGAAGAAATTGTTCTGCTTCAATGCATATTACCAAGACAATGAAAATGAACCCCAAAGATGAGATAAAATATTTACAAACCACTTATCAAATCAGTGTTTAATATCCAGAATGTATAAAGAATTCTTGCAAATCAACATTAAAAGAAAGAACAATTTAAAAGTAAGAAAAGAATTTCAATAGACATTTCTTCCATGAAGATATATCAATGACCAATAAGTACATAAAACAATTGCCAAGTCACAATGACATTTGAAAAACACAACGAAAATACAGTGAGTTATCTCTTCAACTTGGATGACTACATTCAACGTACAGAAACTCAGGTTAGGGATGTAGCTACATAGTAGAGTGCTTGCCTAGCACTTAGGAGACCTGGGTTCACTGTATGGTACTAGAGAGAGGCAGAAACTTATACAGAGACATGAAGGGAAAGAAAATCAGAGACAGAATGAAAGAGACAATACTAACAAATGCAGTACTGAATACGAAGTTCTAGGCCAGTACAGGCTATGTGAGATATTGTCTCAAAAGGGAAAAATGGGTTAAACTATATCCCACAAGCAGAGTTATCCTTCAACTATAAAACTGTATTAATACCTTAAGGTCCAGTTGAAATCAAATACTCTCCTAATAGCATTTTGATAGTGTCACGATTTATATTTTCTTCATTTGAATATTGTAATGGACTTCTATGCTCCATTCTGTCTTATGTCTTTTAAGCTACTTGCCTCAAATTAGATTATAAAAGCATAGAGATAAGGATATCTACAAACCTTGCATAGTTCTGCATGTTTTAGGTTGGATACTGTAAAATTTCTGCTGTGCGGCCCCTTTTCAATCTTAAAAAAATGCAAATTCTATATAGTTTAGCCAAAATGACAGCAATTATGCTTGCAAATTCTGAGAATTATAGGTTGTCCCCTCTTTGAAAACTATCTAAAATATCAAACTTCGCCTCATATTTTTTCTAAGGAATGTCAAACTTCACCACAATAAAAACATAAAAAGAATCTTTTATTTTATTTGAATTTCTTCCTTAAATATTTCCTACTGGAAATCACAAATATTTATCTTTTTGTAATCTTCCCATTAAAAATCTGTTAGTAAATGTATTAACCTTCCTTTGCTTACAGATTTGAATTTAATTCTGTAATAGTAGATATTTCCCAGTGCTGCCAATTTAAGGAATTGTCATAAATCTGTGAAGATTATGGTGAGCAGTCTTTACCACAAACCCATGCACATTCATAAATGTCAATTACAGGAAACTTGGCACTTCCTTCTGAGTTTTCTCCTTTTTAATATATTGTTTATGGCAAGTGCTTACTTTCTTCAAAAGTGCATTTACCTCAAACATAATGACATACAAAATCATAGATTCCAAAGAATTAATCAAATTAACTAGAAAATTTCAAAAATCAAAATAAAATATTCTCTTAATAGTATTTTGATAGTGTCAGGATTTATGTTTTCTTCATCTGAATATCATAAGGGAATTCCATGCTCCTTTTTGTCTTATGTCTTTTAAGCTATTTGCCTCAAATTAGATTAAAAAAAAATCATAGAGATAAGGATGTCTACAAATCTTGCATAGTTTTGCATATTTTAGATTGGATAGTGTAAAATTTTTGCTCTGCAGCCCCTTTTCAAGCTTCTTCCTCTGCAAAACAACCAAAACCCTATTTACAATTTACTTTTACAGTACCAGTTGAGAATGCTCCAAGATAAAGGAGCTGCTACTACACCATTAGATATTTGGCTGGGTTGGTCATTGTACTTCCGTGTTTTAGGGCTGATTAGGACTACTGATTGCTTTTCTGCCTTGGTAGCTTGCATTCCACCTTCCAATACTACTGCACTTTCCTAAACTAAAATAATTCTTAGTATATTCTAAGTACTTATCCTGATATCTGCAGACAAATGTACCTCTCACCACTCATCAAAGAAATTTCTTTTTGGAACAGATGGAGATTATTATAAAGTCCCACAACTGGTCACAATGAAGAGAACTGGTGACTTTGGTTAACTCAACTCCAGTTGATATATTTACAATGCAATCCCTACTCCCAATCCTCAGGGTACATCAGAAGAAGGAATGGAAATATTTAAGAGCCGGAGATCAGGCTTGAGAGATGGTTCAGTGGTTAAGAGCACTGACTGCTCAGGCAGAAAACTGCTGTTTCTAATCCCACCACCCACATGACAGCTAACAATCATCCATAACTCCAATTACAGGGGATCCGACGCCCCCTTCTGACCTCTGTGGGCACTGCACAATATGGGTGCACTTACATACCTGCAGACAATATACTCGTACATATAACATAAAAATAATAAATAATGCTTGTGCTAAAAAAAAAAAAAAGGAGCTAGATACTGACATTTGAACTAACTGGGAATATAAAATGCTAGCTGTTTTATTTATAGTTTGTATTGGGTTGGTCTCTATATTTTTCTGAATTATACAACATCACAGTGTAACACTTTCTTTTACTTGTAGGACAATTTAAAGGAATTAAGCTTAAATTTTACTTCCCAAATAAGTAGAAGTCATAGTCCAGTCATATAGCATCCCACCGCTGCCAGTCTTTTAAGCTGGGCATGGTGGCGCACGCCTTTAATCCCCAGGCACTTGGGAGGCATGGGCAGGGCCAGCTCTTTGTGAGTTCAAGGCCAGAGTTCCGTGAGTTCAGGTCTACAGAGTAGTGGTTCAGGACAGCTGGGGGCTACAGGGAGACACCCCTGTCTCGAAAAGACCAAAAACTCAATAAAGACATAATAATAAATAAATAAATTAAATAACTAACTAATAAATAAATAGCCAAAGTGTTTTTATTGGGGTTATAAACTTTATTAGCAGGTATCAACTTGCCCAAAGCTTTATCCCACCACAAGTATAGGATTTTTAAGCTTAGTGACTGTTAGATTAGTTAAATTTAGGTGCAGGTTTTGGTGGAAAAGATATTAATACAGTTGAAATACACTAACTTGGAATATTAAAACTGTTTGTTTTATTAATCATTTTGTATCTTGGGTTACGGTTAACATACACAAATGGTCTCTATTTTTTCTGAATTATACAACATCACATTATACCACTTTATTTTACTTGTAGGAAAATTTAAAGAGGAACTAAGCTTAAATTTTCTTCCTAAATAAGTAGCATAAGTCAATGAGAAACAGTTTGTGTAAGTTTAATGAAAGCTTATGCATTGGCCCCTGTTTATGGGTCAGTGTAATTACCAACTTAGGCAATATCGATATAGTCAATAACATAAAAAAACTTAAAAAAAAAAAGGGAGGTGGGATGGTGGGGTTACTATCTTTCTGGGGTACAAATGGAAAACTGTGTTTCTATCCTATTGATAAATTTTCAATTTTTCTGATCTTGAAACTAACACTGGGAGGAGAATTTTATGTTTCCACAGGTAAAACTCACAATCTAAATGCCTGAAAAATTACAACTTATGGCTGTGCAATATGGACTGGGAAATGCCAGCCGAGAGGTTGACACCATCTGAATATTTAAAGGAAGAGGAACCTCAGATTGCCTGTGTCACAGACACTGAGTATCTCTGAATTCTATTTGGTTAGCTGTTTACAATGGGCCCTAATGAAGGTTACCGTCCAGAGACTGAGAACACCTTCCTACCTCCGCCCTTTATAGGAAAAAGAAACCATGATGGTAATGAAACCACTCCGAAACTGTAATTAGGACCCATTTTTACAGTGGTAATTTCCTAAAAACAGGTATAATACCCTTTTTTAATTGACTGCTAGGCCTCGGAACTGTTTGAAAGGATAATTCTCTATCAGAGCCAAATTCCATGTAAAGTGTTTATAAATTGTGTAATTAAGGCAAAATTTATTACCACAGGAAAGCTCTGACCTCAGCAAATGCATTATTCTGCCTAGGAGATGTTGGCTACGGGATCCAAACCCTCCCCCCAAATTCTAAAGGCCTTTTGCCTATAAGTGTGATATCTGCAATGAGAAAGGCAGTAAGTCCCTGTGTTGACGACTTGGTGTGAGCATGAAAAAACTTTATGAGACAATGACTTGCTAGTGTACAACTGGCCTCTGGAAATGCCAGACGAGCGTTAATCAAAGCCACTAAAGCAATACAGAAAAATATTGGTCTCCCGGAGACAAACAAGACTCCTCCCGTCAATATCGGTTACACCTCAACAGCCTGGAGTACTGTGCAACAGTGGAAGCCAAAGTGTCTATATATATCCCAAATCTAATTGGCTATTAGCTCTCTCCTTTGGCGGAATAACTCACAGTGGATGCCATAACCTTATGTCCTCTAATGGTNTGGGGAATACTTTAAAAATAAATAAAAAAAAAAAAAAAAAAAAAAAAAAAAAAAAAAAAAAAATGGATGAATATCTAAAATTCATGGGGGACTCACCAACGCTTCACCTAAGAGGGGAACAACTGTTTACAAACAGATCCCCATATGTTATGAAGGACATTGATAAACATGTACTTACAAAAATCCCTCCCAACTATAAAAGAGCCACGGTTTCCCAGAGATTACAGCAAGAATTTTTTATCAGCACATTTAAGAGGACATTCAATCTCATTGTATTTATTGTGTATATTTTATTCTAAAAAGTATTAGTATAGCCTTTGTCAGTGCCGGGCGTCGGTGGCGCACGCCTTTAGGTTTCCTAGCACTTGGAAGGGCAAGGAAGCACGCAGATCTTTGTGTAGCTTTTGCCAAGGCCAGCTATGGCTCTACAGAGTGATTGTTCCAGGGACAGCTGTGGCGACCCAGGAGACCCGTCTCAAAAAGACCAAAAATTAAATAATAAAGAAATAAATAAATACATAAATAACTAAATATAAAAAGATAGAAGCAGAAGGTAACCTTTTATATTCCTTCTATGCGCCAGCATCACTTTTAAACCAAAACCAGGAAGGATTAAACTAAAAAGAAAATTATGGCCCATATCCTTAATGCATATAGATACAAAAATTCTCATTAACCAATAAATTATCCTTGCAAGTCACATATAGGTTATAGTTTCCACATCAAAACGGTTATTCTTAACATGATTCAAGTAGGTTTTATTTGCAGATGATTCAGCTTTCATTTACCAGTTTCCATCCACTCGAGGCGACAAAATCAGGTCTTGCTCGACAAGGCTTCCTTTTGACGGCTTGAGCAGACTTTCTCTTTATAGGGAATGGCCGCTGGCTGATAGTTCACCATTAGTGGATCTCCCAAGACCTCCCTGCACACAGGAGACTGGTGACCCACATTCGCAGGAAATTTCAAGAGATGCCCTCCATGTATAGTACCCTAAAACTTAGTTGACCTCAGAGAGAAGGAATAAAGTTTTTCCTTAGGTCCCTTGGCCAAATTGGTATGGGCATTAGTCTGGTGGTTAAGCACCCAGTAAGGATAAGTTACACCAGCCTATTAATCACACATAATACTAAAATTGTCTCTTCTGAAAAAAACTGTATGTTATTTCCAATCATATTTTTGTTGTGTTTTTGTTGTTGTTTCGTCTTTTTCAAGACACCGTCTCCCTGTAGCCACAGCTGGCCTGGAAACTAGCTCTGCGTACCAGGTGGCCTTGACAAACTCACTCTGTAGACCAGGCTGGCTTAACTCACAGAGGGATCTTGCCGTTCTTCCTCCAATGTGCTCGGAAGTGAAGGGAGATATGCTGAATGAAATTGGAAAATGATGTATGAAATACACTAAGCATCAATAAACACAAATGAAATTAAAAAAAAGACACATCACAAATTCATGGACTGGAAGACTGGGTGGTGTTTAGTAAGTCAATTTATCACAAACTGAAGTACAAATTCAGTTCAATTCCTGCCAAACTTCAGTAGTCTTTTTATCCCTATAAATTTATGAACTAATCCTAAAATCTGTAAGTACAGTGACCCAAAATATCCAATAGACCATTCAAAAGGACAGAAAATATGAAGCTTCTTACTTCCTGGTTTCCAAACCTGCTACAAAGTTATACACAAGGTAGTGTGTCGCTGTATAGGTTGGATTCACAGACTAATAGAAAAGACAGTGATCAGACATCACTGTACATGTCTATGGTCAGCTGATTTGGGACGAAGGTGTCTAAACACTGCAAAGTATAATTTCTTCAATAAATGGTCCTAAGATAATTTGATATGTGAATGGAAAGGAAGGAATTTAGATTTGTCTCACATCATTAGAAAGATTAACTCAAAATGGATTAATGAACTGAAAATATTGTAACTTAAAAATTTCAGCTCTCTGAAAGAAACATTAGTGTAAACATTCATGATTCTGGGCTAGGTGATAGTTTCTTTTTTTTAATTTATTTATTTGTGTATTATTTATGTATTTATTTTATGGATTTATTTATTTATTTGTATGTGTATGAATGTACTGAGGCATGTAGGTATATGCACCCGTTTGTCATGCAATGCCGTGGAGTCAGAAGAGGTGTCGGATTCCCCCTGGAAATGGAGTTCTCCTCTGGAATTGGAGTTACCACGTGGGTACTGTGGGATCGACACCCCAGGGGCGCTGCAACGAGAGAGGTGTTCTTAACTGCTTCGGCCATCTCTCCCAGCCCATAGGTTCTTAAAATAATATCCAACATCTAAGGAACAAAATTAAAAAATAAACACAGTGACGGGAATGCAATGAAGAAACGGGTTCTGCTTCAATTGCCACTTCATACCCAAGACACTGAAAATGAACCCCCAAGCTGAGATAAAATATTTACAAACCACTTATCAAATCAGTGTTTAATATCCAGAATGTATAAACAACTTCTTTGAAATTAATCAGAAAAGACAAAGGAACAATTCTAAAAGGAAGAAAAGGCATTCAATAGACACGGGCTTGCCAGTTGAAGAGAGGAGCAAGGAACCAAAAAGTACAGGAAAACTAAGTGCCAAGTCACAATTGACCATTTGAAATAACACACCAGAAGAGCGCTCTCGGTGTTGAGGTGATCGCGGGTCCAACGTGGATGACGACCATGCAACGTACCAGAAACTCAGGTTAGCGGATGCGTGGCTACATAGGATGAGTGCTGCCTTAGCACGTAGCGAGACCGGGTGGTCTACGTTATGGTGGGACGAGACGAGCTGGCAGAACTTATAAGGACATGAAGGGAAAGAAAATCAGAGACAGAATGAAAGAGACAATACTAACAAATGCAGTACTGAATACGAAGTTCTAGGCCCAGTACCTGCGCTATGTGTAGATATTGTCTCAAAATGGTGAAGTTTCGGAAAAATGGGTTAAACTATATCCCACAAGCAGAGTTATCCTTCAACTATAAAACTGTATTAATACCTTAAGGTCCAGTTGAAATCAAATACTCTCCTAATAGCATTTTGATAGTGTCACGATTTATATTTTCTTCATTTGAATATTGTAATGGACTTCTATGCTCCATTCTGTCTTATGTCTTTTAAGCTACTTGCCTCAAATTAGATTATAAAAGCATAGAGATAAGGATATCTACAAACCTTGCATAGTTCTGACCTGTTTTGGCTGGATTCTGGTAAAATTTTTCCTTTCTGCTGTGATGGTTCCCCTTTCATTCTTAAAACAATGCAACAAACTTCTATATCGTTTAGCCAAATGACGAGCAATTATGCTGCAAATTCTGGCGAATTATAGGTTGTCCTCATTCTTGTTACACTACTAAACCTAGTCAAACCCTTTCGCCTCATACGTTGTGCTAAGAATGTCAAACTTTCACCACAATAAAAAATAAAAAGAATATTTTATGTTTATTTGAATTTCTCCTTAAATATTTTTCCTACTGGAAATCCCAAAAATATTTAGCTTTTGTAATCATTTCCCATTTAAAATTTGTGTTAGTAAAATGTATTCCCCCTTCCTTTGCTTACAGATAGAATTTAATTCTGTAATAGTAGATATTTCCCAGTGCTGCCAATTTAAGGAATTGTCATAAATCTGTGAAGATTATGGTGAGCAGTCTTTACCACAAACCCATGCACATTCAGACAAATGTCATTCACAGGACACACTTGGCACTTCCTTTGAGTTTTTCTCCTTTTTAATATATTGTTTATGGCAAGTGCTTACTTTCTTCAAAAGTGCATTTACCTCAAACATAATGACATACAAAATCATAGATTCCAAAGAATTAATCAAATTAACTAGGAAAATTTTCAAAAATCAAAATTAACATCTTCTTTAATATTATTTTGATAGTGTCAGGCATTTATGTTTTCTTCATCCTGAATACTAATAAGGGGAATTTCCATGGCTTCCTTGTTTTGGCTATGTTTCTTACTAAGCTATTGGCCTCATCAACAGATTGTCAGAAAACAAAAAAGAATACGAGAATAAGGATGTCTACAAATCTTGCATAGTTTTGCATATTTTAGATTGGATAGTGTAAAATTTTTGCTCTGCAGCCCCTTTTCA
Organism: Rhizomys pruinosus; assembly: GCA_009823505.1. Taxonomy (NCBI): domain Eukaryota; kingdom Metazoa; phylum Chordata; class Mammalia; order Rodentia; family Spalacidae; genus Rhizomys; species Rhizomys pruinosus. The sequence continues at coordinate 2,048,252 of VZQC01003726.1, read as the reverse complement.
AGCTTCTTCCTCTGCAAAACAACCAAAACCCTATTTACAATTTACTTTTACAGTACCAGTTGAGAATGCTCCAAGATAAAGGAGCTGCTACTACACCATTAGATATTTGGCGGGTTGGTCATTGTACTCCGTGTGTTCTCCATGGCTTGTTAGGACTACTGACTGCTTTTCTCCAGTGTCACTTGCATTCTAACCCTTCCAACATACTACTGCACTTTCCTAAACTAAAATAATTCTTAGTATATTCTAAGTACTTATCCTGATATCTGCAGACAAATGGTACTCTCACCATCCCTCATCAAAGAAATTTCTTTCTGGAAAAAAGATGAGATTATTACAAAAGTCCCACAACTGGTCACAATGAAGAGAACTGGTGACTTTGGTTAACTCAACTCCAGTTGATATATTTACAATGCAATCCCTACTCCCAATCCTCAGGGTACATCAGAAGAAGGAATGGAAATATTTAAGAGCCGGAGATCAGGCTTGAGAGATGGTCCAGTGGTTAAGAGCTACTGACGCTCACGGCAGAAAAACGCTGTTTCAACCCACCACTCACCTGACAGCTAACAATCACCATAACTCCCTTACAGGGGATCCGACCGCCCCTTCTGACCCTCTGTGGGCATCTGTTGCCCAATACGGGTGCACTTACATACCTGCAGGACATATACATTAAATAAAAGTAAAATAATTTTAAAAAAACAAACCAAAAAAAAAAAAAAAATATAAAAAAAATCGGAGCTAGATCAAACTGGATCATTGGAAACTAAACTGGGTAATATTAAAATGCTAGCTGTTTTTATTATAAGTTTGTATGGCGTTGCGTCTCTATACTTTTCTTGACTTATTACAACACCTCACAGCTGTAACACTTCTTTTATCGTTAGGACAATTAAAGGAATTAAGCTTAATTTTACTTCCAATCATAAGTAGAGTCACTAAACGTCCAGTCATATAGGCATCCCATCCGCTGCCAGTCTTTTAATGCTGGGCATGGTGGCGCCCGCCTTTTAAATCCAGTGTCATTTATGGTAGTTTTGCTCAAGTGGCAGGCAGCTCTTTGTGAGTTCAAGGCCACTCTGGTCCGTAACAGGTGAGTTCCAGGACAGCTGGGGCCTAAGGGAGACCCTGTCTCGACAAAGACACCATAGAACTACTTATAACTTTAACTAAATAAAGAAATAAATAAATTTTATTAATATAATCCGCAAAGTGTTTATTGGGTAAAATTTATTTTAGAGGCTAGGCTTAACATAAAAATACAAATAATGCTTGGCCCTAAAAAACAAATTGAAGTGATGTCGGAATTACGACATTGTGAACTAAACTGGGAATATTATAAAATGCTAGTTGTTTTTTTTATAGTTTGTATTGGGGTTGTATATATATTTCTGAATTATACAACATCACCAGTATAAAACTTTCTTTTACTTTTAGGACAAAGGAATTAAGCTTACAATTTTACTTCCTAAATATACGTAGAAGTCAAGTTCCGTCATATAGAATCCCACCGCTGCTCAGTTCTTTTAAGCTGGGCATGGTGCCGCACACCTTTAACCAGCATTTGGGAGGCAGGTGCAGGCAGATCTTTTTGAGTTCAAGGCCAAAACTACACAGGTAGTTCTAAGGTAGCCAGAGCTACACAGTGAGTTCCAGGACAAGCTGGGGCTACAGGGAAAAAAAAAAAAAAAAAAAAAAAAACAAAATAAATAAAATATAATGAATATAAATAACTTAAATAAATAAATTAAATAATATAAATAAATAGCTCAAAGAGATGGTTCAGTGGTAAAAATTATCTGTAGACAGTACCAACTCTGCCCCCAAGCTTTATCCAATCAAAGTATAGGCTATTTCTAAGGCTTTAGTGATCTGAAGTTTTGAGCTGTTGTACAATTTTGTTTTATTCTAGGTAAATTTAGGTGAGGGTTTTGGTGGAAATGGTAATACAGTTGAACTAATGGGGAATATAAATTATGTTGGTTGTTATGGTGGATATCAGTTTGCTATTGGGTTTAACGAGTACATAAAATTGGGCCTCTAGTGGATGGTTTTATGAAGATATTACAACATCTCACTATTATAACACGTTTCTTTTACTTTGTAGACCAGTTTTATAGGAACTAAGCTTAAATTTCCTTCCCAAATAAGTAGCATTACAGTCAATTTGAGAAACAGTTTTGGGTAAATTTAATGAAACGCTTATGCTGTCTCCTGTTTATGGCTGTATGTGTAATACAACTTAGGCTTCTATAGGTCACCAAAAATTCCATAAAAAAATTTTTAATAAAAAAAAGATGGGACGGGGGATCGGTGGTGGTACATTCCTTTCTGGGATACCAAATGGAAAACTCTGGTGCTAAATGACCTATTGATAAACTTTTTCCACTTTCACGATCTGGTTAAAAACTAACAATGGGATGGGAGGAGAATTTTATGTACCCACAGGTAAAAATCACCAATCTATAAATGCCTGAAAACATAAAACTTATAGCTGTGCAGGATGGACTGAGGAATGACACAGCAAGAGAGGTCTAGACACATGCTGATAAATTAAAGATTCAGAGGAACCTGAAGACTGCATGTAGTTAAACACTCCTGACACTGAGAATGTTATTTCTGAATACTATTGCGGTGTTAACTGTTACAATGGGCTCCGATATGTAAGGTGGGACCGGTAAGAGACTGAAGAAACAAGGCCGACAGCCCTGTTATAGGAAAAAGAAAAAACATTGTTACGTTTTGGTTGGGGAGGTAAGGAAAAACCACTGCCCACTGTAAATAGGTACCTCATTTTTACAGTGGAAGGGCCGACTATGAAAAACAGGCAAAGTACCGGGTAATGGACTGAGAGGCATAGGACACGGTCGAAAGGATAAATCTCTATCGATGAGCCAAATTCATAGCAAAGGTTATAAATTGGAATCTCAAGATTTTCAGAAATATATTACCACACGGAAAGCTCGGACATCCGCCAATGAAATTTCTTCTGCCTCGGATGATGTTGGCCTAGGGGATTGTCATATCCCTGCACCACAAATTATTAAAATTGGCTTTCCATTTTTGATATAACAGTGGAACTATGCAAGGAGAAAGGCAGTAAGTATTTGTTGTTGAAGACCTGGTGTACGCATGAAAAAATGTTATGAGGCATCACTTGCTACGCGTTTACAAGGCTCTGAAATGCCAGGATGAGCTTGTTTACCAACGGACATTCTAAGCGCAACTACAGAAAAATATTATGGTCTCCCTGAGCCAAGCACGACTCCTCCTCAATATCAGCTACACCTCAAATTCCTGGAGATACTGTGCAACAGTGGAAGCTAAGTGTCTATATATATCCCAAATCTAATTTGCTATTAGCTCTCTCCTTGGAGGAATAACTCACAGTGGATTCCATAGGTTCCTGTCCTTAGTGGTTAGGAGATGTTATAAGCACATAAGAAACTCTTGTCACCCTTATGTAGTATGACAGAAACCAAAGTTGTCCGGAATAGCATACCATACAAGCATCTTTTGTGTTTCTGCTCACAGCTTAGCTTGACATTAATAATTGGTACTCGATCTAACTGCTCTGTTTGATCATCTAATTGCTCATGCTTTGTTAGTATGACTAAAAAGGGTATTACTGGAAAAACTGTCAACCCATGAAGGAAAAAACCTGAACAGACTAGAGGTCAGTCCAAAAAGCATATCTCCAGAGAAAATCGACTGTTCTTCTTCTCACCCACTTTGTGCCCCTTTCCCTCATATAGCCTATGGATAACCAAACTGCTTTTCAGAATGAGGAGGCGTTGTTTGTAGAATGTAAAGGGTGCAGAGAGATAGGGGTGAATCTTGAGACTACAGCAATATAGACTTGACATTTATTTGATCAACTTGCTTGTGGATACAAGCTTCTCCAACTGGACTATGGGAACCTTGGGTTGTTCAAAATTTGGACATAGATACTTGCAAAATGCACCAATTACCTAATTGTATGACATACTGAGTAACATCAATGTTATCTGCAAACAACTGTGTCATTATATTGTAGAATCCCTTAAAAATAAACAATAAATAAATAAATAAAAATAATAGAGTGGGAGGATCAAGAGGCCTGCTGCTAGATAGTGTCTTTTTAGACATGACAGTAAAGCTGAACACATGAAACCTCAACAATATAGTTTCCCAGACAAGACCTGCATTGTGGTAACACCAGTTAACAAGTGAATGTAGATGGGGGAATTTTCACAAGGTCTCTCCTCTAGATGAAGAGCTACAGGCAAGTCAATGGCTTCTGATGGAGAGAGAACCAGTTTTCTACAGGTTTGAGTTCTCTGATAGGTTATCCAATCCCAAGTGGTCAGTCATAAATGCATAAGCATAACAGCATTATACTAAAGGGACACAGCAGATTTTATATTTGCATATATGTGGAATAATAAAAATAATAGTAATAGAAGAGGAGGTCATAAAATTGACAGGGAGTATGGAGTGATGTGGGAAGAGTTGGAAGGGGGAGCAGGATGCATGGAAATGATACAAATGCAATACTTTTGTGTGAAATTTTTTAAAAAAAGGTTATTTGTATGGGTTGCTAAGAAGTAGAATTAGCTTTATAAAAGACTCATATAACAGCAGGAAAACAATGAGAATAAGGCCTATAATTGCTGACTAAAACAGAGTAAGGGGTCTGTAAGTCCTATAAGTGTTATTATTCCAAAGGTTGGAAATTAACATAGTAAGTATGAAGGGGAGGAGGGAAGGAGGAAGAAAATAACTCCTCTAGTATAGTTTTAATAAGTATCTCAATTCTTTTACATTTGTTTAATTACATTTGAATTTTTTTCATTTTTAATTTTATTTATTATTTTATGTGTTTGAGGGCACTGTCTGTATGTAGGTTGGTGCACCCATGTGGTGCAATGCTGGGAGGTCAGAAGAGGGTGCTGGATTCCCCTGGAACTGGAGTTAAAGACAGTTCTCAGATGCCATATGGGTGCTGGGAATCGAACCTGGGTCCGCTTCAAGATCAGTCGGCACTCTTAACAGCTGAGCCATCTCTCCAGCCCCTTAATTACATTTTTTATAAGATGATGTGATTTTGATATTTTATATACACATGATTCTGAGTACCAATTTAGCTCTTTTAGTTACCTGGTCTTGAGAGATTAATTTCTCCAAAATTTATTTTATAAAGCAAATGAAGATTATGAATTTTCCTTTCTAACCTGTCACTAAACATATTAATTTCTGCTAAATAATTTTTGAGTGATCAAATCCTCCACTCACCATGTACACATTTCTTAGTGAGGTTAAAAATTTTCAAAAGGGAACAAAAGTAGAATTATGTAATGAATTTCCAGGAAGCCATCATGAAACCTAAAATGGTTCAAGTTTGCTGTGAGTCTTGTTCCACATGGAGATCTTTCCGTTCTCAGCCTCCTAATATAGTATAATGCATCTATCACATTACTACTTCAAAAGGAAGTATTTCAGATTATATCATAAAAAAACTTGAGCACAGCTCCACTCCTGTCTTTTAAAAAGCGATCATGAATTTCCTGCTATCCGTATCTAGTCTATATTCCAAAATATTTCCATTTTGTAAATGCCATAAATAATTTTGGTTTTCCGTTCATAGATTTTCATCTTTAATAGTGGTCAATAATTTATTTGTATTCATTTAAATTTTTTCTTTTATCTGGATATTTACATTTCTCTTCTCATATTTTTCTGATGGAATACAAAATATCTTTGACAAAGACCTCTCATCCCCAAGGTGTTTTGACTTTTCAACCACAATTCAATGTACTGTACGTTATGGCCACTAGGTGGCAGTGCATTGCTTTTAATTGTGTCCAGGTTGATAAACTGAAGCACAAAAATAAAATTCCCTGAACAATGTCCCCTGAAGTTCAATTTTATGAGCTTCTTTTCTCTTGAAAATAACAGTACTGTGAAACTGACTAAATTTATTACAATGTTTTTGGAAATAGAATTAACGTATTCTATTTTATTTTATCATTTTTCTTTCACAGAGGTATATAGATTTCTTTATCCGAAGCATAGGGTGCCTGTTTGTATTTAGGTGATGGTTAGTATATGTTTTTGCTCTAAAATACATTTTAGAATGGCTCCATACTCTAATAGTTTCGAAAATAGCTGTCTAGCAAAGATAAAACTATAAGAACATGTTATAAGACAACCTGCTAAACACCAGGTGCTCATTCTCTAGGATGGCCTAATGCTTAGTAACAAGCAAAGGTTGGCCTGGTGCTTAGTAACATGGAAGAAGAGAAGGATGGACGGCCTGGTGGTTAGCAAAATGGAAGAAGAGAAGGAAAGATTGCCTGGTGGTTAGTAACATGGAAGGAGGGAAAGAAGGATGGCCTGGTGCTTAGTAACATGGAAGGAGGGAAGGAAGGATGGCCTGGTGCTTAGTAACATGGAAGGAGGGAAGGAAGGATGGCCTGGTGGTTAGTAACATGGAAGGAGGGAAGGAAGGATGGCCTGGTGCTTAGTAACATGGAAGGAGGGAAGGAAGGATGGCCTGGTGGTTAGTAACATGGAAGGAGGGAAGGAAGGATGGCCTGGTGCTTAGTAACATGGAAGGAGGGAAGGAAGGATGGCCTGGTGGTTAGTAACATGGAAGGAGGGAAGGAAGGATGGCCTGGTGCTTAGTAACATGGAAGGAGGGAAGGAAGGATGGCCTGGTGGTTAGTAACATGGAAGGAGGGAAGGAAGGATGGCCTGGTGCTTAGTAACATGGAAGGAGGGAAGGAAGGATGGCCTGGTGGTTAGTAACATGGAAGGAGGGAAGGAAGGATGGCCTGGTGCTTAGTAACATGGAAGGAGGGAAGGAAGGATGGCCTGGTGGTTAGTAACATGGAAGGAGGGAAGGAAGGATGGCCTGGTGGTTAGTAACATGGAAGGAGGGAGGGAAGGATGGCCTGGTGGTTAATAACATGGAAGGAGGGAAGGATGGCCTGCTTCTTGGTAATATGGAAGGAGGGAAGGAAGGATGGCCTGGTGCTTGGTAACATGGAAGGAGGGAAGGAAGGATGGCCTGATGGTTAGTAACATGGTAGGAGGGAAGGAAAGATGGCCTGGTGCTTAGTAACATGGAAGGAGGGAAGGATGGCCTGGTTCTTGGTAACATGGAAAGAGGGAAGGAAGGATGGCCAGGTTCTTGGTAACATGGAAGGAGGGAAGGAAGGATGGCCTGATGGTTAGTAACATGGAAGGAGGGAAGGATGGCCTGGTGCTTGGTAACATGGAAGGAGGGAAGGGAGGTTGGCCTGGTTCTTGGTAACATGGAAGGAGGGTAGGAAAGATGGCCTGGTGCTTAGTAACATGGAAGTAATGAAGGAAGGATGGCCTGGTGGTTAGTAACATTTAAGGAGGGAAGGAAGGATGGCCTGGTGGTTAGCAACATGGAAGGAGGGAAGGAAGGATGGCCTGGTTCTTGGTAACATGGAAGGAGCGAAAGAAGGATGGCCTGTTTGTTAGTAACATGGAAGGAGGGAAGGAAGGAAGGCCTGGTGCTTGGTACCATGGAAGGAGGGAAAGAAGGATAGCCTGGTGGTTAGTAACATGGAAGGAGGTAAGGAAGGATGGCCTGGTGGTTAGTAACATGGAAGGAGGAAAGGATGGCCTGGTCCTTGGTAACATGGAAGGAGGGAAGGAAGGATGCCCTGGTGCTTGGTAACATGGAAACAGGGACGTATGTCACCTGGAGAGCAAATGTCAGGAGCAACTTCTGAGTTGAAGGCTCCCACTGATGCATTTTTAAGTCTCCAGATATGGAAATAATATTTCTTAGCTAAGTGACTTGAAATAGGTGCAGAACCATCAAAGACTCCCTCCCCCAAGGTAGATAACTCTGAATGAATACTAAAACATTAAATATATGTGATGTATAAGAAGTTTCTGAGTTGGGACAGATAAATCGGAACTCCAATGCATTGATTTTTATATTTATGTGCTTTAAGTAATGGGTTTAGTTTTTTGGCATTTTTTGAGATGGTCTCCCTGTAGCCCTAGCTGGCCTGGAATTTGCTTTGTAGACCAGGCTGGCCTTGAACTCACAGAGATTGGCCTGCCTCTGCTTCCCGAGTGCTGGGATTAAATTCGTGCACCACCATGTCTGGCTAATGTGTTTACTTTTGAGTGTTATTTACATAACATACTTATACCAATGAATTAACTGAAAACTCATTATAGTATTAATTTTTAGCGTATAATAGTTCATTGATTATAAGAACTCTACAATGTAATAAAGGCATAAAGTAAGTCTTAATTTTTTTTCAGAATGGGAAAATAAAAATCAGCAAGTTTATTTATTAGGCAGCAGTAATAGTAATTGATATATTCTTGTGATTTGACGCTTGCTCATAATCCTTTTATTGTCCTCCTTATAAAAAAGCAAAGTTTTCATGTTGCCAAAATAAACATGATAGAAAAGCATCAAAGGTTAGCATAGGTGAGGAGAAAGTGACAAAGCATACCTGTTTATATGGAGTCATTCATAAAATGAAGCCTGTCAAAACAGTAAGAAAATCAGAAATGAAGTGGTAACTTCTATACACTTTGGAGAGGGCAAGGACTAGATATTGAAGGTCAGACTTATCTCAGTTTACCCCTGAGATGAGCTTGCAAGGGAGCCTTTTTTGTGCCATCATTGGATGTGTTGTCTCTACCACCAAAGACAAAGGGACGGAGGGAGAGGGCAGACTTTCTGAACCCCTAAGTCCCCCTGGGATGGACACCAGGCCTGTGTCCTTTACTGGACAGATGGTGAATAAACGTTTTGGTGGAATGAATTCTTCCTGTCTGTTATTACAGAGCAGAGCCTAGAACATAGGCAAGCAAACAGAACAAACAGACTGAGGAGATTTTGGAGTGCAAAAGATACTGGTTTGGGGTAGGAGATGTTTACAAATGTCATGTAGGAATCTCATTTGAGCAATATCTGGTGACTTTGGGGACTTGGGTACAGTTGTGTTTTTCTTTGCAAGGGGTAAAACCAGTGACCCAGTGGGCAGCTTAGTGCCGAGTGACTTCTTCCACAAGGATGAGGGAAGAGCCCAGAGTCTGCCAGTGTCCAGATGGTCCAGAGGCAGTTTGAGTTCATTTTGGGCCATCATGATTTTTGTAGCACAGAACATCACAGTAGATTTTTAAAAGACATGACCAGTGATTCCTCTAAAGAAGAAGGACCTCTGGATCACTCCCAGATGCGGCATCCACCTCCGCGTCTGCCACACCCACTCCAGTAATGCCTGTGTAAACAATATGAGAAATCATATCCAATACAGGCAGGGGAGCAGTGTCCTAAGGGGCTACGACCCCCTGGAGGTCCCTGGCAGAACGCCCGGCTAAGATAACTCCTGAGATTGAGATGCTTTCCTAGGATCTTACGTTTTCTGGTGTTGGACTTAGCATAACACTGAGCACAAAAAGATCTTTTCTTAAAGCCAGCTTATAGATACAAAATAAACTTTTTGAATGTGTCAAGAACTGGCAATTAAAATGCCTCTCTTGGGCACAGGGCTTTTTCCTGGCAGCAAGAATTTTCTGCCAGATCCAAAGTAAAAAACAGACCTTTCTCCTTAACAAACAATGTAATGCAAGCTGTTAATATATATGGCAAGGTTAAAACTTGCTTCAGATCAAGAAAACAAAATAATTGCATGACAGTAATGTTCTTGCCTTACATAATTGTCCTTAAAGAAAACAGATTCCAGTGGTAAAAATGTATGATGAAAAGACATCTCTACATTAAGGTTAAAATAAAAATTCCCCTTAAACCTAAAAATAAAAGAATTCCTTTTTCCTCTGGTCCTAGACAAAGAGGTAGATAAGACATTCCTTTTGTTAAAGCCTGGATTCTAACACTCCCCAGTAAAGCAAGATAGAGACTAAGTCTCCTTACACCAGCCACTTATCTGACAAAAACAAAGCTGTTAGCTGGAGCAAACAGTGGGACAGCTCTTGGTTCTCAGTAAAAATTTAAACCTTAGATTAGCAGTCAGAGTTAGAAAACTAATAACTAACTTAGGACATTATAGGAATAAGGTTTTTACTTCAATAGAAACTTAAAAGCAACTATTAACTTTAGGATGTATTTACTCTAGCCTCAGAATGGAGACATAAGACCAATATCTGCTGTTAAAGAACTTTGTAGTTACTACTCTGTGAGCTATGACTTTTCAATTATGACTTGTCTTCTTAGATGTTATTTCCTCAGTAAAGGTTGTCTTAAGATTTCTACATTTTCCTTCAAAGAAAGTTTATTTCCTAACCAAACTTTGTGATGTTTTAGTTTCCTGCTCTGAGTGCTCTGAGCTTTTCAGTTAATGTGTAAATCTTGACTTTTTTACCTACCTATGTAATTGTAAAGCTTTGCCAAATCCTTTGTTCTGCCCTGTCCTAAGACTACTATATAATCACTGCCCCTGTTCAATAAAGTTTCTGTAGATCTGGGAAACTTCTCTTAGTTTTTCATTTCTACATGCCGTTCAATCTTCCCTGTGTTTTTCCTGCCAAGAGGACTCTGCAGAAATCCACGACCCCCCGAGGAGAGCTAGCCGGTAGCAGTCAGCCGGGAACAGTCAGCAACACCCAGAAATGATCAATTCCTGGTAGATATGTCCACAAAACATATCCTTGTGTGAATCCAGGAGCCGCCAGAACCCCACTGAGTCAGAAGCACTAGAGTCGGGGCCCAGAAACCATAATTCATACTAATGTCCTAATGAAGTTCAACATCAACACAACTTTGAGAAATTTTCTTCAGAGAATATGACAAAATTGTTAGATTATATTTTAAATTTATTTTTATCATGTAGTAAATACATACTCAATACATATATGCATATCTAGTTTTCTCTTCATCCCAGAATCCATTCTGATTACAATTTGTTTCAATTAAAGTTAGAACATAAACATACAGCTTTTGTTTAGGAGTGAAGGAAGAGTTGTGACTGAGATACTTGATTGTAATAAAAATATGTATTGGGGGGCTGGAGAGATGGCTCAGTGGTTAAGAGCACCAACTGCTCTTGTGGAAGACCTGGGTTCAGTTCCTAGCACCCACATGGTGGCTAAGAACCATCTTTAATTCCAGTTCCAGGGGAATGCGACGCCCTCTTCTGACCTCCGTGGCATTGCATGACACGGATGCACCAACCTACATGCAGACGGTACACTCATACACATAAAAATAATAAATAAATAAATAAATAAATAAATAAATAAATAAATAAATAAAATAAATAAGTAAATAAAATATTAAAAAAGAATACATATTGGTACTTAGTAAGAAGTTCCATTAGTCTAGGAATGTGACAGCCTTAGGGATTTCTCTGCATCTATGACCTCTCCATTCATGTGTATTTGGCTATGTTTACAGTACCACACATGAGTTTCCTCCCATTGAACCGGCTTCAAGTCCAATTAGCTAGCTGTTGATTTCCCCCAAGATACAAGTGCCACTACTTTTGTATACTTGTATATTGTGCTGGTCATTGATGTGGTTATTTGGTCTTAAAGCTGGTCTCAAACCATTGGTTGACGTTTTCCCTTAGCAGCTTGCCTATTGCTTTCCAAAGCTGTGAGAGCTGGCCTTCAGGGAAAGTGGCTTCCCGGTCAGTTCCAGCTCCATTGCTCCAAGCCTGGTCTCCAAAGTCTGTCCTGTTTTCAGCAATATAGTCTTACCTTCAAGTTCTGGGAGGCAAGCAAGAGTTGTGGAAATAGCCTGTGTAATTTTGGGAGTCTTTTTGGACTATCCTGGTCAACAACTCAAAGTAAGAAATCTCCTATCTGGCACTGTTTCAAGTAATAAAAGATATTGAAAAATTATTGTTCTTCCCCAAAGCAAGATTTCTTTAAATCCTTAAAAAGCAGGATGAGGGGCTGGAGAGATAGCCTAGCGGTTAGGAGCGCCGACGCTCTTGCAGAGGACCCGGGTTCGATCCCCAGCACCCACATGGCGGCCGAGAGCCGTCTGAAACTCCAATTCCAGGAGAACTCCAGTTCCAGGGGAATCCGACACCCTCGCGGCATTGCACGACACGTGTGCACAGACTTGCCTGCAGGACAGTCCACTTCATACACTACAGAAATTAAAAAGCAGGATGAGGAGATGGAGAGATGGCTCAGTGGTTAAGAGTACTGACTACACCTACAGAGGCCCTCAGTTCAATTTCCAGCACCCACATGATTCCAGGGGATCAGATGCCTTCTTCTGACTTACTTGGGCATTGCATGACATAGGTGCACTTAAACACATGCACCCAATACAGTCATACATATAAAATCAAAATAATAAGAAGCAGAAAAATTCAAATGTATTAACAAATCCCCAAATTTTTTTACCATAGGTCTTGAAGCCACTTTCTGTTGCCAGACTCCCACTGGGGGACCCAAAATTTCCCTTGCTGAGACTTTTCAGTCAGTAATCTCCCCCATATTTTCTCTATGGTAGTGAGCTTAATGCTTCAGGAAATTGAAATATATTTCTTCATTCGGCTAAAAATAAATCAAAGAGATGTTGAACTGTTCACATGCAGGAAAGCCCAAATCGTACCTGACACTTTCATTTACCCACTTGAAGTCAGAACCAAATGAGACCTCACCCTGTTGCCCCAGGGAGCTGGGACATCACTGCAGCATGCACTGCTGCAATGTCATTTGCATTTTACTAATGAGGTGTTTTGAAAAATAAAGTTAATTGCACTGTCTAAGCTTGTTTCCAGTTGCTGTGACGAAACACTCTGACCAATACCAACTTGGAGTGGAAAGGGTTTATTTGGCTTACATCTCCTGGGTCATAGTTCATCACTTAGGGAGCCCAAGGTAGGAACCTGGAGGCAGGAGCCAAAGCACAGTGCATGGAAGAATGCGTCTTACTGGCTTGTTCCCCTGGCCCATGTTCAACTCTTTCTTATACAATCCAGGACCATTTACCTAGGGGTGGCATCTCTCTCAGTGGGCTTGGATTTCCAACATTTTTCCACAATTAAGAAAATGCCCCATAGACATGGCTACAGGCCAGTTCAATGGAGGCAGTTCCCCACCTGTGGCTCCCTCTACCCAGGCGTGTCAAGTTGACAACTAAAAGTACCCAGGACAGGAGGCACAAAACAACCAAATTTTTCTGGTGTGTTAAGTCTTGAACTAAATTCACATGCTTTCTGTTATCCCAACCAGAAGATTTCCAATGATCTGGAAAGACAGGCAGTAGAACTCGAATATTGATTTGCCCAATTAACTCTTAGAATTTTGGCTCTAAATGGAACTGATAGTCCAGGTAACTACTAGTTATTAAAATATGTTGATACTAGGGCTGGAGAGATGGCTCAGTGGTTAAGAGTGCTGACTGCTCTTGCAGAGGACCCGGGTTCAATTCCCAGCACCCACATGACAGCTAGAAACCGTCTTTAACTCCAGTTCCAGGGGAATCTGACGCCCTCTTCTGACCTCCGTGGTATTGCAGGACACGGGTGCACAAACCTACATGCAGACAGTACACTCATATACATAAAAAATAATTAAAAAATTAAAATATGTCGATATTACAGTATTTTAAGTATACAATTCATGGAAAAAGATATCCTATCCATTCAACGTTGCAAATAATGTCTCACATGTCCTGGGTTGAGGCCTGGAAGGAAATTGTCAGAGACAAAGGGAGAGCTAGCATGCAAAATACGGGAGTCTGCTGGGTCTGTATCAGGGAAACATAATCCCCATTAGTCTTCTTCTCTTTACTGTTTCTTCTTGAGGCAGATCATTCTCCTGAATGCTTCTTTGAGCTTAGAATTACTCAATATGATTATGATTGAATGGCCAGCAGGATATGCTGCCATGACTTCCTTCACCAAAAAAAATTGATGACTTCTGTATGTAATTCTAAACGTCATATTTGCCATGAAGGCAGCAAAGTAAGAAATAAAGAAGCAAAAGAATGTGGTCACTGTTTTTAATGCATTCATATGGGCTTGTGTTCTGGCATTTGAAAACTTGAGAGATTTGTTTTGCATCTGATACCTGTGCTTATAAAGAGAGATAAATAGCATAGAGGTGCACATCACAAATATGCTGAGAGGGAGTACTAAGGCCAAGTTAACAAGAAGCAACTCATTATTTTTCCAAAACCCGACTTCACTATTGTTTACCATGGGGTTTGTCAGGACATAACCACCTTCAATTAAAGGGGGACCTGCTTTGATACACAGAGCTGCAGTGCCCACAGAGGCCAGCAAGCTGCCCAGAAGCAGCCCAAGTATCAACTTTGAAATCCTGAATTTCAGCCAAAGAAACCAGGGGTGAGTGAAGCTTGAAATCTTGAGGCAATAAAACACAGAAAGGCAGGAGGCAAACCAGAGACCTGTAGAGCTGAAAAACATCCAAATGAAAATCATGTTGGGACCATAAATATTGGTCTCATAAGCAAATGGAAAAAACACAGAGAAGAAGCTCTGTGTCATCAATATCACCTGCAGGCCAAATCTGGACAGTGCTGTGCTTATTAGGAGGATTTGCAACAGTAGGATCTTTCTGATCTTGATCAAGTCATAACAGTTCACAAGGATAAGAAATCCATTCACTGTAATCCCTATGGAGAACTCCACTGTCATGATGACCATATGAGAGATGGCTATGGAAGGGAAGGCCATGATGAATCTCAGCACTGTCTTGGGTGATCTTGGGACCTTTGTATTGATGGTCTTTCACACAGGGGAAGTCTGACTTGCTGTCAGCCCCTGCTTTTCTTTAAGGAAGAAAATTAGAGGGTCAGCATTTTGAATCTGGTGCTCACTCTGAGAATGCAAATCCAAAGATTTGAATGATGTTTGGGTCTTCCAATTTCATCCACAGAAAGATTACTGTATATGAACTACCTGATCTCTAATTCAGTCTTACAGAAAATCTGATCTCAAAGATGCTTCATTTAGTCTGCTGCCATTTATTCTTGTCTTCTCTTTATTCCCTAAGGCCAAACATAACAACTGCAATGCATATGTTTATTTCCATCTATTGCTGATAATGTCCAATCTCATCTGTGGCTTGCCCCAGACTATATGGCTCTTCCCAGAATACTTTAGGATAAGTCACAATGGATACTCAAAAAATGTTAGTTTCTACTAACAGATTAAATGTACATTCTTGTGATGTGCATATATATATATATATATATATATCAAAATATATATATCAAAATATAAATATATCAAATATATTCATATATTTCTGGAGAGAAATAATTTCACAAGAGGCTAAGAAGAGGACTCTGTAAGAGTACCAAAAATACAAATAGCAAATAACCTGATTTGCCATTCACTGCCAATGCTGATTATGCTTTTTACAGTTCCACAGGGTCTTTCATGAAATGTAACCTACAGGTACTGAAAGAAATGTAAATACTATCAGTCCAACTTTCTGACCAAATGCCAGCATCCTCACCCATGTTCCACATTTCACAGCTCACCCAAATGTAGAAAGACTGATTCCATCTCTATCACTTTTAAAATTCTGGCTTAATGATTCATATCAAGAACCTGGTTTTCATTCTGCCTGATTTCCAGCCCTGATGCTTTTGTTTAAAAACATAGCTTTGCTATTTGCTTGCCCTCTGCTTGGCTTCCTGAAAGCCTTGCCACTTCTGGGTGCAGGTAAAAAATCTTCAGCAGAATTCTACATCCAGGTGAGTGTTATGACCCTGAGATGAAGGAAGGAGAAATGAAAGCTACATAGTTTACAACTTAGCCTAAGTTAAATATAAGAAAAGGATATAAATGCCAAGGGTTTTCAAATACTGTATACCTATATTAAATTCTTGGTTAAAATAAAAATTCAATCAATATAAGTCATCAGTTTTTCAAAAATTGTTTTGATTTAGTTGTAATTTTGTTTCACTAAGTGGTCTTGCTGATTTAAAGATGCTTGAACCAATGAGGTACTTCAGTTTGCACGCACACACACATACACACATGTGCACATACATACGTATATCTGTATCTACATCTACAACTACATCCATATCCACATCTATATCTATATCTATCTATCTATCTATATCTATATCTGTATCATCTATATCTATCTATCTGGGTAGATGATATATATTACAAATTATTATGTATGATAGACTCAAAACCTTGAAATATCTTTTAATTTAAATTAATATTGATATATATTGGTTTTTACTATAGTATAAGAAGCTATAGTCCAAAAGACATGGTCATATACTTCGTATTTTAGTGCAGCATTGGAGATCCTTTTATAAGATATCTTTACATAATAACCAGGATTTGAATTTGTAACAATCAGCAAATTCTTTTCTTCATTCTCAAGTTATCCTAATCTTTTCTCTGAACTTTCCATGGTGTGTTAGGATTTAAAAAGATGAGCTAATATCCAGAAAAATTTTATTATTTTTATTTTATGCTCATGAGTGTATTGCTTGCATGCATGTAAGTACACCTATATCATACAATGTGCACAGAGGTCAAAAGGGAGTGTCAGATCCCCGGAACTGAAGTTAAACTGGCATGTGGGCACTGGGAATTGAACCCAGGTCCTCTGCAAGAGCAGTCAGTGCTCTTAACTGCTGAGCCATATCTCCAGTCCCCAGAAATTGTTTATAATAAAAATATTAACATTGAAATCAAAATAAATTATCCCGATGGAGATATTCTAAAAAAAATCTCATTATTAAAATTACATTTTTACATACAACCCAGGTATCCTATGGATATAACTTTAAGAAGTTTGTTTAAATTTTCCTTCTTAGATAAATATGTACTCTAAAGAAAGAATTGATCTCCACTGACTATTAACATGCTTTAAAAAGTTTCTCATCTGAGTTAGTTTCAACCCACCTTGCTTGTCACATTGACACAGGTGCAGCTAGCCACAGGGTCTGGGGCTAAATGATTCTGCTCTGAGATTTGAATTTACCCAGAACTTATTTCATTGTGAGATCCTGGATTCTGGTTCATTTGCCTCTTTATATGTATGATTTAATTGAAGGGAAAACTTGACTTTTGCAAGAACTACTCTAAATGTATAATTGGCATTAAACTACAATTATTTTGTATTTGCATTTGTGATTTTCCTGTCATGTGTTTACTGATTTGCATTTGCCCTGTTGAGTCACATTTAGAAATGGAGTTTTAGTGCAGAGCTCTTTCTCAGGTATAGCCAAAGTTCATGGTGACTGAGGAAGTCTTTTTTTGTAAATTTCTTATTGAATTTTTGTGTATTTCATATAGAACATCTTAAACTTCTTTATACTCCCTTCCCCCTTGGTACTTTCCTATAGCTCCCCCTCCCCACTGGAATTTTTACATTCTGTCATTTATGCTAAGGCCTACAGAGTCAAGTTCATGTCCCCAGGCATACCTCAGTGTAAGTTCATTCATTGAATTCTAATCAGACTATCTAGAGTCCCTTCCTTTAACATTATATTTCACAGGCTTTTTAGAGTTTTTTTTTTGAAGACACTGGATATTTTTTTAAATTTTATTTATTTTTGTATGTGTATGAATGTACTGTCTGCATGTAGGTTTGTGCACCCGTGTCGTGCAATGCTGCAGAGGTCAGAAGAGGGTCTCGGATTCCCCTGGAACTGGAGTTCTCCTGGAATTGGAGTTACAGACAGTTCTCAGCCACCATGTGGGTGCTGGGGATCGAACCTGGGTCCTCTGCAAGAGCAGTCAGTGCTCTTAACCACTAGGCCATCTCTCACACTGGATATTTATAACAAATTTTACTTGTTATCCCCTTTCAATAAATATAAATTCTTATAGATGCTCACAAGGTTCTTGAGAGTTGCTATACCCCTGATGAAACTCTTTGAGCAATGTGGTGTACCACAGTCATCTGATTATAACATGAAGAACATAAATTAAATGGAAAATTGGGGTGTACAGGGGGCTTGCAAAATGGCTTAGTGGTTAAGGGCATTTGCCACCAAAACTGGTGACTTGAGTTTGATCCCTAAAATCCACACAGTGGAAGGAGAGAAACTAATCCTGAAAGTTGTCCTCTGATTCCTACATATGTGCCGTGACACAGGTAAAATTACATATACAAAATAGATAACAGATAGAAGACAGATGATAGATGTAAAAAAAACACTGAAAGTCCTCTGATTCCTATGTATGTGCCATGACACAAGTAAATTACAAAATTGATGTCAGATAGAAGATAGATGAAAGATGATAGATGTAAAAAAAACAACTACAGCAAAAAAAGAGGATAAAAGAATATTAGGATATAAATTAAATACTGATGTTATATCTAGTTATTTCAGACACAGAATTTGCTTATTTGGCTTTTACAGGTTATAACTACTCAGGTATTTGAATTTTTAAAAGAACCACATTATTAGAGTAGGCGTTTTACAGAACATGAAAAGAAGTTGAATCTTAAATCTATTCTCAAAATTGAAAATATTTTTTCTGATAATTTATCTTCTATCCTGGTGTTACTATCAAAATTTTGCAAAGGATTGCCTTAATTTTTTACTGAATTTTTATTTTGTTACTTTTGTACTATGTTTTGTTCATATGTAGACCTATCTGCACCCCTCTCAATAACCCCCACCTGATTTCATTATAAATATATGACCTATGTAGTCAAACCTGTGTCCCCAAATGCCCTTTGGTGTTGATTGATCTACCAGAGCCTGGGGAGCCTATCCAGCACAACACCCTTGAAGAAAACTGTTTCTTCTCCCCGCAGCCACTGGTTGCTAATATTTTCTCAGCTAGGACTTGAGCTTCCTACTAGGCTTCCCACTTCCATGCTAGGGTTTTGTTTGGCTTGAGCTTACATGAGTGTTGTGCATGTTGTCACCATTGCTCTGAGTTCACATAAACAATGGTCCAACTGTAGGGAAAATATTGTTTCCTTCTGGTCACCCACCACTTCTGGCCCTTACTATCTTTCTGCCCCCCACTTCCATAATGATCCCTGACCCTCAGGAGGCAGAAGTTTGATATAGGCTTCCTATCCAAGGATAAGCACTCTGCAGTCTCTTATTCTCTATACATTGGCCAGTTGTGGGTTTTTGTGTTAATTACCATTTACTGTATAAGGAAGCTTCTCTGGTGAGAGTTGAGAGATGTATCAATCTACAGGTTAATTAATCCAGTCATTGTGCTGGAGAGGTTGTGGGGAAAGGGGAACACTCATCCATTGTTGGTGGGAATGTAAACTTGTACAACCACTGTGGAAAGCAGTGTGGAGAACACTTAAAAGAGTCAAAATGATTCTACCACCTGACCCAGCCATACTACTCCTGGGTATATACCCACAAGACTCATCCTACTGCAAAGATACACGCACATCTATATTAATTGCAGCTCTCTTCATAATAGCGAAGAGCTAGAACCAACCCAAATACCCCTCAACTGCCCAGTAGATAACAAAAATATGGTACATCTACAAAATGGAGTTCTATGCAGCTGTAAAGAAAGATGACATCATGAACTTTGCAGGTAAATGGATGGAACTCGAAGCCATTATGCCAAGTGAAGTAACACAGTCCCCCCAAAACAAATGGGGAATAGTTTCCTTCATTTATGGATGATAGCACCAAATCCCCCAATTGAAAGGCAAGCTGAGCAACGTGATTGTTATATATCTTTCTATCTGAAAGCAACTGTGATGTTATAATGTGAATCTTTGTTTTTATATATACCTTTTTTATAATGTTTTTACTGATGTTTTGTGTATTTCAGACATTATTTCTCAGTTCAGTTTAGACATATCCCCCTTTCTCCGGTCCCACCCCACCCCAGATCATGCATTCTGCCATAAATATTCTGCATCTTTCACTCTGTCTTTTTTTAAGTTTAGGAATTCACATTTTCCTTCTTTAATTTTATATTACTCTAAAATATTAATCCATACTTTCCACTCATATACAATAATTACAGAGTCTGAAAGTAAGTGCTGGATCTATTCTAGAGCCCATTAAGAGATTTACATTGTAACAACATAGTTGCTTTCAGATAAACAGAAATATAACAATAATGTTGTTCAGTTTGCCTTTCATCTTGGGACTTGGTGTTAGCATCCAGAAATGAGGGAGACTGCTGCTTGTTTTTCTGGGACTGTGTTACTTCACATAACATAATGGCTTCGAGTAACAAAAGACCCCAAATAGCTAAAGCAACCCTGAGTGAAAAATGCAATCCAGGGGGGATTGCTCTACCAGACTTCAAGTTATATTACAGGGCCACAGTCATAAAGACAGCCTGGTACTGGCACAAAAACAGACCCATTGACCAATGGAACAAAATTGAAGATCCAAACTTGAGCTCATACAATTTCAGCCTCCTCATATTTGACAAAGGGGCAAGAAACCCTCAATGGAAGAAGGATAGCATCTTCAGCAAATAGTGCTGGCAAAACTGGATCACCATTTGTACAAGAACAAAATTAAACCCCCTACCTCTCACCCTGTACAAAAATCACCTCCACGTGGATCAAAGATCTCAATGTGAAACCTGAAACCCTGAAGGTGATAGAAGAAAAAGTTGGTAACAACCTACAAGACATAGGAGTAGGAAAAGACTTTCTTTTTTTTTGTATTTTTTTATTGATGCTTTGTGTATTTCATACATCATTTTCCAATTCAGTTCAGGCATATATCCCCTTCCCTTCCCCCCACCCCACCCCTACCCATCCCAGATCATGCATTCTACTGTAAGTTTTCTGCATCTTTCTCTGCTTTTTTGTTTTGTTTTGTTTTCATTTTTTTTTAACAATAAGTGATAATTTGTGAGTACAAGCATCCTTCATGTAAAACCAATTTGCAAGCATTTGTGCCCAAACCCACACAGCTCATGGGTCCCACCATCCAGCAGGGGGGGCTTGTATGTTCAATCAAGTTGATCAAATGAGTGTCCAGTCTATATTATTGTAGTTTCCCCATTAACCCCAATCACAGCCCTTACATTCTACCATGCCCCCTCTTCCGCAGATTGTTCCCTAGGCTTAGAAAAGGGGCACAGGTGGATGAGAAGCAAAACA
>VZQC01003726.1:2004791-2025823 GCA_009823505.1 Rhizomys pruinosus | reverse complement strand
TAATGTAGGCACTTAGAGCTATAAACTTTCCTCTTAGGACTGCTTTTAAAGTGTCCCATAGGTTTTGCTGCGTTGTATTATCATTGTCATTCAGTTCCAGGAATGTTTTTATTTCTTTCTTTATTTCTTCCTTTACCCATTCATTATTCAGGAGAGTGTTGTTTAGTCTCCATGTGTTCTTGTAGGTTGTAGGGTTTATCCTGGTGTTGATATTGAGTTGGAAAAGACTTTCTAAATCAAACAGCAGCTGTACAGGAAATAAGGTCAATAGTTGCCAAATGGGACCTAACTCATCAAACTCCAAAGCTTCTGTACAGCTAAAGAAACAATCAAGGAAGTGAAGAGAAAACCCACAGAGTGGGAGGAAATCTTCACCAGTGATTCATCTGACCGAACATTAACGTCAAGAATATATAGACTACTCAAAAAACAAAGAAGAAAACAAATGACCTACTCAAAAGATGGAGTAAAGAGCTGAACAGAGACTTCACCAGTGAAAAAGTAAAGATGGCTGAGAAACATCTTAAAAAGTCTTCAACATCATTAATAATTAAGGAAATGCAAATTAAAATGACTCTCAGATATCATCTCACTCTAATATGGCTAGCTAAGATAGAGCACAAAAGACACCAAATGCTGGAGAGGTTGTGGGGAAAGGGAAACACTCATCCACTGCTGGTGGGAATGTAAACTTGTACAACCATTATGGAAAACAGTGTGGATAACCCTTAAACGACTCAAAATGAGCCTACCACCTGACCCAGCCATACCACTCCTGGGTATATACCCAATAGACTTATCCTACTGCAAAGATACATGCACATCCATGTTTATTGCAGCTCTCTTCACAATAGCGAAGAGCTGGAACCAACCCAAATGCCCTTCAACAGACCAGTGGATGACAACAATGTGGTATTTCTACACAATGAAGTTTTACTCAGCAGTAAAATAAGATGATGTCATGAACTTTGCAGGTAAATGGATGGAACTCAAAGCCATTATGCTAAATATGAATCTCTTAATGAACTTAATTAACTTAATTAACTTATCTCTTACTTTCAGACATGGTTATTAATGTATATGGGTGGAAGGTATATATTCATATTTTAAAGAGTAATATAAATTAAGGGGAAAATGTGAGCTCCTAAACATATATTGCAGTTAACGTACAGTTTATTCCTGGAGGACATAATTCTGGTACATATTTGATGTTTATATAGGCAGATTTTGGAGCAATACAATTGGGAGGAAACTACAACAACATAAGGACTGGGTCAAAGAATGGACTGATATAGTTAAATTCTGCCCCAAACAAACCTTTACAGAGAAAAACTTAAAAAAGACTAAGAGAAAAATGCAGAACATGTATGACAGAATGCATAATCTGGGGTGGGGCAGGGGGAAGGTAAAGGGGAATGTGTCTAAATTGAACTGAAAAATGATGAAATTGAAATGAAAAATGAAATACACAAAGCATCAATAAAAGTATTATATTAAAATAATAAAAGGAGTTAGTTTAATACTATGTCCATTTAGCAGAGTAATATTAATAGTCTCTCCCCTATGGCTTGTGACCTGTTTAGCCACAGGTTCCTAGGCTTGATAGCAGTGTCAGGTAGGGGCTCCATCTTTCGAAGGAGTTCTTAAATTCAATCTGAAAGTAGTTGGTTACTCCCACAGGTTCCTAGGCTTGATAGCAGTATCAGGTAGGGGCTCCATCTTTCGAAGGAGTTCTTCAATTCAATCTGAAAGTGGTTGGTTACTCCCACAGTTTCCTAGGCTTGATAGCAGTGTCAGGTAGGGGCTCCATCTTGCGAAGGAGTTCTTCAATTCAATCTGAAAGTGGTTGGTTACTCCCACAGTTTCCTAGGCTTGATAGCAGTGTCAGGTAGGGGCTCCATCTTGCGAAGGAGTTCTTCAATTCAATCTGAAAGTGGTTGGTTACTCCCACAACTTTTGTGCAGTTATTTCACCAGTGGGCCTACCTTGCAAGGCTGGTTGTAGCTCACACGATTCACAGTGGGTAAGGTTAACAATTCATTTTCTATTATAGCAGGCATGGCACTTTCCAAAACTATGAACGTTAGCCAGTAGGGATGAAGCTTCGAAGTCAATACTAGCTTGAATTTTCCTTGTTTGTTCAACAATATTCAGCAATAGGAACTTACTGTCAAGTTCTGTTGGGTAGCCAAGAGCAGGGGCAATGATTTTCATTATAAAAGCTCGCAAAGAAAATTGGTTTTATAACTAAAATCAACCCAATGATGTAGTTTAATTCTTTGAAAATATTCAAAACACCTTTAGAATTTGGTAACACCCTGACTCAAAATTTCACATGGATTCTTTGTTGATGTTACTATGTAGTTCCAGGAAATAAAAGAAGGATCTCTAGACTTAAAACAGATTCCCTGCCCACGCATTGCAAGCATTTCATGTACTCTTGCTGAAACCGTGTTGAGAAACCAGTCTGAAGCCTTTCAGAATGTCTGAATATCATTTTTATGTTCAGTGCAGTTTTTCTTTAATTGAATTCCAATAGATTTTCTCTATAGATTTTGGGCTTAGAGATGGAGTAAATTTTCTGTTTCTATTTGGCTTCTGATTTTCCTACCTCGCTTTTTAGAATAATATCAAGTACCAGATATGTAATAGAGAATCCAAGCAGGGTGATGATCATTTGAGTCACAATTCTACCTACAACAGACTGATTCATGTACTTGCTGTTCTGGATGTATCTGATTGTTCCAAGGAAAAGTAGACATAAGAAAAAAATTAATAAAATTTGATAAATATATTCATATTTGATAGTATCTCATGTTTATTTGCCACAATTTTAGTATTTACTGTGTTCCCCAGACACACACTTGCATATCACTTCATTATTTCTAGATAAATGTGCAATTGACTCATTTATGAAGGGAGTGAAGAAGCTTAAAACTGAGGAAAGAATAGGAAGGATTTGAATATAGGTTGTTTCTTGTTAATAAATCTATCATTCTAATAATTATCTTTGGGCAAATCAGAAAGAGTCATGAACTGTACTCCTCTGTCCTCATTACTATGTTGGTGACCACAACAGCACAGTACATTCAGAATGGAATACATCGTTAGGGAATAAAAATCTACATAAACTCATGAGAATTACAGTTGATTAACTATAATTCTTGTTCCCCATATACAGAAATAGGAAAAATAGCAATTCATTTTTAAGAGAGTGCCTGTGAAAGGGAGAAACTAGAATTTTGGGCTTAGGTTGTTAGCATATGCAACTTTACTTCAGCGCCATGGGACTAATGCAGTAAATAGGAAGTAAAATGCAACAGTAAGCATTCAACAAATAGTCTCACCACATCTGTAAAGAATGAAGCACAACTAAGTTCATAGGAAAGATAGAACTTCTAGGGCTCATACAAATATTGATATTAGAATAAAGGACTCATTTCCTATAGTGAAAGAAAGATGGAAATCTACACCTAGATTTTGTCCATGTTATCAGAAAAATCTTCTGCCAAATGTGTAAGAGGATGAGCTGCCCTTGCATAAGCTGTGTCTCATCTAGGGAAGGTAGAGTAAGATTTCATGATGTACTATTTGCCACTGAGAATTTATTATAGCAAAGACATAACATGTGTTCTATTTACATTCCCAGACTCAAAAAGTCTGTACCCTACTTCTACCTAAAAATGTATTTATCCATTCATTTAGACTTTATAAAATTAGTGTACGCCCTGATTGTTGATTTATCAGTAATCACTTAAATAAATTTGACATACTGTTAGGTGAACTTTGTCTAGGAAGTTTAGGAATATTTTTAAATGGTAATTCAATGTAACGTGCAACAATGAATTCTATTACATGGAATTTTCTTAATAAAATAAAACAAGAATATGCACAGCTAGCATATTTTATCTTTTATTTTTTAGTAATTAGTATTTTATTTATTTGTTATTATTTTTGTAGAAACAGTGCAATTGAACCCTGGGATTCATGTATACTAAGCAAATATTCCAATATTGAGCTTAAGTGTCCCTCAGTTCATAGTCACTGGTATTTTTAAAACCCTTCCTTTTGCCATACAACACTTCTGCAAAGATGTACATACAATCATGTTGTAGATTGACATTAGAACCACAGGAGATTAGATAATATGCATCTAACTGTGTTTGTCTCTTTAAAGTGAGTCAGCAGGAATAAAAGCTGTTTTCTATTTCTACTAGGGAAACTGACATCCCCTCTGTGGGTTCTTAGTCTCTTCAATAAAATAGTTTTAAAATGGAGTTCATATGAAACACAAGAACAATTTTATTTATTTATTTATTTATTTATTTATTTATTTACTTACTTACTTATTTTTTCTGAGGCAGGAGCCCAAGCTGGAACTTACTCTGTAGACCAGTCTGGCCTTGAACTCACAGAGATCTGCCTGCCTCTGCCTCCTGAGTGCTAGGATTAAAGGAGTGTGCCACCATACCCAGCTTAAAGACTGTTCTTAGCTGCCATGTGTGTGTGCTGGGAATTGAACCCAGGTCCTCTGCAAGAGCATTTTGTGCTCTTAACCACTGAGCCATCTCTCCAGACCCCAGAACAACTTTATAGAAGTAGAGAAAAAACAACAGAACAGGCAGAGTGTTAATCTTGGCAGCTGCTGAGAGGAGGGATCTGGAGAAGAGGAATGGCTCGTGATTGGGCTGGCATATTCAGCAGAAGACGTCAGCGAGCAGCCGCATCATGGCAGCAAGAAGCTCCACGGCAAAGGAGGGTGGGTTCAGAAATACAATGGGAAAGCCCAAGGTGGCGGAGAAAACATGCTTCGTCCTTGTAAGTGTCTGAAAGAAAGAGATCAGAAAGAAGAAAAGGGGAATGTTGTGCTTTTCTGAGTTAGGATTCAGAAAAGTGGGCAGACTGAATAGAAGTGCATGATGTGGGGTCCACNAATTTACATCCAAATCTTATGTACTTTTCTATGACCATATTGCAGCTAATTGGTTTCTTTTATCTTTTTTTTAATGTTATTTATTTCTGTATGTGTACGAGTGTACTGTCTGCATGTAGGTTTGTGCACCCGTGTCGTGCAATGCCGCGGAGGTCAGAAGAAGGTATTGGATTCCCCTGGAACTGGAGTTCTCCTGGAATTGGAGTTTCAGACGGTTCTCGGCCACCATATGGGTGCTGGGGATCGAACCCGGGTCCTCTGCAAGAGCGGTCAGCGCTCCCAATTGCTAGGCCATCTCTCCAGCCCATTCTTCCCATTTCTTTAGTATGGCTTTATATGAATCAGTCTTGCTGAGGAGTAGTCTCTTGACTACTAACAGACAATTCATAGACCCAGTTGGATTCACCCCTAAGGGGAGGAGACAATAGTATATATAGTGTTTTAATTCTTGCAGTAGATCAGAATGACTTCTCATCACTCAAGCCCAGAGGTATTCGATTCTTTTTATCAGGCCTTAAGGCGTGGTAAAGCTGAGGTTTACCTTTTAGTGTTACCAGGGAAATGAGGGATAGGGCCCAAAGCTTCAGTGACCTCTGTAACATTGCCCCCCTCAAGAGTGGGGACTCTAAAGCAAGGTAATTAAGGAGATAGACTGAAATTGGATAATATACATTAACAATTTCCACCATGAAAATCCAGAGATCTAGTTCTAAAGCTGTTCACCATAAGGGATTAGTGTTTGATTTGGAGTTTCAGTCCTAATCTAGGGTAGTTTTCAGACAGGTGTGCTCAGTTTGGAGGAGATAAGAAAGCAGAGCTCTCTTCTGCCATTCTTACCTGGAGAAGCAACAATAGTTCTTGCTTCTGGCCAAGGACAACTGTTCCCTTTTGGTGTTCCTGCCCCTGAACTGCCAATTTTTTTCTCCTGTCTTCATCAATATTAATTAACCTTGAAAACCAAGGTAAACAATTCAGTAATATTGTTTCCATTACTAAATGCTTAAGAATGACTGCTTCCTTCTATGTTATTTTACTAAGATATTATTGGTATGGATATTTAACATTTGCTATGGGATGTGATCTAAGATAATTATATACTTGTATTAGTTTACATATGAGGTGTTCAAAAAATAAGACTCAGTTGTTGAAGGCTGGTGATAAAATTGAGGTGACTTGATAATGGAGCATTAATGTCATGAATGAATTAATCCACTGATGAACTCATGGCTGAACGTGCTATAGGAAGTGAATCCTAGTTGGTGGCCTTCCTAGAATACTTGACAGAAACAACTCAAGGGATGAAAGGGTTATGTTGGCTCCTGGTTTCAAAGAATTTTCAATTCATTTTGATAGGAAATGAATGCCAGCTGAAATATGGTGGAGGATTGTTCACATAGTGGTAGACAGGAATCAGAGACTGTAGCTGGAAATAGGCAGGTAGAACTTTCAAACTCTTGCCTGTAATAACCTACTTTTTCCAGCCAAGCTTCATTTCCTAAAAGCTCCATAGTTTTCAAAATAATACCACAGGCTGGGGCCAAGAATTCAAAGCATTGGCTTATGGAGACACTTTAGATTTAAACTATAACATTCTGTGGCGCACGCCTTTAATCCTAGCACTCGGGAGGCAGAGGCAGGCGAATCTTTGTGAGTTCAAGGCCAGCCTGGTCTACAGAATGAGTTCCAGGACAGCTGGGGCTACAGGGAGACCCTGCCTCGAAAAGACCAAAAAAAAAAAAAAAAAAAAAACATTCTGTCTGAGACTTCTAAAGGTTTGTGGCTATCTCAGTGTGAAATGGATTTAGCCAGAATCAAAGTTGACCACCTCCCAGGGTCTTAGTAGCTATGTCATTGTTCAAAAGTTAAAAGTCTCTTCTGACACTAAAGGGAAATTCTTAGTCAAAAACCTATGCAAAATAAAAAGGAAGGCTCTATGTTTTCAATATACAATAATACAGGACAAATGCCCCTATTTCAAAAGGGAGGAACAGGAGGAAAACAAGAAAGATATCAAACCAAAGCAAAACCAAAGCCCAGGATGGTAAACACCCAACCTTGTACATAAATGTTCAGCAACTGGTGCATGTAGTGTCATCCTTTGGACTCAAAAAGACTTGGGAAGCTCTGCCCCTACAGCCCTGCAGCATGCATTACACATCAGCTCCATACAGTCTGCCCCCCACAAGTGCCTGCAGTGTTCCTCAACAATCATGGCATCACCAACATTCTAGACTCTCATTTCTGTACTAACTTCTCCATCACCAAACCTTCACTGAGGGGCTCTGCAGGGAATGTAGCTCTGTTGCACTTTGCTCGGCTTTAAAGCTTTTCTGTGAAAACTTGGTAAAAGTCTCCACAACCTCTAACTTGCACACTCTGCATGCATTCAAAAACAGCACCACAAGGGGTGGACAAACCTACACGCAGACAGTACATTCATACACATACAAAAATAAATAAAATTTAAAAACAGCACCACAAGGGGGATATACGTTTTATGGCCAGCTTGAGAAGAAACCGAGCTCTGAATGTCCAGGTTAATAAATCCAGAAGGACATTTTCCTACATGGTCTTTTTTTTTCCAGCAGGGTACCTGGAAACTCCCTCTGTTCAAGCATTTTTTTTTTCAAACACTCTACTTTCAAAATGTCTTTCAAATGGGTTTGTACTGTTATGGCCCAAACACCTTTGATGGGAAAGATCTACCCTCCAGCAATTTTCCAATACAATGAAATTGGCTTCTCATTAAAGAAGCTACTTTCCTTAACAGTTACATCCACTTTGTCCATACTTGGTTTGTTAACTAGAAGGTTCTCTTTTCCTAGCAAAACTGTTTTGTTTTTTACATTTTTTTCTGTTCTACTTTTTGCCCTGGATTCTCATTGTAAATCTGGCTCAAAACAGAATAGAATAACAATGCCATGCTAGATGTAATGTCTTGAAGTTTCTTCTAATAAATTAATTTGTCCATTTCTAAAATGTTCAGGACATGGTAGAATATAGCCAGATTATTTGCTAGAATGCAACATGAATAGCCACTAGTGTAATTTCTGACAGACTCCTTATTCTCTTTTGAAGCTTGTCAAGTACTATCTACTATTTGCGTTTTTGGCATGCTGGTATTCTGAACTCTCATTAGGGTCGGCCAGTATGCTCTGATTGCAGCCTTCGAGCTTCTCTAGCCTACATCTCCATCTCAGTCAGCCTTCCTGCAAACCATTTCTGAAGGCCTAATAACATCATGGTCAGATGTCATTTATCCTAGTAACAGCCCCACTTCTTGTTACCAGTTTTCTTTACTATTTATTTCTCCATTATTGTACAGAAAATTTGGCAGAAATAACTTAAGGGAGAAAAGTTTACTTTGGTTCAAAGTTTCAGGGAGATTCCTGTCCATCCTAGCTATCAGAGAAGGCACAGGCCGTGTAGTAGAGGCTTGTTCATACAGTACTAGACACGAAGCAAACTGGATCCAGGGATGAATAAAACCTTCATCCTACCCTTAGAGACTGGCTTTTATTAGCAAGTCCTCACCTATTAATGATTTCATACTTTTTCAAAATAGGGCCATAAGGGCTGAGGAGATAGCTGAGTTGGTAAAGTTCTTGCCTTACAAGCATAGGAACTTGAGACTGAGCCTCAGAACCCAGTAAAAATGCAAAGTGCTGTGCGACACACATGTAATCCCAGCCCCAGTGAGGCAATGAGGGAAAGATCCCAGAGCTTGCTGACAAGCCAGTCTAGCCTAATTGCTGAACTCCAGCCAAAGAGACCCTGTCTCAAAGGCAAGTGGTGGCATTCCTGTGGATGACACATGATGTTCTGTTCTGGTCTCCAACATGTGATTCCCCAAACATATGATGAACACACTCAACCTGCAGACACACAGACATACACTCATTAGGAAAAGAAATGGGGTTACAAGCTTGGGATCTCCTGTTAAAATGTGAGCCTCTGGGGGGATATTTTAGGGTGAAATCACAATAAACATTGTTTACTTTCCTCAGACCCTTCCTAGGTCCTCTGTTTCTGATTCCCAGCTGGCCCAAGATGTGCAGCTTTGTTCTCCATGTATTCCCTGTCATGATGCTCTGCTTCTTTACAAAATAAAGTCAATGGATCCAAATGACCACAGACTGAAACCTCATGAGCCCAAATCATTCCTTCCTAATTAAGGTGTTTATGTCAAGTGGTTTTTCCCAGCAGGAAAGAGGCTGCTGTAAACTTATCCATAACTTCCAAAATTTTCTTCCCATCTCTTTTGCATGTCTCCTTCCTTTTGCCAATGTACTACATAACATAGGTTTCCTTTCTTGACAAACTTTTATTATACAACATTGCACTTATGCAAAGATTGTTCCTTATAAAGTTGGGTCACACTAACAGAATCTAGAATAGTTGGCAACTAATTAGTCAGAAAGAAAGCCTTTCTAAAAGTGTAAGAAATGAACAATGACTTATACTGAAATGAAGTTAGATGCTTAGTAATGCTTTGGCTATATCAAATTAAAGGAGAGAGAACTGTTTTCCCTGAGCATATTTACCTAAAGTGGTACCTTTATGATTTTTAAAATAATACGTTGAAATTTCTATCTTAAACCCATGTTAAAAATTGTTAGAGAAAACAGTTTGAAATCAAGATTATGAGATGAAGTGAAAATTTTGTTCTCCCAAGAGAATGGTATTGATTAGATCTTCAACAGAATAATAGATGAAAATTTCCCCAAACTAAAAAAAGACAAACCCATACAAATACAAGAAGCACATAGAACTCCAAATAGAAAAAATCAGAAAAGAAACTCCCTGTGCCATATCATAGTTAAAACACTAGATGCCCAAAACAAAGACAAAATTCTGAAAGCCAGAAGAGAAAAACAAGTTACACATAAGGAAAACTCTGTTAGAATTACAACTGACTCTATAAAGGGTGACAAGTTCTTATTGTGGCTTATAACATCTCCTAACAACAGTTTGTGGATTAGCATACCATCCAAACATCTGTGTCTATGCTTACAGCTTAGCTTTACATAATAATTGGTACTGCTTAAATGCCTATACATCCAATAGCTTGTGCTTTGGTAGTATGACTAAAAAGGGTATCACTGGAAAAGCTGTCAACCCATGAAGGGAAACAACCTGAACAGACTGGAGTCCAAAATGACAACTCCAAAGAAATTAGACTGTTTTCTTCTCACCCACTTGTGCCCCTTTCCCAAAGCCCAGGGAACAAACTGCGGAAGAGGAGGCATGGTAGATTGTAAGGGCTGCAGAGAGATAGGGGTGAATTGTGAGACTACAGGAATATAGTCTGGACTCCTAACTGATCAACATGCCTGTGCATACAAGCTTCTCCAACTGGACTATGGGAACATTGGGTTGTTCAAAATTTGGACATAGATACTTGCAAAATGCACCAATTACCTAATTGTATGACATACTGAGTAACACCAATGTTATCTGCAAACAACTGTGTCATTATATTGTAGAATCACTTAAAAATAAAATAATAAATTTAAAAAAAAAGAATTACAACTGACTATTCAGTGCAAACTATGAAAGCAAGAAGAATGTGGAGAAAAGTATTCCCAGTGCTAAACGACTATAGATGCCAACAAAGGTTACTATACCTAGCAAAAATGTGGATTATAGTTGAAGGAGAAAGAAAAAAAATCTTCCATGACATAAACAAGATGATAGAATACATGTCTGTAAAACCAACCCTTCAGAGAATACTTGAAACAATTCAAAGGACAGAAGACAGGAACAACTATCCCCAGGAAACTAGAAAGAGAAATTAATAAAAGCATAACTGCACAAGTACACACCTACACCAAAAATGCAAATGGTTAACAAGGTGAAAGGAAGCAACACACATCTTTCAATTATAACCTTAAATATTAATGGACTAAACTCCAATCAAAAGACAGACTGGGAGAATGGATTAGGAAACAGAACCCATCTATATGCTTTCTATAAGAAACCCATCTCACTCTCAAGGATAGCCACCAACTTAAGGTGAAAGGATGGAAAAAATATTCCATACAAATGGGAACAAAAAGCAAGCAGGAGTTGCTATTTTAATCAGACACAATAGACTTCAAAGTAAAAGTAACCAGAAGAAACAAAGAGAGCCATTACATCTTTATCAAAGGAACAATTAACCATAAAGATTTCACAATCAAGAATATATATGCACAAAACTCTGGTGCACCAAACTTTATAAAGACAATTCTCTAGGAAATCAAGGTACAGATTAACCCCAGCACACTCATAGTAGGGGACTTCAATACCCCACTAAGCCCTTGGCACAGGTCAACCAAACAAAGAATAAACCGAGACATCTGAACTGAGCAACATGATACAACAAATGAACCACACAGACATGTACCAAATATTCCACCCAAACACCAGAGAATACCCTTTCTACTCAGCACCCCACAGAACATTCTCCAAAATCAACCACATACTGGGACACAGGACAAACCTCAATAAATACAAAAAGATTGAAATAATTTCATGCATTCTATCAGACAATAGCACAATAAAGCTGAGTATCAAAAACCAGGATAAGCCCTACTATCCTACAAGAACACAGGAAGACTAAACAACACACTCCTGAATAATTAATAGGGTCAAGGAAGAAATAAATAAAAACATTCCTGGAACTAAATGAAAATGACAATAGAACACAACAAAACCTATGGGATACTTTAATAACAGTCCTAAGAGGGAAGTTTATAGCACTGGGTGCCTACATTAAAAAAAAAAAAAAAAAAAAAAAACCTAACCTCCTCCGTCAGCACCAGCTACACCTCATCTGCCTGGAGGAAACTACTGTGCAGCAGAGGAAGCCATATGCTGTATATCCCAAATCTAATTAGCTATTCGCTCTCTCCTTGAGGAATAACCCATGGCTGATTTAAGCCACAAGCTTACCTCCTCTAATTGGTTAGGAGATGTTTTAAACCACAGGAAGACCCTGCCCTCCTTACCGAATGAAAATGTAAACTCATGAAGTAAACATACCATCCAAACATCTGTGTCTATACAAAGTAACCTACCCTAACACGTCAGTACTGTTTAAATACTATATATCTAATTGTGTGTGCTTCACTCGTAGGATCGAAAGGCTATATATTCTACTGTTTCTTAAATCCCTTCAAATATCTAATTGCATGTGCTTGTTAGTATGGACTCAGAAAGGTATACCGGAAAAGCTGAAAGCCCATGAAGAAACAACAACAGCAGACTGACAAAGATGACCAACGGCAACCTCAAAGAAAGTAGACTTTTTGCTTCTCACCACTCTGTGCCCCTTTCAAGCCCTAGGGAAAGCAATCGTGAAGAGGAGCATGGTAGATATGTAAGGGAAATATAGACTGGACACTTAAATAACACTTGATTGTACATACAAGCACACCCCCCCAATGGATGGTGGGACCCATGAACTTGATTGAACATACAGCCCCCCCTGCTGGTGGTGGGACCATGAGCTGTGTGGGTTTTTGGGCACAACTGCTTGCAAATGGTTTTACATGAAGGAGCTTGTGTACTCCAAAATTATCACTTATTGTTCAAAAAAAAAAAGACAAACAAAACAAAACAAAAAAGCAGAGAAAGATGACAGGAAAACTAACGGCAGGGGACAGCAAGAACAGCATGCATGATCTGGGAGGGTAGGGGTGGGGTGGAGGGAAGGGAAGGGGATAAATGCCTGCTGAACTGAATTGGAAAAATATGTATGAAATTCCCAAAACGCATCACATAAAAAAAAAAAACGAAAGAACAGAAATAACAATCTAACACTGTAGTTAAAAACACATGAGAAACAACAACAAATGCACCCTAAACCCAACAGAGGAAGAAATCACAAAAATTAGAGCAGAAATCAATGAAATAGAAACAAAGAAAACAATACACAAAAATCAATGAATCCAAAAGTTGGTTCTTTGAAAGAATAAACAAGATAGAGAGATCAGACTTCTAGCCCAGTTAACCAAAAGAAAGAAAGAGCAACTCCCTATCAATAGAATTCATGATGAAAGGGAAATATAACAACAGACAACAAAAAGATCCAGACAATCATACAGAAATACTTCAAAAACCTATACTCTACTAAGCTTGAAAACCTAAGAGAAATGGATGAATATCTGAAATCCTAGGAATCAACAAAGCTTAACCAAGAAGAGCTTGACAGCTTAAACAGACCCAAAATATATGAAGAAACCAAAAATGTAATACAACTCTCAACTAAAAAGCCCAGGCCCAGATGGTTTCACAGCAGAATTCTATAAAACATTTAAAGAAAACTTATAACCATTATTACTCAAACTGTTCAGAAGGATACAAGCAGAGGGAAATCTCCCAAATTCCTTCTTTGAAGCCAGCATCACTCTAATACCAAAACCAGGCAAAGATGCAACCAAAAAAGAGAAGTATAGACTCATCTCATTAATGAACACAGATGCAAAAATTCTCAACAAAATACAAACTGCTCACAGACCCACATCAAATAGATCATCCATCATGACCAAGTTGGATTCGTACCAGAGATGCATGGACTGTTCAACATATGAAAATCAATAAATATCATAAAACACATAAATTGACTGAAAGACAAAAACCACATGATCATCATAATTGATGCAGAAAAAGCTTTTGACAAAACCCAGCATCCTTTCATGCTTAAAGTCCTAGAGGGAATTGGACTGGAGGGATCATTCCTCAATGTAATCAAAGTCATATACAAGGAACCCACAGCCAACATAATCCTAAATGGAGAAAAGTCAGAAGCATTCCCCTTAAAGGTAGGAACTCAGCAAGGTTGCCCCTGATTGCCACTCCTCTTCAGTATAGTGTTTGAAACACTTGCTATGGCAACAAGGCAAGAAAAGGAAATTAAAGGAGTACTAATTGGAAAAGAGGAAGTCAAGGTATCCCTTTTTGCAGAAGATATGATAGTTTACCTAAGCGATGCTAAAATCTCCACCAATAAACTCCTAGGAATGATTAAGAGTTTCAGTAAAGTAGTGGAATACAAAATTAATCTAGAAAAGTTAGTAGCCTTTACACCAACAACAAGAAACTGAAGAAGGAATATAAGGAGACCTTCCCAATCACAGTAGCCTCTAAAACAATAAAATACTTAGGAACAAACATAACAAAAGACACCACAGATCCCTACAACAAAACATTTTAAACCCCTGACAAAGGAGATTGAAAAAGACATCAGAAGATGGAAAGACCTCCCATACTCATGGATTGGAAAAATTAATATAGTAAAAATGCCCATTTTAGCCAAATTAATATACAGATTCAATGCAATCCCAATTAAAGTCCCAAAGAGTTTCTTCATAGGCTGGGAAAAAAATCCTTAATTTCATATGGAAAAACAAAGACCCTGAATAGCTAAAGCAACCCTGAGTGAAAAGAGCAATACAGGGGGTATCTCTATACCAAGCTTCAAACCATACTACAGGGCTATAGTCATAAAAACAGCCTGGTACTGGCACAAAATCAGACCTCTAGACCAATGGAACAAAACTGAAGATACAAACTTGACCATATACAATTTCAGCCACCTCATATTTGACAAGGGTGCCAAGAAGACACAATGGAGGAAAGACAGCATCTTCAGCAAATGGTGTTGGCAAAACTGGATCACCACTTGTAGAAGAATAAAATTAAACTCTTACCTCTCGCCTCGTACAAAAACAACTCCAAATGGATCAAAGACCACAATGTGAAACCCAAAACTCTGAAGGTGATAGAAGAAAAAGTTGGCAGAAATCTACAAGACATAGGTTTAGGAAAAGAGTTTATAAATCAGACAGTAGCTATGCAGGAAATAAGGGTGACAATTGACAACAGGGACCTCATTAAATTCAAAAGCTTCTGTACAGCCAATACCTAGTAGTAAGGCAAACTGAGCAATGTTAATATTATATTCCTCATGATCTGAAAACAACTGTGCTCTTATACTGTGAATCTCTTAATGGATTTTAGAACTAACCTACCATTTATTTTCAGACTTTTGAATTTCGATATATGGGTGGAGGGTATATATGCTCTTTTAGAGTAATATAAAATCAAAATGGAAAAAAATATTAACAAAACAAAATAGTAAATGTTGAGCTGGGATGTAGTTCAATGAAAAGTTTTGGCTTAAAATGTCCACTTTCAAAACTATGTTCTTTTACCGATTAGTGACCCAGGCACTGCTCACTTCCAATTGATCTTTTCTTTTCTAGAATCTCCAGCAAGTGGAGGTTGGCTGCGCCTTTGCTGTTCCTCTCACTTCCTCCACCAGATTCCCTTTTATGTGATTGATGCCCGCAGGTGCTACAGAGTCCTGAACAAATTCCTTTTCTCCTGATTCTGTCTCCTAAGTGGTCACTGACATTGACAATTGAACAGGAATGACATTTTTTTTCAGTATTTTGGCATGAGAAGAACATTTAAGGAATTTCTGGAAGTCAGCATGCTTAAATTAAAATTTAAAAATTCAGTCTAGGCTAAAAATGTTTATAAGAATATAATTATATTCTTATATTTGAAAAATATATACATATATATTTGATAAATACAGATTAAGGATAAATCTAAGTCTAGAAACTTAGTTACACAGTTTTTCCATACTCTATACTGCTTTTATTTTGACAAAATATAATATTATAATTATTCTGCATGCATTTTTCTATAAAAGAATTTTCGCAGCCAGGCCTGGTGGCACAAATCCCAGCACTTGGGAGACAGAGCAGGCAGATTTCTATGAGTTCAAGTACAGCCTGGTCTACATAGTAAGTTCCAGGACAGCTGGGGCTATAGGGAGACTTCTCAAAAAGACCAAAAAAAAAAAAAAAAAAAAGTGTTTTGCATTATTTGTGGCACATGAAAATGAAAAGACAGCATGGATCAGTTGCAGATAATCTTTTTCTTTGTATTTTATTTTCTCACATTCTTTAAGAATCTTCCAAAATTTTTAAATTAAAAAAAATATTTTTAGTTTATGTGAGTGTTTTGAGTGTTTTTCCTGCTTGTATAGAAGTGTACCCATCTCATCAAAAGCCCATGGAAGCCAGAAGAGGGCATCAGATCTCCTGGAACTAGAGTCACAGATCATTGTTAGCTGCCACGTGGGTGCTGGAAATTCAACCCAGGTCGTTGTAGGAACAGCCAGTGCTCTTAACTACCGAGCTATCGCTCCAGCCCCTCAAAATCTTCCAAACTTTTACCTACAATGGCTGAATCACATTTTATACTATAATCATATAATAGCTGGTTTTATGTTCTTTCATGAGATATTTAACTTGTTTTCATTTTTTAATGTGTATGACATATGAGTGTAATACACAAATATGTGTACCCAGAGTTCATTTTTTTTATTAAATAAGTTAATACCACCTAGAATATCATTGCACAGAAGTGTTTGATTTTGTTTCTAACTATCTCCTCAGACTGAAATGTAGGAGGGGACCATAGTATATAACTATTTCTATATTTGTGATATGTATTACTATGTCATTCCCAAAGACATTGGAGCAGATCACATTCTATCAGGAGTATATGAGAGGTTCTGTTTTACTGTGTTTATATTAGTATTTTATATAATATTTTAACTATATTTTCTAATTTTAATGGAGAAAATATCACTTTTTTGTATTTTCATTATAGATGTCCTTGAGATTTTGATGGCATGTGTATTATCCATTTAGTATTTTTCTTCTGCAAATCATCTTTCTGTTTAAGTCAGCTGAATACTTTTGTGTCTTTCTCATGTCTTAGAAGGGCAGCAACTCTATGTGTAAACTAAAAGCTATTGTATATTTATTTGGAAAAAGATTAACATAACATTTATAAAATGAATTCTATAGAAAGCTACTAGCTTATCATGCTTTGCTTTTTATTATTTTTTATATATTTTTTTTCTTCTTTTTTGTAGTGATGGGGATTGAGCAGAGCCATTCACAAGCTAGGTAAGTAAAATTGAAGTATATTCTTACCTCTGTTTTTCTTAGACAAAGTCTAAGTAGCTTGGGCTGGTTTTGAACTTAAGATCTTCTTTGTAGCTTGGGCTGGTTTTGAACTTAAGATCTTCCAGCCTAATTTTCATCAGTTCTGATACTACAGGTATG
This sequence comes from Rhizomys pruinosus, assembly GCA_009823505.1. Classification (NCBI taxonomy): domain Eukaryota; kingdom Metazoa; phylum Chordata; class Mammalia; order Rodentia; family Spalacidae; genus Rhizomys; species Rhizomys pruinosus. The sequence continues at coordinate 2,008,756 of VZQC01003726.1, read as the reverse complement.
GATTATCTTGCTTGTTTTGGTGTCTTTTAATATATTATCTGCCGGCAGAGCTCAGAGCATATTGGAAATGTTCTGTGGTATATAAGAGGCTGAGTTGATTAGTAGTAATGTTCTGAGAGTGTCAGCTACTTGTCCTGATTTCAGTTATACTGATGTGGAGCTTACAGATTAATGGTGTAAGCAGTGCTACATCCATTTCCTCGTCGAATTTCACTTGTCTTTAACAGCTCTATGATTGAGAAGTTATGTAGAAGAAGGTATTTTTAAAATTAATTTTATGCCCTGTTTTGTTGGTCTTTTATATGAGAAAAACTGTTTAAGTTCATATGTAATTTTAAAAATTATATGTATTTTACTAAATTTCTCATCTACGTATTAGATGGATAATTTATAATTTGTAAATGAAAAGAGCACATCTGGGGGGTGGAGAGATGGCCTAGTGGTTAAGAGCGCCGACCGCTCTTGCAGAGGACCCAGGTTCGATCCTCAGCACCCACATGGAGGCCAAGAACCGTCTGAAACTCCAATTCCAGGAGAACTCCAGTTCCAGGGGAATCCGACACCCTCTTCTGACCTCCGCGGCATTGCACGACACGGGTACACAAACTTGCATGCAGGCAGTACATTCATACACATACAGAAATAAATTTTTAAAAAATTAAAAAAAAAGAGCACATCTGGTCATATCACAGTAATGAAATGAGTTCTATATTCATGCAACTTTACTTCATGTAAAGTCCACACAACTTTGTACTGGCTGCTGTTTATTTTTGTTTATGTACATTTTATGGTGTGTGAGAAAAAGACTCCACCACTTGAACTCCAGGCTGAGACATCAGTTCCCAAGAAAAGACTTCGATTTAAATGAATTTCTATGGACAAATTTCTTCTTTAGAAAAAGGTGCTGAAGATCAGTTAGAATAAACCCCTGAGGGCTGGAGAGATGGCCTAGCGGTTAAGAGCGCCGACCGCTCTTGCAGAGGACCCGGGTTCGATCCCCAGCACCCATATGGCGGCCGAGAACCGTCTGAAACTCCAATTCCAGGAGAACTCCAGTTCCAGGGGAATCCGAGACCCTCTTCTGACCTCCGCGGCACTGCACGACACGGGTGCACAGATTTGCATGCAGACAGTACATTCATACACATACAGAAATAAATAAAAAAAAATTAAAAAAAAAAAAAAAAAGAATAAACCCCTGAAAATCTTGGGCAGGGGTAGTGAAGTCATCCACCTATATGTACTCAACTGGATATTTAATGAGATGGATCTCTTATATGCACAACAAACCTAATGATAAAAATGTATTAAGTTTAAAAAATGTGCTTTTTCTCTCCTGTGTATTTTACTAGTGAGAACATACAATAAGTTTTCTGTCTGGTCTTGAACATCTCACCTTAGGAGCTTGCTGAATTAACCCATCTGCATATTTTCTACTCATTTAAGGCAGGATGTTTATGAATAAATTACAGAGACAGTATAAAATGTCTCAGCTGCTTTAAGTAGTTTTAATCAGGCTTCCCACATAGCAGAGTACAGGGAATTTTACAATATTAAAATCTTACTATTCAACCTAAAGGGAAACAGACATAGTTTTTAAAATTAAAACTTACTCCTTAATAATTTCTTATTGATTGAAGTACATACATATTTTATGATTGGCAAAATTATCATCTAAACTTAACCTTTCTTGAAATCACTGCTGTTAGTATTTTTCTTTTCCTGTAGATGTTTCCATTTTATAAGACAAATATCCATTTATAAGATAAATTCCAAGTGAGATAATTTACCTAAAAGTATTTTAAGGCTCAGACTTTTTAAAAATTTCACACAAAGCCTAACTTATTCTGAAAATGTGTAGCCTATGAACAAGTTAATTGTAAAATTAGCACACAGAAGAACTACAAGACTCTGAAAGTTAGTGTATTGTTCATAAACTGGATGGTCGCTCCATCTTTGTACTCTCGATTCAGGATGTTGTAATTTCAACAACTAATACTTGAGGTATAAATAAAAGGCACATAGTTGTTTTCTTAAGAAACTAATTATAGTTCTGTGGCTCATGCTAAACTAATTAGAAGCCAAGTTTAATCTTAAGGAAGGTGCCTCACACATTCAGGAAGAGCTAACAATGCAGAGCAAAGCCATAACTGCAAAATTACAGGACATTAGATTCATCATTGGGGGAAATTAAAATACAACAGGAAGTTTTCTTTCTTAAAGTGAATTTGGAGCATTGTGGAACATACTTGAAATCCTAACACTTGAGAGGCCAAGGCAGGAAGCCTACTTGGGAGGTCTTGGCCAGGCAGGGCCACATAGCAGGATCCTGTCTTAAAGAGTAAAAAAGAAATAAAAAAAGAATTCTTAGGAATCATTTTCTGAAATGTGAAATTCTGCCTGCATATATTGCATACACTAGTATTTTCCCAAATATCAGTTTTTTAAACAGTGTCCATATCACTAAGGCACCAACAAATAACGTACTAAATAAGGAATGGAACATGGAAATGGAAAACGTTCATTTCCTGTTTCATAAGTAGCATATTGTTTCAGTTTTTTAAATTGAGTGAACCATGTTGAGACTCATAAACAGGAGCCAAGGCGTAAGTTTTCATTGAAATTACCCAGTTTATCATTGACTGTATGCTACTTATTTAGGAAGTAAACTTAAACTTAATTCCTTTAAATTATCCTAAAAGTAAAAGAAAGTGTTACAAGGTGATATTGTATAAACCAGAAAAATATAGAGGCCATTTGTGTACCTTAACCCCAAATTTATTTCCCAATTAGTTCAAATGTATTACCATTTTCACCAAAACCTACAACCAAATTTAACTAATCTAAACATTTTACTGAGCCTTAAAATATCCTATAATAAATGGACAAAGCTTGGGTAGAGTTGAATACCTGCCAAATAAATTTTACCCAATATACACTTTGCTCTTTAAAGCTATATGACTAGACTATGACTTCAGAGAAATCAAGTCCATTAAATTATATGGTTTATTTTGTATTTCTGTGTAAATCTCTACTGAAATACCTCTCTATATAAATATATGTTATTTTTAAGTATACTATTTTAAACTGCAAACCTTACAGAGTAGATTTTAATGACTATCTTCCTCCACGCTCTTGGCCTTCTTCAGGCCTGGCATGAAAACCAGCTTTAAAGACTTTTCAGTATCTAGCTCCTTTTTTATTTAATAAGTACAAGCATCCTTCATGTAAAACCAATTTGCAAGCAGTTGTGCCCAAACCCACACAGCCCAAGGCTCCCACCATCCAGCTGGAGGGGCTTGTATGTACAATCAAGTTGATCAAATAAGTGTCCAGTCTATATTGCTGTAGTTTTACCATTCACCCCAAATGAAGCCCTTACATTCTACCATGCCCCTTCTTCTGCAGATTGTTCCCTAGGCTTAGAAAAGGAGCACAGGTGGACAAGAAGCAGAACAGTCTACTTTCTCTGGAGATGTCCTTTTGGACTCTGATCAGTTCTGGCTGTTTCCTTTCATGGGCTGACAGTTTGTCCAGGAATAACTTTTCAATCCTACTAATGAAGCACAAGCAATTAGATATATAGGTATTTAAATAGTACTAATTATTATGGTAGGTTACTTTGGTATAGACATAGATGTTTGGATGGTATGCTAATCCATGAATTTTTTTTTCTGTAAAAGATGACAAGGTCTGTGGCTTATAACATCTCCTAACTACTAGAGGATGTAAGCTTGTGGCATCAGCAGTGAGTTATTCCTCCAAGGAGAGAGCTAATAGCCAATTAGATTTGGGATGTAAAGACATGTGGCTGCCACTGCTGCACAGTATTTCCAGGCAGGTGAGGTGTAGCTGATGCTGATGGAGGAGTCTTGCTTGACTCAAGTAGACCAACATTTGCTTTATTGGTTCAGTGGCCTTTGTTAACTCTCTCTGGTATTCCAGAGATCAACTGTACACTTGTA
>VZQC01003726.1:1935915-1999296 GCA_009823505.1 Rhizomys pruinosus | reverse complement strand
TTTTTTTTTTTTGGTCTTTTCTCTTCTTTATTTCCCCTCCTTGTTTATGGAGTGTTGACTTGTCTAGGTTTCAGGCTTTCAATTTTGCTTATATATTGGATATTGGAAGTCTAAGTCACTATTCCCTTCCTGTTCTGAAGGCTCTCCTAAAAAAAAATCTACTTGGATGCTCTCTCCTCAATTGGCGGGGGTGGGGAGGTGGGGGGTGGGGGGTGGGGTGGGTTGCCTGACTTAGCGCTGGGCTCCCACCTTAGCAAGCAAGGCTCGAACCTGAGCACCCAGCACAAGAACTAGCTCACTATGGCGCCACAGCCTCTGCTGGCTGCAAGGGGGAAGGGAGATCCCCTAAAATTTGATTTCAGATAAGTTTGCAAGACTCTAAGTTAGCATTGTTTGAATAAGATATAGCATTTTCTTTGCTTATTTGAAAATAAAATGTCTTTGTATTTATAATCAACTGAGTTTTTGTGTTGAATCAACTGTGGACACAAAGGTGGAGTTCCATCTCAAATCATCTTTTCCACAGGAAATCATGCAGACAACATACATCCAATATTTGATTGGAAAAAATCAGACTTTTGGCTTCAGAATATTGATCTATGCCCTCTGTTCAACAAGTACCATGGCAGCTAACATATTATTTCCCCTGTTAGAGTGTAAGTGGAATTTTTATTTCTTTTACTGATTTAACTAATTTATAATTGGTCCATTTTGAGATGTCTATAATTTTTGCTTTCAGGATTGTATAATAATTTATTTTTGTCATTTTAATGTTCACATTGGATATAAGTTTTGTGCATAATTTTTTATTATATCAAGTCCAGAAACTATATTGGTACAGTTTTCCTAACCCATTATGGTCAGAATACTGTATTTTTGCTCATAAGTATTCCTTTATTCATTATTTTCTCTATATATAACTTTATATGAAATTTTATATTACATTTTTGAAGGCCAATAGGCAAATACTTGTGCTTTCTTAACACTGAGCCATTTTCGATGACAATGCATTATTAAAGTATACATTTTAAATTGTTTCTTATTCTTCCATAACTAATACAAAAATATTATTTAACTGTTATCTGTAATAACTGGGTTTTAATATAATCAAATCAGTGAGGTAATAAAAATACTAATTTTTAAGTCTTAAGACAAATGACATATTGACAAAGGCAATGTAGTACACTGTGGTTTTCGGGTTCCTGGACCTAATCTTCATTTGTCGTAGAGGCAGTTGTGCATAGACAAGGATGTATATTTGCATGGGGGTGGGTCATACTTCCTACCCCGCTTGCTTACATACTGACTCACCCTACTGTAGGTAAATGCAGGTTTTGCTCTATGTAAATAAATGAGATTATAGGTCTTTTTACTAATCCATATTTACATGTATCAGCAGCCTCTGCTGGCTGCAAGGGGGAAGGGAGATCCCCTAAAATTTGATTTCAGATAAGTTTGCAAGACTCTAAGTTAGCATTGTTTGAATAAGATATAGCATTTTCTTTGCTTATTTGAAAATAAAATGTCTTTGTATTTATAATCAACTGAGTTTTTGTGTTGAATCAACTGTGGACACAAAGGTGGAGTTCCATCTCAAATCATCTTTTCCACAGGAAATCATGCAGACAACATACATCCAATATTTGATTGAGAAAAAATCAGACTTTTGGCTTCAGATATATTGATCCTATGCCCTCGTTCAACAAGTACCATGGCAGCTAACATATTATTTCCCCTGTTAGAGTGTAAGTGGAATTTTTTATTTCTTTTACTGATTTAACTAATTTATAATTGGTCCATTTTGAGATGTCTATAATTTTTGCTTTCAGGATTGTATAATAATTTATTTTTGTCATTTTAATGTTCACATTGGATATAATTTGTGCATAATTTTTATTATATCAAGTCCAGAATACTATATTGGTACAGTTTTCCTAACCCATTATGGTCAGAATACTGTATTTTTGCTCATAAGTATTCCTTTATTCATTATTTTCTCTATATATAACTTTATATGAAATTTATTAATTACATTTTTGAAGGCCAAAGCAAATACTGTGCTTTCTTAACACTGAGCCATTTTCGATGACAATGCATTATTAAAGTATACATTTTAAATTGTTTCTTATTCTTCCATAACTAATACAAAAATATTATTTAACTGTTATCTGTAATAACTGGGTTTTAATATAATCAAATCAGTGAGGTAATAAAAATACTAATTTTTAAGTCNCCTCCCCTACATCCCACACACTTCTCCATGTCCTTCTCTGATTTTTACTGGTGACAGTGAACTTATTTACTAGCTATGGCCCTTAAGGAAATGTACCCTGGAACTTTTAAAAATATCATTAACTATGAAGGGACATTGCCTCAGTTGAGCTAATTATTGCTGTTCTTTGTTTTTGTTTTTGTTTTTGTAGAAATGGCCACATTTAAATTCATTACTGAATTTATTAGCTCAATTATCTGAGGAACTGAAGGGTACTCTGGTACAGAAAGAAATGAATTCCTGGAACTATGTCAGTGCATGGAGGCACGTCACCATAGCCATCACCATCAAGAGTTAAAACAGCCTTGGTGAGGGAAGAATTTCAGAAGTATGTGTCTTAGCAAAACGAAGCACAATGTTCAAGGCAGAGATATATTAGCCAACAGAGTAATGAAGTGCAGTGTCTGCTGCCACTGAACTAAACTTCCAAGTCCTGCGAGGAGCCCTGGAAATGCCAGTATACCCTGTGGCAACATTTGTAACTGGGACACTTTCTGTGTGAAATAAATTACTTTTCTGCTCACTTTTCCTCTCTTGTACTTTGCTAGGGGAAGGTTAGGATACAGACTATAGAGAATGACAGCATTGTCCAGATGTTCTAGCTACCATAACCGGACATGATTTGGCGTATTACTGCCGATTTGTGTTCACTCGTCTGAGCTACCTGATATGGCTTCACACGTGCACACACACCCACACACATTCTTTAAGACAAATGACATATTGACAAAGGCAATGTAGTACACTGTGGTTTTCGGGTTCCTGGACCTAATCTTCATTTGTCGTAGAGGCAGTTGTGCATAGACAAGGATGTATATTTGCATGGGGGTGGGTCATACTTCCTACCCCGCTTGCTTACATACTGACTCACCCTACTGTAGGTAAATGCAGGTTTTGCTCTATGTAAATAAATGAGATTATAGGTCTTTTTACTAATCCATATTTACATGTATTCTCTGGATTTTTACTGGTGACAGTGAACTTATTTACTAGCTATGGCCCTTAAGGAAATGTACCCTGGAACTTTTAAAAATATCATATAACTATGAAGGGACATTGCCTCAGTTGAGCTAATTATTGCTGTTCTTTGTTTTTGTTTTTGTTTTTGTAGAAATGGCCACATTTAAATTCATTACTGAATTTATTAGCTCAATTATCTGAGGAACTGAAGGGTACTCTGGTACAGAAAGAAATGAATTCCTGGAACTATGTCAGTGCATGGAGGCACGTCACCATAGCCATCACCATCAAGAGTTAAAACAGCCTTGGTGAGGGAAGAATTTCAGAAGTATGTGTCTTAGCAAAACGAAGCACAATGTTCAAGGCAGAGATATATTAGCCAACAGAGTAATGAAGTGCAGTGTCTGCTGCCACTGAACTAAACTTCCAAGTCCTGCGAGGAGCCATGGAAATGCCAGTATACCCTGTGGCAACATTTGTAACTGGGACACTTTCTGTGTGAAATAAATTACTTTTCTGCTCACTTTTCCTCTCTTGTACTTTGCTAGGGGAAGGTTAGGATACAGACTATAGAGAATGACAGCATTGTCCAGATTTTTGATATGGCTCTAAAGACACTGATTGGTGTATACTGAGATTGTGTCTAGTCTGATCTATATATGTGCTTCAGTGTCCTCCAATTCTGTCATCCTGAGCTCTTTGTGACTTTCTGTCAGCTATCACTTTAGGTAGGTGTGTTTCATGGTGTGAGAATCTCAGTATCTGAGCCAGGTGCTTATCAACTCTACAAATATGTCCAGCAGTATCCGACTCTTGAAGTGTATGTGTAATGGAGAGTAAAAAGTCGATCTTGAAATACACATACTCAAAGTCTGGTTTATAAGGATTTGTCCAATTCACAGGGTTACAAATCAAGGGAATCCTGGCTCTCAAGATGACACAATGTAACTAATGATGTGCTCTGAGACAAAGGGGTGTTCTTCAATGATTATTAATGATCAAATTTTCTATCAATTATGCTGGAAAATCCAATTTATATTCCCATTCTTTGTATACAAAATGCTCCATTAACATTGTTAACATGGGATGAAATTATACATATATATATAATTTATATATATGTAATATATATATAATGTATATATAAGGAATATATATATATATATATATATATAATATTCCTTAGCTTTCAAGCAGTAAATACTAGTTAAAAGAACAATTTCTCTGAATTAAGAGAGTTAAAATCGTCTGCGTTGGGATGGGAGACCCAAGGCTTTAGTTGGGTATGTCACTAACCTGACCAAGGGATCATCCCTAGCTAAAAAGGCTTTTTATAAGGTATGCTATAGACATGGACAGAATAATCATCCTTTAATGAGAGGATGTGCTTCTCCTCCCCAGTACCCGTGCTAGTGTAGCTTATCAGGCTGGGCCACACACCTGAGGCTTTGGAAGACTGTCTGCTTTTCTTTTTTTTAATTTTTTTTTTAATTTCATTTTTTATTGATGCTTTGTGTATTTATACATCATTTCCAAATCAGTTCAGGCATATTCCCGTTTCCCTTCCCCCACCCCACTAATCCAGATCATGCATTCGCCATAACTGTCCTTCATCTTATCTCTCAGTTTTTTTTCATTTTTTAACATTTTTTTCATTTTTTAATTTATGAGTACAAGCATCCTTCATGTAAAAAAACCCAATTTGCAAGCATTGTGCCCAAACCCACACAGCCCATGGGTCCCACCATCCAGCAGGGGGGGCTTGTAAATGTTCAATCAAGTTGACAATTGAGTGTCCAGACTAAATTGCTGTAGTTTCACCATCACCCCAATCACAGCCCTCACAATTTTACCATGCCGTCTCTTCCGCAGATTGTTCCCTAAGCTTAGAAAAGGAGCCACAGGTGGATGAGAAACAAAATAGTCTACTTTATCTGGAGATATCGTTTTGGACTCTAATCAGATCTGGCTGTTTCCTTTCATGGGATGACTGTTTGTCCAGGGAGTAACCTTTCAATTCCTACTAATGAAGCACAAAGCAATTAGATATATAGATATTTAAACCGGACAATTGTTATGGTAGGTTTACTTTGGTATAGACACAGATTGTTTGGATGGTATGTTAATCCAGAATTACATTTTTTTCTGCCTGTTTTTCTAAATTCTCCAGAAAGATATGGGGTGGGGAGTTTCTAAGAGGCTCTCCTCTCCTGGCCCCTCTTGTGAGCCCAACATTTTGGGCTTCCTTACTCTTTCTCTACATCCTCCCTCCCCACCATGTGTCACTATATGAGCGAATTGTGGATAGAGGTCTACGTTCCCTCTCTAAACCTTCGTCATCCATCCCTGCCATGGCAGTATCTGCAGAGATGTAAAGCCAAAAAATTGCCTTTCCATTTGGTGCTGAGAAAGGAACGTGAGGTATTGTCAATATGAGATTGTGTCATAAAGAGAACTTATCTTAAGCTTTAATAGGAGTCTGTAAAATCTCAACTAAAAAAGTCTGTAAAGTTAGAGGATGGCTGCCGGGCACTTGCGGTGATAGTCAGTGCCTTTATTCCTAAGCACTGTGATGGCAAGTCAGGCTGGATGTGAGTTCAAGTGCCACGTTTTGGCTCTACTTAGGAATTCCAGGTATCTAGGCAGCCAGCGAGGATGCTCGTCTCAAAAACCAAACAAACCTGGAGACAACTATTATAGAGGTAATCTCCTATAAAAAGCGGTAAAACTGCCTCTTTTAATTGACTAATAGACAAAAAAAATTGACTAATAGACATAAAAGGATTATTCTCTATTCAGAACGAAATATAATACTAAAGTCTTCCTTAAGCTATGCACATTATCAAAATATATTAATTACAGAGCTCCTGATATCAGCAATGGATTTATTCTACCAAGAGATGTTGGCCAGGGGATCCAAAAGACCCCACAAAAGTAAAGGCTCCTTGCTGCTAAACTGGGATACCTGCAAGAACAGGGGTTGTAAGGCCCTGCTGTCGAAAGACCTGGACAGTTAACATGGGAAAGATGTATTGAGACCACACATGGCAAGTGTACAGATGGTCTCATCTGGAATACCAGAGAGTGTTACTAAAGGCTACTAAACCAATAAGCAAATATGGGTCTCCTTGAAGTCAAGCAAGACGCCTCCGTCGGCACCAACTACTCCTCACCTGCCTGGAAATAACTGTGAGACAGAGGCAGCCATATGCCTGTACATCCCAAGATCTAATTGGCTATTAGCTCTCTCCTTGGAGGAATTAACCCACAGCTGATGCCACAAACCTACATCCTCTAATGGTTAAGAGATGTTTTATAACCACGAGTAAGAACCTGTCATATTTAAGAGTTGAAAAAAATGTAAATTCATGGATTAACATACCATCCAAACATCTGTGTCTATACCAAAGTAACCTACCATAAAAGTTAGTACTGTTTAATACTTATATATCTAATTGTTGTGCTTAACTTTAGGATATTGAAAAGGTTACTCCTGGACAAATTGTCAGCCCATAAAAAGAAACAGCCAGAATTGACCAGAGTCCAAGACAACAAGCTCCAGAGAAAGTAGACCGTGTGTTGCTTTTCCTGCTCCACCTGTGCCCCTTTTCTAAGCCTAGGGAGCAATCTGTGGAAGAGGGGCACGGTAGAATGTAAGGGGCTGCGATTGGGGTAAATGGTGAAAAACTACAGAAATTTAGGTCTGTACACTCTTGATCAACTTGATTGAACATAACAAGCCCCCCCCCCTGCTGGGATGGTGGACCCATGGGCTGTGGGGTGTTGGGCACAACCTGCTTGCAAATTAGTTTTACATGAAGGATGCTTGTACTCATAAAATTATCACTTATGTTAAAAAATGAAAAAAAAAACAGAGAAAGATGCAGGACAATTATGGCAGAATGCATATTCTAGGGTGGGGTGGGGTGGAGAGAAGGGAAAGGAAAATATGCCTGAACTGAATTGGAAAATGAGCTATGAAAATACACAAAGCATCAATAAAAATAAAAGAAAAAAATGTTTTTTTTTAAAAAAAAAAAACTAAAACCAAACCAAAAACCAAAATAATTCTTTATTAATGATGCTAAGAACTCCACCAATAGGGGATCTCAGTCTCACCTCTGTTATCTGGTAGCAATGAAGGGACACCCAAATTCTGGTAACTACTGTGAGTTTTCACATTGCAATATTCACTTTTGTATATGGTTTTTGTATATAGCAAATATATATATATATATATATATATATATATATATATATATATATTATTTATACTATACACCTTATTTTTTCCTCATATTACATCTGATTCTGCCTCTGAATAAGTGCATTCTACTGTATTCTCAGGAAGGTCTCTGTCCAATAACCTTTGCCTTCTGACCTTTACCCCCTGGTTGCCCGATGCTATCACCAGATTGCCCTTCCAAGAATGGATTTCTTTCTCATTATTTATATCTGGGTTACCAAAACAAACAAAACCCCGAGTACCAAATATCTGTCAAAACTGTTGCAGCCATTCATCTTTCCATGGCAGGAATATTGGTGGTTTTTGGTGCTTGCATTTATCTGCCACTTTGAAAAGTATTGCTCTTATTTAAAAAAAAAAAAAAGTGCTTACTCAAAGAACTTGGTTCCAACACAGAAAGAGTGAATATTACTTTTGTTCCCTTTAGCATAGTTTATTTTGTTTATATTATAATTTCCTGCCTACAAATCCCCTGAATTACCTTAAAATAATTCATAATGATTTGTCTTAATATGCATAAAAAAGAGGAAGCTGAGGAGGCACACTATGCTCCTTGTACCTGTTCTGCACAAATCCTGAGGGTTACTTGATGAATGTCTCTGGATTCCTCCTTTCTGCACTTCTTTCCTTCTTTCTTTGATGTCCCCTGGGTTTCATGGAAATTAGTGAGGGAAGACTGGCATTAAATGTTGCAGAGGCTGCATCACTTCAAATCTGTGCCAAAGACAAGCCATTCCTGGGACACAAAAGGGAGACTCCCTGCTTTCATCTCCTTTGTTTTCTCTCTTCAGATGCCTTGAGGTGTTTTCCTCACAGGGAGGCCAGTCTGATTCAGAGTAGGAAGGGTGATTTCTTTCATAAATGATGGTGATGGTATAGTCCCCATTGAAAGAGAGCTTCCCTTTGCCTTTTGTCAAGGAAAAGTAAGACTGCATGGACTTCAAGGTAGCCTCAAAGGTCTACACCTTTAGTAAAACAGCTTGCAATAGGAAGGGGAGCTTGCTTTTCAAAGGGAATTCTAGAAGGAGGAAGAATGCACAGGATGGAGTCTCAGAGGGGAAATGAAAGGACTCTGGATAAGAAGAAAGGCTTCAAAGTGAACAAAAAGATTGCTGGGTGATTTACTGTAAAGTATGAAACAAATCATTTTGCCCCTGCATGCGGAAGTTAAGAAAAGCCATTGGCTTGGGCCTTTCTGTCACTTTGGTGAGGATCTTAGAATGAAGACTGAGATTTAAGGTTCAGTAAGACCAGGGATGCAAGAACAGCAGGATACAGGGGAAAATGGTGTCCCTTTCTGGGTTCTTAGTCTTATTCATAAAGGAACTTAAGAATGGACTCAATTGGAAGTTTTACGACAATTTTATTAGAATTTAGAGAAAAATCCTTAGAACAGGCAAACTTCAAATCTCAGCAGATGCTTTAGGAGGAGAAGGAAGAAGAGAAGGAAAAAAGCCATAAAGCCTGTTTAGAACCAGCATAGAAGTCAGACATAGGGTGGACCAACAGCTACATGAGAGAGAGTTTTAAAGAAAGAGTAAAATCCCCAAATCGTGGTGCAGCCCAAAGAAATAGGGAATTGGTTAGAAAAGAGATATAAAGAATAAAAGGAGAGGTTATGCTTTTTTGAAAAATGCAGACTTTATGGAAAGCTACATGTCTGCATCCTGGTCCATAAGCACTGCACTAGGGGGCAAGGATTCCAGGCAGAAAAAGTTCACCATCACATTAAAGCACTGGGTACTCCTCCTATCTCTTTAACATAACTTAAGACAAACGGACCTTCCTAGGTGGGTGACCCTGTGAACAGGTGATGTCCTGGTAAAACTGGAAAGTTAAGGCTCCACCCACGCCAGAGACAGACACTTCGTGCTTAAAAATAAGGTTACCTGTATGTATTGCAATTACTATAGATAGAATCAGCTTAGCATCCTCCCAGCCTTTCAGTGTTCTGGATATTACCTCAGGAACAACCCAGAACTGCATCCAAGGCTATTCTGAGACCATGGGAAATTGTGGAGGACATTTCTAGATTAAAAAAAAAAAAAAACTTCAACTGAACCACCACTTGTGAGGCTGATTAACTGAGTAGCTCTTTGTGCTGGATAGCTTTAGTGTCAACTTGACATGCATGGGTTGAGGGAACCTCAATTGAGGAATTGGCTCCATTGGATTGGCCTGTGGCCACATCTGTGGAGTATTGTCTTGATTGTCGAGCAGTGTGGGAGGGCCCAGCCCATAATGAGTGGTGGTCACCCTGGGCAGGTTGTTGTGTACCATATAAGAAGGCAGGCTGGGGGGCTGGAGAGATGGCCTAGCGGTTAAGAGCGCCGACTGCTCTTGCAAAGGACCCGAGTTCGATCCCCAGCACCCACGTGGCGGTTGAGAACTTTCTGTAATTCCAATTCCAGGAGAACTCCAGCTCCAGGGGAATCCAACACCCTCTTCTGACCTCCGCGGCATTCCACGACACAGGTGCACAAACCTACATGCAGACAGTACATTCATACACATACAAAAATAAATAAAATAAATAAAAATTTTAAAAAAGAAGGCAGGCTGGGCATGAGCCAAGGGAGCAAGCCAGTAAACAACATTCCTCCATGGCCTGTGCTTCAGCTCCTGCCTCCTGGTTCCTGCCCTGAGTTCCTGCCTGCCTCTGCCTCCCAAGTGCTGGGATTAAAGGTGCCACCATGCCTGGCCACAACACTTTTGAAAGCAGAAGTGTGACTTAGAGCTTGAATTTCAACTTACCCCAGTCTGTCCATGACAGAGTCTCTACACAGGTAGCGAGTCAAGGTAGTTCAATCATCATGAAATGGTCCAGGCTTCTTCTCACCCCACGGTCTGACTTCATCTGTCTCCTGCTCTCCAAGGAGGAATCTGATGCTTATGTCTTAACGCCAAGGCTCAACTCCCATTTCATACTGAAGTCTTCCTGGTTTCAATGTCCTTCTTGATCATGAGAACTCATTTATTCATTTCAGGTGACACTGTTGCTGTAACCGTTACAGGGAAAAATCTGAGTCTGGGGCCCAGATGAGACTGGAAAAGTATCTGGGATACATTTATTTAATTTAGGCTTAGACACGCACAGACACACAGACACAGACACAGACACACACAGACACAGACACAGACACAGACACACAGACACACGCACAGACACACAGACACAGACACAGACACACACAGACACAGACACAGACACACAGACACACACACAGACACACACACACACACACACACACACACTATTAATGCTACACAAGCAGTCTAGTCTAAATTGTCTTGATGCTCCATATCTAAGCCTGCTCCTATTTGCTCTTTTCCTTCTAGTCTGTACTGAAGAGAAGATAAGCTGGGAGAAAAATGCCTGGCTGAGTATATCTCTGCAAAGCTAACGGTATAGCCAAAAGGTATATGTAAAAGTACACCTTGTATCTCAGGCTAGAATCACTCGTATTTTCTCTAGAAGTTATTTATATTTTTCTGTTTAAAAAATAATGTTAGGTTTGGTGATCATACAATGAATCACTATTAGCTATTCTCATTTTTAAATGAATAAAATGCATTAAAACATATAATAAATGCACTAACTAATGTACATCTCAAAAGTTAAATGTGCATTATAAGCTGAAGATCAATGTATCAGACATTTAAAGGTCAATATTTTGGCATTTTGGGTTGTATGTCCAATAAGTTATATATGTTAAAATTATTTTCTATTAGCTTTATTAATATTCACTATCCTTAAAAATGTCTAGACTAAACTATAAGCCAGAAATTTTAAACTCAGAAGAATTCTGATACATAATGTTTTTACTTTGCAAATACAAATTTTACTTCTGAATATCCTGGCCAATAGTTTGATAAGGCATGAACTAACCATTTATAACAGTCACTTACTATTAAAGCAAAAACATGAAATTACTAAAGCCTGAAAAAAACTCTCCTTAATCTAAATAATGAAAAATAGAACAAGATAAAATTAAA
Source organism: Rhizomys pruinosus (assembly GCA_009823505.1). NCBI lineage: Eukaryota > Metazoa > Chordata > Mammalia > Rodentia > Spalacidae > Rhizomys > Rhizomys pruinosus. The sequence goes on along the minus strand of VZQC01003726.1, from coordinate 1,987,822 downwards.
TATATCCATATGATCCATATCATGATGTAATAGTACACAGGCATTAAATTAATGATATCCACTATTATCTATTAAAGCAATAACAGTCACTTTTTTTGTCTTTTTGAGACAGGGTCTCCCTTTAGTCCCAGCTGGCCTGGAGCTCACTTTGTAGACCAGGCAGGCCTTGAATTCACAGAGATCTACCTGCCTCTGCCTCCCAAGTGCTAGGATTAAAGACATGCGCCACCACACCCCACTCAACAGTTACTTATTTAAGGAAAGAAAAATCACTACAGAGAACATTGGTAGCAGCCTAGTTGTGCTGAATATAATTAGTCACGTAGAATAAATTCCAGGAGAATGGACATTCATTATTTTAGTGATTATAATTCGGTTACTTATTTCTCTTTCCTTATTCTAATTTAAATATTTATTGCTTTGACTCTAATACAAACATTAGCTTTCAACTGATAGTAAATATGAAAGTTAATAAAAATGCAAAGTCAAAGTGGAGACTCAGGACTATCTGAGTTCATTATGAAAGTCAAGTCTACAAGACAGTTTAAATCACACTTGATCAGTTACTGAACTTAACTACTAATTCTCAGATTACTTTGTGCAAAAGACTTTCTGATCACATTGTTTTCCTTCTACATTTTGTTCTTTTGTTCCACAAATTTTGCTTGTAGATCTTTACTTGACAACTCCATTTAAAATTCTAACACGGCCCAGTTAAATAAAAATCATATTTACTCACTACCTTTCTTTTTTTTAATTTTTATTTATTTTTTTGTATGTGTATGAATGTACTGTTTGCATGTAGGTTTGTGCACCCGTGTCGTGCAGTGCCGCGGAGGTCAGAAGAGGGTGTCAGATTCCCCTGGAACTGGAGTTCTCCTGGAATTGGAGTTACAGACTGTTCTTAGCCTCCATGCGGGTGCTGGGTATTGAACCCCCATGGTCCTCTGCAAGAGCAGTCGGTGCTCTTAACCGCTAGGCTATCTCTCCAGCCCCCTTTTCTTTTTTCCTAAAAAGAGTATCTAAACTTCTTTTTTTAAATTTTATTTATTTATTTATGTGTGTGAATGTACTGTCTGCATGTAGGTTTGTGCACCCGTGTCGTGCAATGCCGCGGAGGTCAGAAAAGGGTGTTGGATTCCCCTGGAACTGGGTTCTCCTGGAATTAGAGTAACAGACGGTTCTCATCCGCCATGTGGGTGCTGGGGATCGAACCCGGGTCCTCTACAAGAACAGTTGGCGCTCTTAACCGCTAGACCATCTCTCCAGCCCCCTAAACTTCTTTAAATCCAGAATTTGACTGGTTCAATGCAACGTTTCATCATCATGCATGGTTTATAGCAGGTTCCAGTGAAACAAAACAGGGATAGTATATAATTAGCCCAGACCTTTTCATTCAGGTTAGCTTGCTTTAATTCCTCCTGTATTTCCTGTTCTTACTGTGCACTAAACTGATAATGTTTTCATTTCACTACCACTGAGGATTCCATTGCTGATTTTAAAACTAAAAACATATTCTTAGCTTAAGCACACTGGAACAGAACTTTGTGTCTTTGCGGTGTGTCGACTTCATTCCTGGTTTTACATATTACCTTTAGGGTCTTTTAGAAATTATTGTATTTGCCTTTTTATGTTATTCATGAAAATGCTTCAATTTCTTTTGAAAATGAGAGAAGTGGAGAAAGAGGAGTGGAAGAAGACAGAAAAGCGAGAAGAGCATTGAACAACTATTCTAATAAGCATGACTATGTAATTGATTGCTCAACCCAGGACATTTCTGAGAGTGAAATGGAGCGCATATGATACAGCCATCCCTTTATTTTCATGGGGAGCTAATTCCAGGAATCCCTGGAGGTACCTAGTTCTGTAGATCTTCAACTTCCTTACATAAAATGCTTTATTTTTCTCTGAACAGAAGTATGGGCATCTTTCATATAATCTTTTTTTTAAGAAACTTTTTTTTTTATATATATATAGGCTGTCATGAATCAAGAATACATGTCTAGTCATGACACAGATCAAAATGTAGCGCCCATGATAAGTGCAATTGCATGCAGCGCGCGCTCGAAAGGAGGGGATGTATCGGGATTCACCCCTAGGAATCATGCGAAGCACGCATGAACAGTAGGCAAGGAGCTTTTAAAACCGCTAGGCTATCCTTCCAGCCCACATAATTAATCTTTTAGATAGCGCTATCACTATAGGTACTCTATGACACCTGATACAAAGAAGTGTCATTGTAAGCTTTTACAGCCGGGCGTGGTGGCAACGCAACCTTACTTCCTAGCTTGGGGAGGCAGAGGCAGGTCGGTATTCTTTATTTTTCCTTGTTTATCTAGATATTAGTTATCTGATAAAGAGGGGCGGAAAAAACACTTCTAATAGTGAAGTTCCAGGCAGCCGGAGCTACAGGAAAGACTCTGTCTCTAAAAGCATCCCCCCCCCCCCAAAAATATAAGTGTTACACAGGACTGTATAGGAGAGTGATGCCCCAAGGTATTCTGTATATATTCTCTAAAAACAGATTTCCACATTGGTTGAATATGAGGATGTGGCAATGGAAGTTAGAGTCCAGTTATAGAGGGCTGACTGTAAGTCCATTGAACTATGGTATTGAAACATATTAATTCAAAATTAGTGATCAGTCCGGAAATATTTTCTTCTCTGGTCCAGTCTCACTGTTAGGATAATGACCAGAACATGCTGTTCAAAGCCCTTCTCTCACGTTCTCTCTGCCATGAAGTACCACTGTGTTAGTCAGGTTTTGGTTACTGTAAACAAAATACTTGAGAAAGTCAACTTAAAAAGAAAAGAAAAACGTGATTTGTTCATGGTTTCAAAGGTTTTAGTTTGTAGCCGCTCAGCCCTGATGTCTTTGGGCCTGAAGTATGGCAGAACGTCCGCTGACTTTGAGAGTAGTTAATGAGAGTGGAGTGGAAAACAACGTTGCTCACATCATGTATGGTCAGGAGAAGCAGCAAGGGAGGTGGACAAGGCAAGAGGAGAAAAAGAGAGAAGAGAGAGGAGAGGAGAGAAGAGGAGAGGGAGAAGAGGAGAGCGAGAGGAGAGAGGAGAGGAAAGGAGAGAGAGGGATGAGAGAGGAGGGGAGCGGGGAGGGAGGGAGAGTGAAGGGAGGGGAGGGATGGGCGGAGGGAAGGGGAGAGGGGGGAAGAGAAAGAGAGAATAAAAAAAAAAAAAAAAGGAGGAGAGAAGGGAAGATGGAGGATGAGGGGAGGGGAGGGGGGGAAGCTAGGGGAGGGAGAGGGAGGGAGAGGAGGGGAGGAGACAGGGAACATCGAGGGGCATATAGACAACATGACTTGTGCTGAACAGTGAGGACCTGGGTTCAGTTTCGCCACCGCAATCCACATCGCAGAACCTAGTTCTTTTTCGTTTATTATTTTATTCTTATTTTATTTTATTTTTTATTCATTTTATTATTTATTTTATGTTTTATTTTTATTGTATTGCTACTGTGCAATTTCATACATCATTTTCCAAAGTCTCAAGTTCAGGCATATTTTTTATTTATTCACCCCCCTTTTATATCAATTTTTGTTTTTTTATTTTTTTCCCCTTCCCCCCCCTAAAAAACCCCACCCACCAAAAAACACCCCATATTTTTATACTTCTTTATTTAATTTTTCCCAGAATATCATTTGCCATAAACTTGTCCTGCTCTTCTTCAGTTTGTCTTTCATTATATTATTTCATTTTTTAGCTATAAAGCGATAGATCCATGATACGATACAAGATCCTCTTACATTAGGAACACCATATTTGCAGGCTGGATGTAGTCATATACCAAAGACCACCAAACCAATAAAACTATATAGATGCATGTTAAATACCTATATATCTAATTGCTTGTGCTTCATTAGTAGGATCGAAAGGTTATTCCTGGACAAACTGTCAGCCCATGAAAGGAAACAGCCAGAATTGACCAGAGTCCAAGACAACAGCTCCAGAGAGAGTGGACTGTTTTGCTTCGCAGCTAGTCTTCTTAACTCCAGTTCCAGGAGATCTAATGCCTTCATCTGGCTTCTGGATGCATTGCATTGTGCTTGTGCACTTAGATACATGCAGGCAAAGCACTCATTTACCTAAAATAAAAATAAATTTAAAAATATTTAAAAAATAGAAACAATAAAATTATTATATCCTCAGATCTGTAAATTTTCCATCTTTTATTAATAAGTATCTCTGTAAAGAAAAAAGTAAATTTTCCACATAGCGGTATAATAGTGTGATTTAAGATAGTATGAATAATATATGATTCAAGATAATTTCACATAAAGATTAGATTTGCAAATCTATAAGTTAGTATGTTATTTTTACAAGGATTCATAGCTATAAACACAAATATAAACATCCAAATATACACACAAATACATTTTCCTTAGTCTAACTTTAATGTGCTAAGACTTCAGTATATTTTTCTCTAGAAATATTTCATTCTAATTTTATTTAATAAGCAGTGCTGAGTGCAATAATGTCACTTACTAATAAAATGATGACTATTCAAATTACACATGTAAACTAGTGAATGACTATATTACTCTGCATTAGGTATTTCACAGTAAAGTATTTGTTAAAGTTAAGACACGTATCAGAAATAAAAGTTTAAGGATGATTTAATTACAAGATATTGTTTTTTGTAGACGGCACTTGCAATGCAAAGTAGTCCAAAGTAATAATGGGGCTATAGAGATAGCTCATCTGTGTAAGAACACTGGCTGCTCTTGCAGAAGATCCAGGGTTCTAATTCCAGCATCTCCGTGGTGGCTAACATCCATCTGTAACTCCAGTCCTAGGGGATTTGACACTGTCCTTTGTCCTCCAAGGGCATTGTAGGACATGGGTGCACTTATACATATGCAGGCATAACACTCACACACAAAAATAATTTAAAAATTAAAAAAAAATCTTTAAATGAATGTGTAGTTAGCAGTGACCTGTCAATGAAAAAAATAATTCTGCATATTATTAAGAAGCAATGTGGAAAATAATAATTTCCCAAACTGTTAAGCAACTGTAGTGTTGTTGAATTATTTAGAAGGAAAAGCCATGTGGCACATTGGACCATGTCTCAGTAAAGTGTGGCTTCCTGCTTTCTAAGGGTAACACCTTGGGAATGTGGGAACTTCCTGATCCTCAGGAAATGTGTGAGAGAACTGCACTGAACATCACATGCATTTGGTTCCCATGCTGAGGTTACTGTGAGTGATGTTGCACATTTTTGTGTATTGACGTTCAGTGTTGTTGAATACATTTTTTAGATCTAATATAACATTGCTTATGGAATTTAAAAATTATTCATATACAAGGTTACGTCCTCTGAAATTTTCTGGCTAGAATTACTAACAGCAGTGATAGTAAATTTCCTTGTCTCGACACCTGCTCTTAAGGGAAACACTTTTTAGCGCTTTTCTGTTGAGTGTAACCTCAGATCTGTGCTTTTCATAGACGCCATCATCAAGCCTTTTGGGAATCTATTTTGCAATATAAATAGCATTAAAATAAAAAATAAGTTGGAGTCCCTGTTTGCATATAATTTCCACAGAAGCAAAAGGATAAATGATAAAATATCCATATATAAAAGAATAAATGATAAAATATCCATATATAAAACTTCAGGGAGATGGTTATATAAGTCATTATCTACTTTGCTAGCCATCAAGGGCAGACATTTGATCTGACTGCAGCAAGCTCACATTATGGAATATCTTGTTAAGACTAAAATTAATAATCTGTATATACATATATATATGTGTGTGTGTGTGTGTGTGTGTATCTATATAGGACTGAAAGAATGTCCAGTATCTATTAAAAGGCAGAGAAATGTCTTATAAAAATTCATACAACTCTAGAACATTTTTATAAAACCAAACACCTGAAAGACAGGGTGTACACATGCACAGTTTTGTGAATTATGCATGCATATGAAGAAGGATACATCTTATACAGCAATAACTGATTGCCTAGGAAATGGAAAGGTGGACATTCTTTGCGATTATCATTTTAACAAGATTCTCTTGTGTGCATTTATATTTTATAAAAAATATAGAGTGTTCTCACCAGGGTACACATGATCCCTTTCTTAGATTCTCACTTTCCTAGATTAAAGAATTTAAAAACAGAGTTAGAAGACTATTTGAGGATAAATTCTTTGGAGTTTGAGACAGAAACCCAAGACTTACCCAAGCAGACCTGTCCAGCTTCTGAGATGAAAGTAGAAAAAGATCACATTATACTTTCTGAGTAAAAAGGTCATGAAAGCAGACAGTTCCAGCAGTAGATGTCTGCAAGCAAGTGGGTGGGTGTGCTCCTCAAAGAGAGAGAATGGAAATGTCTGTGGTGTCAGCACAAGCAGGCTCAAGGTATTGGTTGGTGTCAAATAAAAACAAGTAAAAATAATTAAAACAATATAAACAGGAAGCACAATTTAAAAAGGGGAGTGGTGGGAGAAAATGTTAGAGGGGAAAGAATGTGTATTTCCCGAGTTAGAACTCATAGAGTGCAGGCCTGAAGAGATGACTCAGTGGTGAAGAGAAGTGGTTGTTCTTGCAGAGGACCCAGGTTCAGTTCCCAGCAGCACAGTTCTAGGGTATGTGACACCCTTCTGATTTCTATGGGCATTTCATGACATGAGTATACTTACATACATGCAGACAATATACCCATGGAATAAAAATCACAAATAAATAAAGTATTTTTATAAAAGAACTGATGGAGTGGGCAGACTGTCTCAAAAAAAAAAAAAAAGAGTAAAAGTCTATAAGCAACAGTGCCGAGGGAGGGGCTCCTGGGGAGCCTGTGGGCATGTGCCCTCAGGGGAAGTTATTCCTTCTTATGTCTTCAGACATATTGTTTTTCTCCTGTGGCTTTGGGCTGTCCTTTTAAGACTGTAAAAAAAAGACACTCTGTTTATTTTAAGATGACTTTGGCTTTGTGGAGACAAGAGGAACTCCTGCTGCCCATATCATGGAGCGTTATGAACACATTTGTTAAAAAATTCAAGCACTTTAAATACTCAATGTTCCTTTAAAAAGCATCTTAGTTGTGGGCACCTGTAAGATGCATGACAAATCATATACTGTTTTATTTCAAAAGGGAAGAACTCAGCACACTTAATTAAGTAAAACCAAAGTCGAGCTCAAGGTTAGGCATCTGGAATTTACTCATGATCTTCTGGGCTCCAGAGGGACTGGGCAGCTCCGCTTCTTAGGCTCTGCCATCCACACCACACATAGCTTATCTCATAGGCTGGGGCGGGCTCCACTCCATACCTGAGCTACCCTTTGAAGCTATCTAGCAACACATGGCAAATACTTCATGGAGAGCCATGTGGCTGAAATGACAAATACAAGGAATAGCTTGGGGGAAGGCAGTTATATCCAAAGAAATATATGGTCCCCCCAATCAACATTTATCAAATTCACAGTCTTTTAAAATGATCTGGAACCAAAGATGTGGAGACCAACTGTAGCCTCCACAAAGAACAGGCTGGAAAGAGTGATTTCTGGTGAGGGACTCTGAGGAGACTGAACATTTAAGATAAAAATGTTTTGAGATGTCCCCATTTTAATAGATTATGTTACTTTCTTGTTTATTATGCACTGCACAGAAAAACAAAGCCTATGAAGACACTATTCATACAAATAATTCAGTTCACCATAATTTTAAGTGCTTGCTGCCACCTACCAATAAGAGGAGAGCATTACAATTTTATCCAAATGCTCCAAGTTCCACCAATGAGCTATGGGTGTCTGATGGAGGCTCAAGTTTATTATATTTTAGTTGAATTGAATTAAATTCAAACAATTTTTTGCCCTTGATATTGGGCATCCACAGATGAAGCTTTGAACATTAGGAGTTATTGATTCTCACAGAGTATATAGGTCACTTGGTAAAACAAATTTAGAAGCAGCTATTACCAAGAAACTAGCAGAAACAGGAACAGAACTCAGTTTTAATGATACATAAGGTAAATCAAGAAATGTGGGGGCTGGAGAGATGGCTCAGCAGTTAAGAGCTCATATTGCTCTTGCCCAGGGCCTCAGTTTGTTGACCAGCACTCATACTGGTCAGCTCATAACCACATATAACTGTAGTTTTAGAGGGATTAGACACCTCTAGCCTCTCTGGCCACCAGAAATCACATGTGCGTACTCACATACATATACATAATTAAAAATAAAAATTAAATTAAAAAAATTATGTGTGAGTAGAGGTCAAATCATGGAAAACCTAGTTTGTGGTAGGAGGGATATTGTGAGATTAAGACTTGGGTGGGTTGAGTTTGGAAGCCGATTATATGAAGCTGAAGTTCAGTAAAGAACAGGAGTGGAGATATACACACTTCTTTTTTTTAATTTTTATTTATTTTTTGTATGTGTATGAATGTACTGTCTGCATGTAGGTTTGTGTACCCGTGTCATGCAATGCCACGGAGGTCAGAAGAGGGTCTCCGATTTCCCTCGAACTGGAGTTCTGGAATTGGAGTTACAGATTGTTCTTAGCCTCCATGCAGGTGCTGGGGATCGAACCCATGTCCTCTGCAAGAGCAGCTGGTGCTCTTAACTGCTAGGCTATCTCTCCAGCCCAATATACACATTTCTTATTCAAGAAACAAAAATAATAGATGAACCATTAGAGTCTACTTTGTGCATGAGTAAAATACTGACCAGCACACTGGTACATGCCTAATAGTCTCAACATTCAGATAGCAGAAACAGAATAAGAAAAGTTAGATATGAAGAATCTTGAATGTCATTGAGGATGTACCTCTTCCCTCATAGTCAGAAGTAAAACCAAGAAGTAAAACTTCAGGACTCTAGTTGTTACTGGGGCTTGAAAGGACTGCTATTCACTATCTCTACTGAAACTAAAACATACCAGGAGACAGATTAGAGGGACACCTAGTCAAGGTGACACCCAAACTATCACTTTTAAGCCATGCCCTCTCACCCCTGTCCCCATAATCTCACAGCCATATCATAAGCAAAATGTATCCAGTCTATCTTCAAAAGTCTCCATAGGGGCTGGAGAGATGGCACAGCCATGAAAGGCTAAGACTAACAACCAAAAGTCTCTAAAGGTTTTAACATTTTCAGCACTGTTCAAAAGTATAATTGCCAGTCTCTTCTGAGTCTTTTAAGATAATTCCTTAACTATGAGCCTCTGGAAAATCAAAAACAAGTGCAAACTTTCAGCATACAATGGCGTACAAGAAATATTTGCATTCAAAGTAGGGAATGAGGGCATAATGTGGAAGTGCTAGACCAAAATCCAGCAGGGGTTGGGTTGGAGAGATGGCTCAGAAGTTAAGAACACTGCTGCTTTGCAGAAGACCTGGTGGGTTGGATCCCCAGCACCCACACAGTGGCTAACAAGATTCATAACTCCAGTTCCTTGGGATTCAATGCTCTCTGACCTCCACAGGCATTGGATGACATGGGTCTACTTACACCCATGCAGGCAATACACTCACACACATAAAATGTAAAAAATAATAAATAAAATACTTTTTGAAAAAAAATCCAGAAGAGAAAGCATGAAATCTTGCAGATTCCTGCCTGGCCTCTGGGACTCATGCTATAATTGTCTGTGCTCTAAAGAGCTTGAGGAGCTCTGCTGCCTGTAACATTCATAGCCTCTCTTCTGGGTCAGCTGCTCAGTGACATACATACAACTTTCTTCAGTGGATTTCCCATGGTTCTGTTATCTTTAGCATCCTGTAGTCTCCATTACAACTTAAAGTTCACCTTTACAGTTTAATTCAGTGGGCACACTGGGTCATCTTGCAGGAATTCTGACCCTTTCCTATATTATCTGATCTCAGTGGCTTTTGGAAGCAGTGTCCAAAATTCCTTGAGTCCCTCAATCCTGCACCTCAGCCTTGTACCTTTTCATGTCTGAAAATAATATCACATTGACAATGCTGCCAAGTTGTGTTGACAGCTTGGGATGGAGCCTGGCCCACTTGGATAATAATTGCACTATTGCATCAGTTTCTGTGTGCTGACCCTGGGGAAACATTCTCCTAGACATATGCTTTTCAACAGGGAAACAATTCAGCAACATTTTCAATATAGGTTCTCCCTTCAAAGAAATAGGCATTTTCACAAGATCGAGCCTTACATAAGTAGAATCTAGCCATCAGGGGGCCTTTCCTATTGACCTATTAGTTATCAGAGTATCAGATTTAGTTTTAATAGTACTAATCTTTTCTTTTATGGCTATTTTGGACTTTTCTTGTTTCTAACTTTAAACTCTCTCCCATGCTTTTACTGTTCAAACTGCACATTTTTCATTCTCCCCTCCCTCCTCTCTCCCTCCCACTCCCCCATTGTAAATCTTGAGAGTGGTGAGCCATAGTCTGCATGCTCTCCTGTCTGAAAATATCCTCTGCCAAACAAACTAGTCCATTGTTCCTATACCAGCTTTGCTCCAGTTCATAGGATATGGGCGCAAGACAGTTGGACTGTTTGACTGAACTTCACATTCTGTCTGCAAACCATTTACAAAGGTGTAAGAACCGTATGGTTAAGTTTGTGCACCAAAGGCTCTTTCCTTTTGTACCTATTTTCTGTATTATTTACTTTTTGCTGTGACAAAACACCTGAGAGAAGCAAATTAAAGAAGGAGAGCTTATTTGGGCTCACAGTTCAAGAGTATAATCCATCACCAAAGGGAAGTCTTGGTGGCAGGAGCTTTGAGTCCTGATCAATTTGAGGCCACAGTCACATAGCACAGAGCAATGAATGCTACCACTCGGTTAGCTTTCTCTTATTTATGCAAGCTTTAGGATAGATCTTCCCACCCCAATTGACCAAATTAGATAATCCTTTACAGTTATACCCAGAATCATTTCTCTTAGTTGATTCTAGATAGTGTCATGTTGACATTGTTAACAATCACAGAGGCTTTATAGAATGAAATAATGTGCACATGTGTATGAACTTCAAGGGCTTTATTCTTCTCTCTTTAATTTGTTCTCCCATTATCAAATTTATGCCAAACATCATCCTCTGGTCATTAAACATCTTGATAAATTTCTCTTCACATTAATCTTAGTAATGTGGGTAATTTTCAGTTAATAATAAGGAATTAGTCAAGAAAAGGCAGAGATGCTGTGGACTTTGAAATCCTGGAGAACTTGTCTGTAAACAAGCTGGTTCTCAAGCAAGAGTACTGCACTGTGTAGTGTTTGAATTATTAACAGTGTCCCCAGACACTATAGAGAGTTTTCTCATATATGAACACATATACAAACACTTATCCACAAATCCACATCAACATGCACACACAGACTCAGAGTTAAATTAAGAACAAAGGGTCCCACAGAGCTGACTCTGGACCACCCTCTGATTTCTGAATGCTTCCAGAATTCATCATGAGCACTGTCCATGGCATAGAGACTCCATCCCTGCTGACTTTGCACTCCTCCAAGGAATGCTGCTAGGGATTGCTTGCTATCTTTTTTCTTCAGTATTTTGTTAGAAGGGTGTAAATATTTCTTTTCAGTGTTGTGACCAAGTGTTACCCCTCAGCCACCAACTCACCCACATTTGGGGTATGGGAGTAGGCATTCTTTTGGCAGAAGCACTTAAAAGCAGTTAACAAACAGCCCAAACCTTGACTCCTGCTGTTATCCTCACAGACCTGTGAAGCCTTGGCCATCTTTGATCTCTTAGGAAAGAACTTTGATCTGGAATATAGCCTGAGGTTCCCTTGTCCCAATTGCCTGCCCCAGCCCCCAATTGTGTGTATGTGTCCCAGCCCATGCAAGTGTTTGTATAAAAGCCTTGAGTTACAACATTAAACTTGAGTCTTTCTCCCGGACTTTCTCTTTGATTCTGTTTCCTTTGGGTCACTTCTCGAAGTTCCCTCCCCCCTTCCTTGCCAGAAACTCAGCCTAGGAACTGTTAGCCTGCTTACAGCCTTGTGAAGCTGCCAGCCTGGTTCTAGGAGGGAAGAACATCATGTAGATTATGGCCATGCATGATTAAAGGACCAACAGACTATATATAATTTTAATCAACAGGAGCTGATTGTTTTTTAATTTTATTTTTTATGTGTATGAATGTACTGTCTGCATGTAGGTTGGTGCACCCGTGTCGTGCAATGCCGTGGAGGTCAGAAGAGAGTTTCAGATTCCCCTGGAACTGGAGTTAAAGACAGTTCTTAGTCGCCATGTGGGTGCTGGGAATCAAACCCGGGTCCTCTGCAAGAGCTCTTAACCGCTAGGCCATCTCTCCAGCCCCAGGAGCTGATCTTACTTTCCAAATGAAGCTTCAGAGAAAAGTATATTCCTTCCCTTTTTAAATTGTGCAAACTATAAATTACCTTTATTATTTTGATCTTATTATTTTCAAAAGAAATCCTTTAAGCCTGTGAAAGCTCACTACCTTTGTTAATACTTATCTGCCATAAGAATATCATTCCAGCCAGACTTGCTGAAAATCTATTGGTGAGGCAAGTAGAGTGTGTATGCATACATACATATGTATATGTATACACATAAGTATGCTGCATATATATTTATAAAATTTCTAGTGAGAGTTCTATATAAAATATGTTTCTTTGATATTCTCTAGCCTGTTTTAAAGTTTTTACAAAAAGCAGAGCTTTTTCCTAGTTAATTTTCAGTTAACTGTGTGATCCAGTTCTTCCAGCTGCTTCTCTATTGAGGCACATATGAATACAGTTTTTATATGTAGCTATGAAAGAGCTCATTTCATAAAACATTAAATACGTGAGCAAATGCATCCCAGAAAACAAGCAAATGAAAAGGAGTCTATTTATAGAATTAATTCCAAACTTAAATTTCAGTATTTTAGTAATATGTCAGCTGTTCTTACTTTATTAAAACTTGTAATACTGTGATTTTTTCAATAGTATTAGTTCAAATTGATATGGTCTCTTGCCATATGGAAATCTTTATTTGTTGAGGTACCATATAGTTAGGGTGCTAGGTGATGGATGCTTATATGTGCAATAGGAAGTACTGGTTTGAATGTGTATGCTCTTTCTGAGGACTGGCAAAGTGTTGCTTTGACAGCACATATCCTGAGCATGGGCAAAATCCAGTAAAACTACTGCTTATTCTCCAAAGAAAATTAGGAGCTCTATCCTCAATGACATGGTACAGAAAACTGAGTACTAAAACAAAACAAAACAAAACACAAAAAATTGAGTACTTGCCCTGTGACTTGAGTTTTTCTATAGAAATTTTATTAAAGGTTGTTTAATTTTGTTAAAAAAAGAAAAGTTTCGGGACTGGAGAGATAGTCTAGCGGTTAAGAGCACCGACTGCTCTTGCAGAGGACCCGGGTTCGATCCCCAGCATCCACATAGTGGCTAAGAACCATCTGTAACTCCAATTCCAGGAGAACTCCAGTTCCAGGGGAATCTGAGACCCTCTTCTGACCTCCGCGGCATTGCATGACACGGATACACAGACCTACATGCAGACAGTACACTCATACACCTACAAAAATAAAATTTAAAAAAAAAGAAAAGTTTAATTTCACATTAATCTTAACAATGTGAGTAACTTTCAGTTAATAATAAGGAATTAGTCAAGAAAAGGCAGAGATGCTGTGGCCTTTGGAATCCTGGAGGACTTGTCTGTAAACAAGCTGGTTCTCAAGCAGCAGTGCTGCACTGCGAATTATCAACAATGTCCACCCCAGAAACTGTAGACAGTTTTCTCATATATGCATGCACATACAAACACACATAATCAAATCCATGTCAACAAGCACTCACAGACTAGTTTACATGTACAAATACACATTTATAATATGTGCACACCCATAAACCCTAGCACACTCATGCACACATAGACACAAAAAATATGCCCTTACACACATAGGCATACATATGTGCACATATACTAACATACATTCACATACATATGTATACACCCCCATACACAACTACAGTTTCCTTAGTAGCTGGGATTATAAACCTCCATCAGCAAGCACACTTAAGGGATTGGCTTTTTAAAATGCTGCTTTGGACTCACTGAAGAATTATGCCTTATTTTACTTAAAAATTTCCTTATATATTTCAAAACCTACACTCTAATGGGACCCTTTAGAGTGAATAATATGGAAGCTGTATTTAGATGTTAATCCTTATTCTACTATTTCTTAAATCATAAATCAAGCTTTACATGACCAGGTGGTTTATTAACTAAATAAACCTTTTTGAACTGTCTGATGTTCAGATCATGGAATCCAGATAAGACTAAACTGTGGCTTAGAAAACATTGACATACCCAGAATATTTTTTACTTTTTGAATATATTCTATGTCTAACAGGATCTAAAGACAATAATGATGCGATTTGAAAATATAAATATTATGTATATGAGCTCAATTTTTCTGTTTTTGTTTGCTAAATATTTTAAGAGCACAATTTAAACAAAAGGACAAAGTAGATCAGTCTTTTTTACAACTACATTGCACTGCGGTGGGTCAGAGCTCATCAGAGATCAGCTTTCTTATCTGGTATCACACAAGCAGTCCTAACTGCATTGCACTCCCAAGCATCAAATCTGCTGAATAATTTGGTTTGATTTACTAAGGTAACATCAGTAAATTTCATTGTTTTGTTGGATTTAGAAAAATTTATATTGAATATTAATGACATCTTGGTTACTTAATCAATTTTGGAGATAAAATATTAATTCAGAAATGGTCTTTATCAGAAGAAAGAAGAATAAAATCACTCATCTGCAGGAAAATGGATGAAACTAGAGATCGTCATATTAACTGAAACAGGCCAATTTTACAAAAAACAAGAATCACATTTTCTTTCATATGTGGAATCTCGAGGAAGAAATGGAAGTAAAAAGGGGAGGTGAATGGGGATATGGAAGGGGAAAAGTAAGAAGGAAGACAAGAAAAATGATATAGAGATTGAACATTATGGATGTACACTATATCCATGTATGTTAATGTCATAATGAAACTTATTATTTTATACAACTAATGCACACCAATAAAAGGAAGTAAACATCATCCTACAAAACCCCAGATTGATGAGCTGAGCAGAAAAAGAAGGAATTTTAAAAAATTACTTGTGGGCTGGAGAGAAATTTCAGCAATTAAGAACATGGTCTGCTCTTGGAGAGGACCAGGGTTTTGTTCCCAGCACCTATACAGCAGCTAAACCAGTCCATAGCTCCAGTTCCATGGGATCAAATACCCTGTTCTGGACTTTGCAGGCATTGCCCACACGTGGTGCACTTATATGCAGGTAAAACATTGATACACTTAAAATAGAAATAAATAAATCTAAAAAATAGAAGTAAAATTATGTGTGTATGTGTGTCTCCCATATGAATGCAGTGCCTGTGGATGCCAGAGGAGTGTTGGATACCCTGGAGCTGGAGTTACAGGCAGTTGTGAGCTGCCCTGTACAGGTGTTGAGAAAAAAAAAAAAAAAACGCAGGTCCTCTGGAAGGCCTAGCAGTGACTTTAAGCACTGAGCTATCTTTCAAGGCCCCCAAAGGGTCTCTTAAATACAGTGAGTATATGTAAAAAGCTCTAAGAATGATAAGGAAAGTTGCTATGGAAACCTTTCTGTGAAAACAAGCTGTCTCATTCAACACCTCTAGGTAAGAGAAAAAGGCAAATAAAAGATGAATAGAAAAAATTCAATTATCCAACATTGCAAGACCAATACCCATGAGGCCAAGCTTCATTGTGATTAAAAGGCTGCCGGGCGTGGTGGTGCACGCCTTTAATCGTAGGACTTGGGAGGCAGAGGCAGATGGATTTTTGTGAGTTCAAGGCCAGCCTGGTCTACAAAGTGAGTTCCAGGACAGCTGGGGCTACAGGGTGTCCCTGTCTCGAAAACATAAATAAAAAAAAAAAAGCAGCATTGTGGTAAGAAATTTAAAGAGAACATTTTAAGAGAACATTTTAAGAGAACGTAGGCTAGAAACCATTTAGCTCTGAACAATCCTATAGATTATTGTGAGGCCTTTGAAAGGTTTTTTTAAAAAATTCAAAGTATAGACGGAATGAGTTACTGTGGTCCTTATCTTGATGAGATATGACAATGAGGTATTGTCAGTAGAGAATATGGAGAATGTCACTAAAGAAAAGCATGTTTGTGGGGCCTAGAGAGATGGCACAGTGGTAGAGATTACTCTTCCAGAGTACCTGGGTTCAGTTTCTAGCATCCACATGGTGTCTAGCAACCGTTTGCTAGACAGGGAACCATCACCTTCTTCTGATCTTCATTGGCATTGCATGCACATGGTGCACTTACATACATGTAGGCAAGATTCACATACACAGAAAAAATAAAAAATAATATTAAAAAAGAAAAATATGTTTTAAAAAAACAGATGGCTAAAGGGGTGAAGCAGAGGAACTCAACAATGACTTCAGCCTTAGGTATAGCATAAGTTAGAGAATATCTGAGAGGCAGGAAATCAGGAAAAGACATGTTTAAGCACATATAAGCAGTGTATCCATCATGGTTGAATATGCTAGCTTGCTGTGTCCATGAAGCAGCTATTCCCCACTTAGATTTATGTACCTGGATACCAGGGAGTGGTCAGCACTGAACCTCTTCCACCATCATCAGCAGATAATCCAAGAATGACTAGGTGGAGATGAATGCATTCCTTCTCTTCCATTTCTGAAAATCTGTCATAGAATCTGAGGAAGGGCAACATTATTTGCTTTTGGTTTTGAGGTAGCCTGTCCCTGTAGCCAGAGCTGGCCTGGTACTAGCCATGTAGACAATCCTGGCCTCAATCTCCAAAGGGCTGGGATTAAAAGCATCACCACCATGACCATCTCCATTGCAACATTGATCTCTACTTCCTCTTCTAATCTTGTCTCTCCTGAGACGGATGGTGGCACAACATTGTGTTGGGAAGGAATTTCACATTCCTAGAAAAATTAGCACCTTAAAGTGAAACTCTTTCTGATAAGGAAACTGGCATCACTCTTTCCAAGTATATTATATTGTCCATCCCTTACCTGATGTCCACTCTATTTAAATAACATTTCTGGGACTGGAGAGATGGCTTAGCGGTTAAGAGCACCGACTGCACTTGCAGAGGACCTGGGCTCGATCCCCAGCACCCAAACGGCGGCAAAGAACCGTCTGTAACTCCAATTCCAGGAGAACTCCAGTTCCAGGGGAATCAGAGATCCTCTTCTGACCTCCATAGCATTGCACGACACGGGTGCACAATCCTACATGTAGACAGTTCATTCATACACATACAAAAAATAAAAAAAAAAATTTAATAACATTTCTTATGTAGCCTTTCTCAGAACCACCAGACAAGACAGGACAAATTGCATGGCTGAAGCTTTGTCTCTGGCTGTGTGTTGATTCATAGTTTTCTAGGTCCTGGAGCCACTGTCAATGTGCTTCATGACAGCTTTTCCCAGGACAAGAAAAAGTAATTTTCAGATAGGTCTGATGATATAGGTAGGAAGATAGCATCTGGAATGGTTTGTGTGATGGTTCCTGTCCTAATCCAAGTGAACAAATGGTGATACCAAAGACAGAGGAACTGTACCTCCATCCAGGGCAGAAAGCTGCTGCCAAAACAATCCAACCATTTGAGGTCTGTGGTGGCTCCATTCTCCCAATAGCAGATACAGAGCTCTTTGATTTCTTGGGTCCTAGCGACAACAGTTATGAAAAAGTGTCTAGGCAGTGCTTGAGATGTTCTTGGCCTGGAGGGAAGGTGGATGAAATGTATGGGTGGAAAATAGCCTCCATGATGTTTAGAAGGTGAAGCACCTACAGATTTAGCAGTATGCCTGTGCCTCTTGAAGGCAGCATCTGGTCTCTGCACTGGACACTTGTAAGTCCTGAGTGGCTCTTATCTTTGAGATGGTCATTTATAAGCTGTGCACTTCAGTTTTCTCTTGCATGAATGATGTCTTACTCCTGTCTCTGATGCTCTAAATGATGTTCTGTTTTGTTGTGTGTTGGCTTTTACATGCTTTTTTTGTGTTTTTCTGCTGACATACTGCTACATAAAGTCCTTTTCATTTCCTCACAAAAAACTTAAGCTACATCCTTCCAAGTATCCTACAGATAGATGCACCATGATTATTGAAATTATTAGTTTCATCCTCAACTCCATTGTTACCTCTGTAAATTGTTCTTTAGGCATATTTTATCCTCAACCCCCAATTTGCACAATATTTTTCATACATCAGTTAGAATCAATTTTTCTTTTTTTAAATTTTATTTATTTTTGTATGTGTATGAATATACTGTCTGCATGTAGGTTGGTGCACCCATGTTGTGCAATGCCATGGAGGTCAGAAGAGGGCGTCCGAGTCCCCTGGAACTGGAGTTAAAGAAGGTTCTCAGCCACCATGTGGATGCTGGGGATCGAACCTGGGTCCTCTGCAAGAGCGGTTGGTGCTCTTAACTGCTAGGACATCTCTCCAGCTCCAAGAATCAATTTTTCTTATTGCAAAACAAATTTCTATTGAAATATTATACCCACCCAGCTTCCTTGATTTATGATAAATAAAATAGCTTAAAACACAATACTAAAATATGTCTACAGTGTGTAATATTTCATTGCTTTGATATAAGAGCTATGGGTGTTAACCTTAAAGAATGAACAATAAAGTATTTTTGAGAAAAGTGCTTTGTGTAAATATATCATAGCCTTCCCTTTTACAAAAACTCCAAATGCCAATGCCACATAATTTTGTATGAATGAGAACCTATTTCCATATTATGCATTTTCTGTGTATGATGAATGAAATATCAAGTGGCAATAATTGATTATTAGAGTTACTTGTAATATTTTTTAATGTTTAGCATTTTCTATTACATTAATGCATCATAAATATGA
Organism: Rhizomys pruinosus; assembly: GCA_009823505.1. Taxonomy (NCBI): domain Eukaryota; kingdom Metazoa; phylum Chordata; class Mammalia; order Rodentia; family Spalacidae; genus Rhizomys; species Rhizomys pruinosus. The sequence goes on along the minus strand of VZQC01003726.1, from coordinate 1,968,951 downwards.
TAAATGGACTGAAGGACAAAAACCACACGAACACCTCAATTGACACAGAAAATGCCTTTGACAAAATCCAGCATCCCTTCATGCTTAAAGTCCTAGAGGGAATTGGATTGGAGGGATAATTTCTCAATGTAATCAAAGCCATATACAGGAAACCCACAGCCAATATCATCCTAAATGGGGAAACAACAGAACTATTCCCTTTAAAGGTAGGAACTCAGCAAGGCTGCCCCTGTCACCATTCCTCTTCAACATAGTGCTTGAAACACTTGCTAGGCCAATAAGGCAAGAAAAGGACATTAAAGGGGTACTAATTGGAAAAGAGGAAGTCAAGCTATCCCTTTTTGCTGATGATATGATTGTTTACTTAAGGGATGCTAAAAATTCCACCAAAAAACTCCTAGAAACAATTAAGAGCTTCAGTAAAATGGCAGCATACAAAATTAATCTAGAAAAATCAGTAGCCTTTCTTTACACCAACAACAAGCAACTGAAGAAGGAATTCAAGGAGACCTTCCCACTCACAATAGCCTCAAAAACAATAAAATACCTAGGAACAAACCTAACCAAAGACACCAAAGATCTCCACGAAAATATTTTAAAACCCTGAAGAAGGAAACTGAAGAAGACATCAGAAGATGGAAAGACCTCCCATGCTCATGGATTGGGAAAATTAATATAGTAAATATGTCCATTCTACCTAAACTCCTGTACAGATTTAATGCAATCCCAATTAAAATCTCCAAGAGTTTCTTCACAGGCTTGGAAAAAGTCATTAATTTCACTTGGAAAAACAAAAGACCCTGAATAGCCAAAGCAACCCTGAGTGAAAAGAGCAATACAAGGGAGATCTCTATACTAGACTTCAAACTATACTACAGGGCTATTGTCATAAAAACAGCTTGGTACTGGCACAAAAACAGACCTATTGACCAATAGAACAAAACTGAAGATCCAAACTTGACCACATACAATTTCAGCCATCTCATATTTGACAAGGACCAAGAAGACACAATGGAGCAAAGACAGCATCTTCAGTAAGTGGTGTTGGCAAAACTGGATCACTGCTTGTAGAAGAATGAAATTAAACCCCTACCTCTCACCCTGTACAAAAGTCAACTCCAGATGGATTAAAGACCTCAGTGTGAAACCCCAAACTCTGAAGGCGATAGAAGAAAAAGTGGGCAGCAAACTACAAGGCACAGGCGTAGGAAAAGACTTCCTAAATCAGAGAGCAGCTGTGCAAGAATTAAGGTCGACAATTGACAAATGGGACCTCATTAAACTCAAAAGCTTTTGTACATCAAACGAAACAATCAAGGAAGTGAAGAGAAATCCCAGAGTGGGAGGAAACTTTCACTGCAGAAACATCTGACAAAGCATTGATTTCCAGAATGTATAAACTACTCAAAAAACAAAGAAGAAAGAAAACAAATGACACATTCAAAAGATGGAGCAAAGAGCTAAACAGAGACTTCACAATTGAGGAATTAGAGATGGCTGAGAAACATCTTAAGAAGTGTTCAACATCACTAATAATTAAGGAAATGTAAATTAAAACCACTTTAAGATATCATCTCACTCCACTAAGACTGGCTAGGATCAAGAAAACAAATGATACCAAGTACTGGAGAGGTGTGGGGAAAGGGGAACACTCATCCACTGCTGGTGAGAATGTAAACTTGTACAGCCACTATGGAAAGCAGTGTGGAGAACCCTTGGAAGACTTCGAATGAACTTGCCACCTGACCTAGCCATACCACTCCTGGGTATGTAGCCACAAGACTCATCTTACCACAGAGATACCTGCACAGCCATGTTTATTGCAGCTCTCTTTACAATAGCAAGGAGCTGGAACCAACCCAAGTGCCCCTCAACTGTTGAGTGGATAGAGAAAATGTGGTACATCTACACAACGGAATTCTATGCAGTGGTAAAGAAAGATGACATCATGAACTTTGCAGTAAGTGGATGGAGCTAGAAGATATCATGCTGAGTGAAGTAACACAGTCCCAGAACAACAAATGAGGAATGGTATCCCTCATCTGTGGATGCTAGCGCCAGTAACCTAATTGTATGGCAAAGTGAGCAATGTCAGTGTGATCTGAAAACAACTGTGCTCTTATATTGTAGAATCCCTTAAAAAATAAACAAAGAAAAAAAGAGAAAAATAAATATAAATAATTTACTATAAATTAAGGCTAAGGCAAACTTAAAATAGACCAGTCACCCCATATATATTATTTGTAACTGAATAATACATGTGGGGGAAGCAAAGATGGTGTTTCCATTGTCTGTTTAGTAGATATTTTTCAGCCCCAGAGAAATATTACTTTAAAAACATATATAAAAAGATATATACTCAAAGTATACTATATAACTCTAAAAATGTTATTATGAAACTCAGTGCCATGTGTAATGAATATATATCAATATATAATTTTAAATACATATGAAGACTTCTGCAAACACAAATATCCCCCCCAAATAAAAGTCACACAACACATTTTATTTTATGAGTCAAGTGCTAATTTTAAGGCATATCTTATGTTATTATTAGAGAAAATTTAATTTCTTAAGAAGCTATTGTGTTAATATTAAAATAATTCATTCATCTCTGGGTGTGGTGGCCCATGCCTTTAATCCTGGTACTTGGGAGGCAGAGGGAAGTAGATCTCTGAGAGTTCAAAGCCAGCTTGGCCTACACAGTAAGTTCCAGGCCAGCTGGGACTATAGGGAGACCTTGTCTCAAAAATGCCTCCCCAAATAATACATTCATCATTAAAATTTCCTATTGCTTTATAACTTTACAATATACTATTCAAAGAATAGGGGAAAATAGAACTCAAGGTATTTAAATATCTCATTTTTTTCTTTAAATGCTAACTGAAATTTTTTAATATTATTTCTCTCTAGATGAAATTAGTCCTAGGTTTATACTAAAATGAAAATGCTGTAAAGCACAAGACGATGGGGGGTGTGGTAGGTTACAGGGCGAATACTGAGACATTAGGACAGAAAAATACTTCAAGGAGCACATAATTTAGTAGACTGTGTTCTCTTGTTTAGTATTTCTAGAAAACAAAAGCATATGCAGTTGCTATTCACTTAAAGAACAAAGTAGAAATATGCAGATGACATGTTTACACATGATTAGTTATAATCTACCCAAAGACCATTCTCTATCTTTTAAATTAAGGAGTTTGTTGCCATCTATGGATAAAATGAGAGTTTTACACTCTTAATAACTCTTCATTAGTTAATACTATTCTAAACCTCTATTTTCAGCATCAAACATTTGTAGTTTTAGTTGTGAGCCTGAACCTTTAACGGCTGTTTCAGAAACACTGTGTTAAGTACAGGATCATCAAATGCGAGTGACTTATAAGACAGTGAGGGGGCCAGCAGATAGAACGGCAGCACTGTGGCATAGAAACAAAGGCACTTGGTGTAAAAACAGAGGTCATTTCCATGTTCGTAAGCATGAAGCAGAAAGCATGAGGTGTGGAGACACAAAGTCAAATACAGCTAGATTCAACTTAAGGGGTAGATTGTGATAGTGTACTGCCATCTTAGTTGTAGTCATGGTGGGTGTCTATCATGAATGTGAAACTCCAGAAAACCTAGAGTTACACTTGTTTGAGTTGGTGGGCACAACTAGCAAATAAATGAGGGTGTACAGGTTATATAAAGACAAGGTTTAAGGGCACTGAGACGACGTAAATTAAAATCACCATTTTTAAGTGTCAGAAAAGTTCATAATCTAATTAAGAGGAATTTAGGGGAAACTAAAGAATTTGAACTGTGCTTCTTAATTATCTTACCTGTGTCAGGGTACTTTTTAAAAAGTCTATAATGCAAGATTGGTAGTACACACCTGTAATTCAGAATTTAAGAAGCTAAACCAGGGGAATTACAAATTTGAGGCTAGCCTGGACTACAAAGTGAGACCCTGTACCAAACAAAACAACAAAAAATTATCTAAGAAGCACATGGTTTCCTGTTGCACAGCAACCAGTAATTGCAGTGTTTGTATCCACCCAGCCTGCATAGGGGCAATTTTGAAGAGAGCAGCCTGAACTCCCACTATGGAACTCTGGTCCTTGGTTCTGGCAAAAGCAGGGTGGTCTATGGATGTGGTTATTGTGTTTTCATTTTTACATGTCTTAGAACTTCTAGTGAACTGTCAGAAAGTAATGGGCTTTTTGCATTATTCAAAACTCACCTAAAGATAGTCCTTAAAGTATAAATCAAATGGTCTACCAGATACCAGCTGGGACAAGAAATTTCAGTTGATGCAAATAATAGATTCCTGAAAACTTTAATTCACCAATTCTCTTTTGCCATTTCTAATATTTTTCTCCCTCTACTTCCCTTTCCTTCCTTCCTTCCTTCCTTCCTTCCTTCCTTCCTTCCTTCCTTCCTTCCTTTCTTCTTTCTGGTGTTCAGAAAGATATTTTTTAAAAATCACTGGCAACAGATAGATTAGAAACTGCATGACCAAAGATGCAGATTGTACAAAGACAACACAGCAAAAAACTTCACTAGGCAGAAATACCACAGCTCTTCAATCAAGCCAGGAAGGCAGGAAACAACTTTATTATTCAAATTAACAAAGGTTAGTATTCAAAATGTCCAGTTTTCAACAAAAAACAAAACATATAAATAAAGTGCAGTCCCTTCATAGGAGAAATTAACAAAGCACAGATATTTGGGCACACTAAACAAAGTCTTTAAATTGAGAATAAAACTTTATATGAAAAAAAGAAATTGGGAATATGTGAATAAAATTAGAATATTCATAAGGCCATACATTGTTAAGAGGAATTCGACAGAAATTCTGGACCAGAAGAGTAAAGAATTCACTAGAGGATTTGAATGATGTATTTCAGTAAACAGAAAAAAAAAAGTCTAAAACTTGAAGATAAGTAAATCAAAATTACAGTCAGAAATGGAAAGGAAACAAAACCTTAAAATCAAACAGAGCTATAGGACACCTTTGGACATCATTAAATGTGCCACCACCAAAACAATTGGAGCTACCAGAAAAAAAGAAAAAAAATGGGAGGACTAGCATTTAGAGAAGTAATGGCTAACACCTCTCAGATGTGATGAAAGAAACACAAGAAACTCAAAAAACTCCAAGAAGATGCATATTAAGAGATTTATATGGCACAATAAGTAAATTGCTTAGAGACAATGAACCTTATAACAGTAAGAAACAACTCTTGATATACAGGGATTCACAATAAAATTCAGAGTCAGATTGCCAGGAAAAGGTCAGAATGTTCAGGGGTAGAACACTTTCCCAGCATACACGGGGTCCCATATTCAATCTCCAGTATAAAAAGAAAATCATTGAGAAGCATTGTTCCTTGAAGCCATGTCAGCACTTCACAACCATGTGTAACTTGGCTCTAAGAAACCTGTTATCCTCTTTTTGACCTCTGTGTATACCTGCACTCATGTGGCATACATACGCATATACACACAAATAAAAGTAAATCCTTTAAAAATAAACTAAGCTAACATTAATTCAAAGCAGATTTCATAAGCTCACTACATTAATTCTAATCTCCAGAGTGATCACAGAAAATAACTTAAAATATACAGAAAATTGAAGAAAAACAAATAGCACACTGAAAAAGTTAAACACAGAAGTAAAATGGGATAGAGGAATCAAAGACATACACAAAACATATAGAAAAAGTGACTTATGTCAATCTCCCATTAGCGGTAATTATTTTGTATGCAAAAATCATTAAATATTCGGATGAAAAGCAGATATCCACAGGATGAATTTGAAAACTTATTGAGTTGTACACTAAAAATAATATACTCTTATTTATAACCAAGGGCTCATACATGTTAAAACTAAAACTTTGTAAAAAGACATTCCATACAAGGAGTAAATGAAGAAGTCTGGAAGGATATCCTATTTGGTGTTTACCTTTAAAGATGATAAAAATGTCACAACAACAAAGAAAAACGTTATTTATTAATGAAAATGTAAGACCATCAGGAGAAAGTGGGATGTTGCTTGTGTGGAAATGGAGTTATGGTGACAGTCCCTAAAGTAGAATGAAAAGATGATGAATTTAGCAAAGTGAGAAAGGTTATGAAAAACCTGAAGTTGGATCAGAACCATGGACAGGGACTGGAGAGCCTTGGCACCTAGACCCACCATATATATATATATATATATATATATATATATATATATATAATAATATATAATATATATAATATTTGATTAACCCTTTTTCCATAAATCATACTCATTTTTCATTGATTTTAGAGTCTTCCCTTTCCATGCCCCCCACCTCACCTGAGTCCCTGCACTCAGAGATATATATGTCTTGAATCTTTTCTGAGTCTTTCCAGAGTTTTTTTTTCCAGTTCTTTTTTGTCGTTCTCTTTAACTTGTAATTGCTTCAATATATATACAGATAACAAGTTTTAAATATATGTAATAAATACATACAACATTACCCATATCACCATATTGGGAGTTTTTTTTACTAAAGATGCATGTTTTCCTTAAGAAGTGCCAGAGGTTCCCTTGGCAAGCCCAAACAACCACCAATACTGCTCCTTGTGCTCCACACTGGGGTCTTTCCCTCCTATGGTTCCCCAAATGAAGTCCATTAAGCATGCATCCTGTCTGATCCTTCAATTCTTACTGGCAAGTTCCATTTACTCTGTGGTTGCCACTGCTTTTGACTCTCCTCAAAGACATGAGACAACACAACCAGAAAGCTTGCCCAGCTGTTAGCAACCTTCATCCTGTCCTGAGAAGCCATCTTGCAAAGGCAGGTGAGGCTGCTTCCGGGGAATTTGGGCACCCCTGTACCCTGCAGAGGCCTGGTATCACCGAGACTTCCAACTTTGCCGCCAGCGTGATGGGACGTACCTTGCTCGGAAAAAGCACAAACCAGCTGTGCCCAGCCGTGTATGGAGTTGGCAACTAGGGTACATGCAAACTCCCTCGTGCACCACCATCAAGCTCAGCCTAGGGGAAGGGTGGTGCAGAGAGGATCATAGCTGTGCAGCCAACATTGAGGCACCAGAACCCAAAGAAACAAATAAACAAAAGGGGAATCCACATGCCAAGACACACAACAACACACACACACACACACAACACACAACACACACAACCACATGGGAAAAGCTGGAATAATCCATACCAAACTCTAAACCCTACAGAAGAACTCTACAATGAGATCTCCCTGGAAGGAACCAGAGACACAGATTTAGAAAAACATTGTGGACATATTCAATTAAATTAGGATAACTAAGGGAAGAGATGAAAACCTCAAGGAAGACCTAGAGGGAGAAAATGACAAATGTTGGAAAGAACAGAAGGGAGAAAATGACAAACCTCCAGAAGGAAGTGGACGCTGAAAAGATCCCAGCTGAAAAAGAAAAACGAAAGTGACCACCAACACATCTACCAGATGAGATGACAGGCTCAAAAGGAAATGTGAGAACACTAAAGAAATCACAGGAGGAAATGAAAAAGTAAATTGAACCTAGTATCCAGTCAACGAAAGGATGGGAAAAAGTCTCAGAATCAGAATGAAGAAGCAGAAAATAAAATATCCGACACACAGGATAACATGGTCCAACCAGAATGCCAAGTAAAAGATTATGAAAACAATTAAAAAAAAAAAAAACAACAAAGAAGTGGAACAACCAAGAAATGTGGGACACTACGAAATAAACAAACCTCCTCATCATAGGGATAGAGGAAGGATAAGAATCCCAAGACAACACTATTGACCAGATCTTCAACAGGATAATAGAAGAAAATTTCCTCAAACTGAAAAAAAAGACAAACCCATACAAATACAAGAAGCACATAGAACCCCAAATAGACAAGACCAGAAAAGATATTCCCCATGACATATAACTGTTAAAACACTAGATGCTCAAAACAAAGACAAAATACTGAAAGCCACAAAAGAAAAACAAGTTACATGTAAGAGGAAACCCATCAGAATCACAGCTGACTTCTCAGCACAAACTATGATAGCTAGAAGAATGTGGACCAAAATATTCCCTGTACTAAACGACTTTAGATGCCAACCCAGACTACTATACCCAGCAAAAAAAAAAAATGTCAATCATAGTTGAAGGAGAAAGAAGAATCTTTCACAACGTGAACGAGATGAAAGAATACATGTCTAAGAAACCAACACTTCAGAAAATCCTAGAAGCAATACAAAGAACAGAGGAAAGAAGCAACTATCCCCTAAGCAATTAAAGAAAGAAAGCAACAAAATCATAACAGAGTAAATGTAAACCTAGACCAAGAATGCAAACCAAAAATAAGGTAAAAAGAAGCAACACACATCTCTCAGTAGTAACCTTAAATACTAATGGTTCTAAACTCCCCAGTCAAAAGGCATAGACTGGGAGAATGGATTAACAAAATAAACCCTTCTATATGCTGTCTACGAGAAACCCTTCTCATCCACAAGGACAGACACCACCTTGAAAGGATGGTGAAAGGATGGAAAAAAGTATTCCAAGCAAATGGTACCAAGAAACAAGCTGGAGTGGTTATTTTAATATCAGACAAAATAGATCTCAAAGTTAAATTAATCAGAAGAGACAAAGAGGGCTATTATATCCTAATCAAAGGAACAATGAACCATGAAGACTTCACAGTCCTAAATGTCTATGCACCAAACTCTGGTGCACCTAACTTTATAAACACAACTCTGCAGGACCTCAAGACATAGATTAATCCTAACACACTAATAGTGGGAGACTTCAATACCCCACTAAGCCCCTTGGATAGATCAACAGGACAAAAAATAAACAGAGAGGCATCAGAATTGAACAATTGGACCTCACAGACATCTACAGAGTATTCCACTCAAATACCAGAGAATATACTTTCTACTCAGCACCTCATAGAACATTCTCCAAACTCAACCACATACTGGGGCACAAAAGGAACCTCAATAAATACAAAAGGATAGAAATTATTCCATGCATTCTATCAGACCACAGTGCAATAAAGCTCAATATGAACCCCAGAATAAGTCCAACTAGCTACAAGAACACATGGAAACTAAACAACACAATCCTGAACAATGAATGGGTCAGGGAAGAAATAAAGAGTGAAATAAAAGTATTCATGGAACTGAACGAAAAAGACAATACAACACAACAAAACCTGTGGGATACTTTAAAGGCAGTCTTGAGAGGGAAATTTATAGCCCTATGTGCCCACATCAAAAAACCAGAAAAGGAACAAATAAATGACCTGACACTGCAGCTAAAACACTTGAGAGACAACAACAAATGAACCCTAAACCTAACAGACAGGAAGAAATAACAAAAAAAGAGCAGAAATCAATGAAATAGAAACAAAGAAAACAATATATAAAATCAATGAATCCAAAAGCTGGTTCTTTGAAAAAATAAACAAAATAGACAAACCTCTAGCCCAGTTAACCAAAAAAAAAAAAAAAGAGAGCAACTGCAAATCAGTAGTATCCATGATGAAAGGGGAAACATCACAACAGACAAAGAAAAAAACCCAGACAATCATATGGGAATACTTCAAAAATCTATAATCCATTAAATTTGAAAACCTAAGAGAAATGGATGAATATCTGAAATCCTGGGAACCAACAAAGCTTAACCAAGAAGAGATTGACAGTTTAAATAGACCCATAATATTTGAGGAAATTGAAGATGTGATTAAAAAACCTCCCAACTAAAAAAAGCACTGGCCCAGATGGTTTCATGGCAGAATTCTATAAAACATTTAAAGAGGTCTTATAACCATTGCTAGTCAAACTGAAGGATACAGAGGGAATTCTCCCAAACTCCTTCTATGAAACCAGCATCACTCTAATACCAAAGCCATAGACCCATCTCACTAATGAATATGGATGCAAAAATTCTCAACAAAATACTTGCAAATTGCATACAGACCCACATCAAAAAGATCATCAATCATGATCAAGTTGGATTCATGCAAGGATGGTTCAACATACATAAATCAATAAATATCATAAAACACATAAATGGACTGAAAGACAAAACCACACAATCATCTCAATTGATGCAGAAAAAGCCTTTGACAAGATCCAGCATCCCTTCATGTTTAAAGTCCTAGAGAAATAGGACTGAAAGGAACATTCCTCAACATGATCAAAACCATATATAGCAAACCCACTGCCAACATCATCCTAAATGGAGAAAAATTGGAACCATTTCCTTAAAAGGCGGGAACCTGGCAAGGCTGCCCCCATCACCACTCCTCTTCAACATTGTTCTAGTTTGTCTTCCATTGCTGTGACAAAACACTCTGACTGACACTAACTTGGGGAGGAAAGGGTTTATTCAGCTTACATCTCCTGGGTCACAGTTTATCACTTAGGGAGCCCAAGGCAGGAACTCAGGGCAGGAACCTGGAGGCAGGAGCTGAAGCACAGGCCATGGAGGAATGTTGTTGTCTGGTTTGCTCCCCTGTCTCATGCCCAGCTTGCCTTCTTATACGGTACACAACAACCTGCCCAGGGTGGCACCACTCATTGTGGGCTGGGCCCTCCCACACTGCTCGACCCCTCCCACACTGCTCGACCATCAAGACAATACTCCACGGATATGGCCACAGGCCAATCCAATGGAGCCAATTCCCCAGTTGAGGCTCCCTCAACCCAGGTGTGTCAAGTTGACACTAAAGCTATCCATCACAAACATAGTGCTCGAAACACTTGCTAGAGCAATAAGACAAGAGAAGGAAATTAAAGGAGTATTAATCAGAAAAGAAGTTAAGCTATCCCTTTTTGCAGATGATATGATAGTTTACCTAAGGGATGCTAAAAACTACACCAGAAAACTTTTAGAAATGACTAAGAGTTTTAGTAAAGTGTCAGGCTACAAAATCAACCTAGAAAAATCAGCAGCCTTTCTTTACACCAACAATAAACATGTAGAAAAGGAATACAAGGAGACCTTCCCACTCACAATAGCCTCAAAAATAATAAGATACCTGGGAACAAACCTAACTAAAGATACCAAAGATCTCTACAAAAAGATTTTAAACCCCTGAAGAAGGAAATTGAAAATGACATCAAAAGATGGAGTGACCTTCCATGCTCATGGTTTTGGAAAATTAATTTAGTAAAAATAGTAAAAATGTCCATTTTACCCAAACTGATAAACAGATTCAATGTAATCCCAATCAAAATCCCTATGAGCTTCTTCACAGAATTGGAAAAAAAAATTTTAATTCATATGGAAAAACAAAAGAGCCCGAATAACCCTGAGTCAAAAATGCAATACCGGGGGGATTGTCCTACCAGTCTCCAAACTATTACAGGGCCAAAGTCATAAAGACAGCCTGGTACTGGCACAAAAACAGACCAGTTGACCAATGGAACAAAATTGAAGATCTAAATTTAAGCTCATACAATTTCAGCCACCTCATATTTCACAAAGGGACAAAAACCCCTCAATGGAGGAAGGATAGAATCTTCAGCAAATGGTGCTGGCAAAATTGGATCACCATCTGTAGAAGAAAAAATTAAACCTGTACCTCTCACCCTGTACGAAAATAAACTCCAAGTGGATCAAAGATCTCAACGTGAAGCCTGAAACCTTGAAGATGATAAAAGAAAAAGTTGGCAACAACCTACAAGACATAGGTCTAGGAGGAAACTTTCTAAATCAGACAACAGCCGCACGGGAAGTAAGGTCAACAGTTGACAAGTGGGACCTCATAAAATGCAAAAGCTTCTGCACAGCAAAAGAAACAATCAAGGTGAAGAGAAAACATGCAGAGTCGGAAGAAATCTTTACCAGTGACAATGTGACAGAGCATTAACATCAAGAATATATAAACTACTCAATAAACAAAGAAGACAAATGACCTACTCAAAAGATGGAGTAAAGAGCTGAACAGAGTCTTCACCAGTGAGGAATTAAAGATGGCTGAGAAAGATCTTAAAGTGTTCATCATAATTAATAATTAAGGAAATGCAAATTGAAACCACTCTCAGATATCATCTCACTCCAGTACGGCAGCTAAGATCAAAAAAACAAAGCACAACAGATGCTGGAGGGGTTGTGGGGAAAGGGGAGCACTCATCCACTGCTGGTGGAAATGTAAACTTGTACAACCACTATGGAAAGCAATGTGGAGAAACTTTAAAAGACTCAGAACGAGCCTACCACCTGACCCAGTCATACCACTCCTGGGTATATACCCCACAGACTCATCCTACCACAAAAATATATGCACATCCATGTTTATTGCAGCTCTCTTCACAATAGTGAAGAGCTGGAACCAACCCATGTGCCCCTCAACAGACGAGTGGATGCCAAAAATGTGGCACATCTACACAATGGAGTACTATTCAGTGGTAAAGAAGGATGGCATTATGAACTTTGCAGGTAAATGGATGGAGCTTGAAGCCATTATGCTGAGTGAGGTGACACAGTCCCAGAAAGACAAACGGAGAATGGTTTCTCCCATTCGTGGATGCTAACACCAAATCCCCCAGACAAAAGGCAAGCTAAAGGACAGTATGGTTATATTTTTGTTTATCTGAAAGCAACTATGTTGTTATAATGTGAATCTCTCAGTGGCCTCTAGAATCTACCCACCAATTATTTTCAGACTCTGTAATTACTGTATATGGGTGGAGAGTATGTATCCATATTTTAGAGTAATATGAAATTAATGGAGGAAAGTATGAATTCCTAAGCATAAAAAAAGACTGAGAGAAAGATACAGGACAGTTATGGCAGAATGCATGTTCTGGGATGGGATTGGGTGGGGTGGGGGGAAGGATAGGGGAATATGCCTGAACAGAAATGAAAAATGATGTATGAAATACATAAAACATCAATCAATAAATAAAAAAACCAAAACCAAAAACAACAACAAAAGCAAAGACATGAGACACAGATTTTTAACCCTCCAATATGGACTGAAGACTCATGTCTTTCCAAGAATCCTCCAAACCTTCAATGCCAGATGGAGACTACTGGGATACCCAGCTTGTGGACTAAGCCGCTAAGGGGATGTCAGCCTTGTCAGAGTATAGACTGCCATTGTTGGACTACCCAGGGTATATCATGGAGGCCAGTACAGGGGAACCCAGTTCTTCACACATCTGTGTGAACCAGCATGTCCTACCTTAGAACTGTAACACAGAGTGCTGTTCTTACCCAGTACAGGCATCAGGAGAAAAGAAAAAAAAAGGCAGAGGAAGGGTTGAGCTTGATGGTAATATATTGTTTCAAAGGACACGACATTGATGGGAAAGACTGACAGGATGCAAATCCAAGTGAATCAAGGGTGGGGGCTGCTGTGTGGTTGTGTGACTAATAGAGAATTAAATGACTTCTTATCTTTGTCTTGAGTACCATCAATTGACATTCACCTTTCATCTCAGTCTCCTTGAGAAGACGTTTAATATTGCAGCTAGAAACAAACAGCCCACTTTAAGTAGTTTTCTAGATAACAGCTTGTGTCGTGGTTTGAATGAGAATGCCCCCCCATAGGCTCCAAGTATTTGAACATTTTGCCTTCAAAATGTTAGCGGTGGTGTTTTAGGAGCTCTTAAAAAGGGTGGCCTTGCTGGAGGAAACACGCCATTGGGGGTGGGCTTAGAGAGTCCGAAAACCTTGCCTGATTTCCAGTCACCCTCCACTTCCTGTACCTGCTTAAAGATGTCAGAGCTTAGCCTCTGCTCCTACTCCCACCACTTCTGCCTCCTACCCCCCCACCATTATGGACTCTTCCCTCCTTTGGAGCCATAAGCTAAACAAACCCTTCATTTTATAATTTCCCTTGGTCACAGTGTTTATCACAAAAACAGAAAAGTAACTGATACAGCTTGATGCTCATCAGCAGATACTCATATGGGGCGTTCAGAAGCCATGCTTCAAGCACTTTTCAACTTGCTGCTACCTTTATGGTGTTTCATCAGTAGGAAAGTGTAAAGTTTCTAGTCACAATGCTCCATCTCAGTGTCAAACTTGCAGTTTTGTGTGTCCAGCAGTGTTAGTAAGGGACAGGCAATTTTGCTGTACTTTGTACACAGCAACTCTTGCAACAATTGAAAGCAAAGATGGCAGACCTGGAGTGTGGACAGCTTCTTCACCTTCCTGACAAAAACAAGAGTAGCTGTTCCTTTGTCTGCTCAGACTTTTGTGCTCTGAAATTTCAGAGACACAGCCCTTGCAATGGTTTTGTAAGTACCCATTCCATCTTTAAATTCTTCTCTATACCAACCAGCACAGGATTCCCTCTGTTATTTATTTATTTATTATTTATCCATTCATTTATTATTTATTTTACACTAAGTGTATGAGTGTATTGCCTGCATATATTTAAGTGCACCCATGTCCTATAATGCCCCTGGAGGACAGAAGAGAGCATTGGATTTTCCTGGAACTGGAGTTTTGGACAGCTGTTAGCTTCCATGTGGATGCTGGGATGTGAAATCCAGGTCTTCTGCAAGAACAGCCAATGCTCTTAATGGCTGAGACATCTCTCCAGCCTGGATTCCCACTATCTTAATTTCACAGATCTAGTCTCCGTTTTAGTTATATACATGATAAATCATGCTTGTTCTGGGTAAATGTTTATTTTTAATTTCTAGGGAATTTTCAATTTTTACGTAATTGGTTGTTTCCAACTTGGTACTTACTCTAGTGTTTTTAGAGATTACCATGAGAAATAGGTCATGCTGATTTGTTAAAGGAATATGGTCACTCTCGAACTGGAGGTTTCAAGAAAACCCTTTGCAAAGAGATACTTCCACCAAGTCCTTCGGATATTTATTGACTATCTAGCATGTATGGAGTGAAAAAATACATTTTTAAAGAAATGAAACCTGAACACAGTGATTTATATTTTCCTGAAGTCTTGCTTTGATTCCTGCAATGTTCTCTATCATCTACAAAATCCTATTATTATAGTGATTTAATGGTATATTCCCTTTTTCATAACTGCCTAGTGTTGAACCTGACATTCAATAGACATAACTTGTAGGTCTAAGAAACAAGACACAGGAAACTCAGATTCTAGAAGAGAGGAGAGTTTTGTCTTTTGTTTTTGCTGGTAAAGGGGATAGACTGACTTTCAAAAGCTTTGATGTGCTCTGTCATTAGCTTCACTGTTAATGACAGTGAACAGGACAATTACAAAGGCTGGATGTTTCCTCAACATAACAACTTTTCAGTCACCCTTTGAAGTAAATTACATTCATTACTTCACCTCTTTTGAGTCAAAAATCCTTCCGTTTTCAGATTAAGTGTCATAGCATTAAAAAGGCAAAACAAATCAAATCTGTTTCAGTGTCATCCAACAGACTGGCTATCTTATGCTACCTGGTTAAGATTTAAAGACAGTTTTGAAACAAATTTCAATTTCAAAATCAAGGGAGAAAATTCATTTCAAAGGAGACAGGTACCTAATGATACTAAGATTTAAAAGCAAATTTCAGTCACTGAACAACTTGAGGAAGTTGAATATTGTGCTTAATATCATGGATTCTGGAATTTTACCCATTTTAGTATTTTTAAATTACATTAAAATTTATTTACTTATTTAATTTGTATGCATCTCTCTCTCTCTCTCTCTCTCTCTCTCTCTCTCTGTGTGTGTGTGTGTGTGTGTGCGTGTGTGTGTGTGTGTGTGTGTGTGTGTGTGTGTGTGTGTGTTGGTTTATGTGTTTGTGAAGGTAGGTGCTCAAGTACTATGGTGTACATATGGGAGGCAGAGGACAGCTTGAGAGAGTTGGTTCTCTCCTTCTGCCATATGGGTCTTGGGGATGGAGCTCAGGTTTCCAAGTTTAGGTGCAGGGGTCTTTACCTGCTAAGTCTTCTTGCCAGCCCCAGACTCAGTCACTTGTTACTTACCAGCTCTGCTCCTTCTCATCTAGGTAACTGAGCAAGAGATTTGAGTTGAAATTGCCTTTATTTTTAAAATGGAGTGTTTGCCCAATAAAGTAACTTTTGAGAGTAAACCAAATGATGCATGGGTTTTTTTTTTTCACATACAGGACATACAACATATAGACTTCTCTAACAAATGAGAGGGATTTTGGTTATTATCACTGTTATTATACACATGTAACATGTAAATGTAACCTCCTTAGCAATGTAGGCTAAAGAGGAATAACAAGTTGTTAAGAAATTTAGATATTGCCTAAGGCCTTCACAAACCTACCTTTCTTTCTTTCTTTCTTTCTTTCTTTCCTTCTTTCTTTCTTTCTTTCTTTCTTTCTTTCCTTCTTTCTTTTTCTTATTCATATAATTGGCTAATATATACTATGTAGCAAGCTTCCCTGCTCCTTAACATCTTGGCAAGTGGTCTGTTCTTATGTTATACTTCCATGATTTCTCACCACCTTGTCACTTCATGGCAGACTTAAATGTGATACTAAGCATGCTACTTACTCTTTAGAAAATTGAAATAATGTCCCAGTGTCTATCAATGGGATAGTAAAAGAAATGAAATTATAAGCATAGAGTACATATACTTATGTATAACATTTAAATACTAAAAAATGTGATAACTACTTTCCTTTGTGCTCATCAGCTCCACATCACTATGAAGGACCATTTGCAAGGAGGAAAGGTTTAATTTGGATCATGGTTTCAGTCCTCAGTCACATGCTCCTGCAACTTCGGACCAGTGGGAACATACTTCATCATTGTGAAAGCAGATGGCAGAGGACTCTTTTCACCTCATAGCAGCCCAGAAAGGAGACAAAGAGAAAAGGGACAGGGTCCCAATGTCACCTGAAATCGCCCTCCTCCTGTAATCTATCTTCCTTCCATCTATTAAGTCTTGCCACTTCCCACTGATATTCTAGGCTTGAGAGCAAGCCTTTAACACATGAGTCTGTGAAGGATACTTTAAATCCACACTATAACAACTAGTCATGAAGAAAATGCAGGGATCTTATTACATGTAATGTCTCAAATGTAAAAGACAGACACAGAAATAGATTAGATGCTCAGGTTAGGGACTTGAGCTGAACACTGACTTCAAATTGGGATAAAATTTCTTTAATGGATGGAAATGTCTACAAATTAGGTGGATCTGATGATTTTATAGCTCTGTAACCATGAAACAATTATTGAGTGTACACTAAAATAGGTGAACTTTTAAAATATAAATTACATCTCAATAAAGCTATTTTAAAATGAGTTTATATCTTCTGTATCTGGTAGACTTCAAATTGAAGTATAATGGGTTTCAAGAATAGCAGGACAAGCTGGGCATGGTGGCACATGTCTTTAACACTTGGGAGACATAGGCAGGAAGATCTCTGTGACTTCAAGCCCAGCCTGATCTACATAGAGAGCTCCAAGTCAGCTGGGGGTACAAGGAGACACTGTCCCCAAAAGAAAAAAAAAATAGCAGGACAAAAGCCAAATTTGCAAATCTCTGTAAGTTTGTTTTGTAAATCTATTCATTTCCAGTTATAAACTGAGCATTATGTTAAAAGTTATAATACTGAGGCTCAAAATGCTTTGTGATTTAGAAAGAAGTAAATGAAATTATATAAACAACCCTGGATAGTCCACAGCATCACCACCTGCTACATTTCATTTAAGACTTTTTGGAAGAGTCTAAATATGTTCAGGTAAGCCATGAAATTTTTTAGCCAGAGCCTTGGATGTTGAAGGCATTTTACTTTTTTGTTCCCTTTAAGTTTATATTCCTTCAATATTAAGACATTTTATAATGTGAACTTCAGATGCTGTGGGTAGTGCCACTTGAGGTATATGGAGGCTTATTGATTGAGAAAATGCTTCACTGCAGAAACATCTGACAAAGCATTGGTTTCCAGAATATATAAACTACTCAAAAACAAAGAAGAAAGAAAACAAAGGACCCACTCAATAGATGGAGCAAAGAGCTGAACAGAGACTTCACGAGTGAGGAATTAGAGATGGCTGAGAAACATCTTAAGAAGTGTTCAACATCATTAATCGTTAAGGAAATGCAAATCAAAACCACTCTAAGATATAATCTTACTCCAATAAGACTGGCTAGGATCAAGAAAACAAATGACCCCAAGTGCTGGAGAGGTTGTGGGGAAAGAGGGACATTCATCTACTGCTGGTGGGAATGTAAACTGGTACAGCCACTATGGAAAGCAGTGTGGAGAACCCTTGGAAGACTTGGAATGAACTTGCCACCTGACCCAGCCATACCTCTCCTGGGTATTTACACACAAGACTCATCTTACTGCAGAGATATATGCACAGC
Source organism: Rhizomys pruinosus (assembly GCA_009823505.1). Classification (NCBI taxonomy): domain Eukaryota; kingdom Metazoa; phylum Chordata; class Mammalia; order Rodentia; family Spalacidae; genus Rhizomys; species Rhizomys pruinosus. The sequence continues at coordinate 1,950,686 of VZQC01003726.1, read as the reverse complement.
CATGTTTATTGCAGCTCTTTTCACAATAGTAAGGAGCTGGAACCAACCAAAGTGCCCTCAGCTGACGAGTGGATAGAGAAAATGTGGCACATCCACACAATGGAGTTCTATGCAGTGGTAAAGAAAGATAACATCATGAGTTTTGCAGGTAAATGGCTGGAGCTAGAAGATATCATGCTGAATGAAGTAACACAGTCCCAGAAAAACAAAGGATGAATGGTATCCCTCATCTGTGGATGCTAGCACCAATATTGTGAATCCCTTAAAATATAATAAATAAAATAAATTAATTAAAAAAATAAATCTGAAAACAAATTTTTTAAAGAAAATGCGTACCTTTTACAGCTTCATTCAAATGAATGGTAATGCTGAAACCACATTTTAAAATCAATCAAGCTAATTTTTATGTTAAAATAAGCATTTTAATGCTTCTTTTAATGAACAAACATGCAAGAAATGGAATTTAATTTCTTATTTTTCTACAAAATATCTGGTAATATTTAGTTTTTCCACATTCATACTTTCAAATTTGATAGCAAAAGAATGCACAGCAATCATGTAATGTACTATATATAGTTCTTTGATTTATTTGGTGAGAAAACAGAACATTAACAAATGCCAGAGTTATTCCTGATTAAAAGCATCATGTTTCTACTTTGGGGCTAACCATTCCTAGCACATTAACTTAACTGTGAGAGATAGCTGAGGTGTTGAATACTAGGCCGTAGTAGAAATAATAATGATCCCCTTGTAAGGGCAATTAAATGAATGTACAAGATTATTTTCAATTACTCAGATGACCTCTATGTAATTTCAACTATTCTTGAAAGGGGGAGGTTGGTCTTGCAGAGGACCTGGGTTCAGATCCCAGCACCCACATGGTGGCTAACAACCATCCTTAACTCAAATTCCAGGAGATCCAATGTACTCTTCTGAACTCTGCAGACATTGCATGACAGCGGTATGTATACTTGCATACATGCAGGCAATACATTCATGCACATGAAATAAAATAATATTAAAAATAAACAAGTGGAACAGGTCAGACAGGAAAGAAACTGCTGCCCAATTAATTCTAAAGATGACAAAAGGGAACATGAATCAAGGAATGCAAGATGTCTATACACGCTGCAAAAATCCAAAAATTCCATCCCTTAAGCTTCAAGAAGGAATTCACTTTTCTTTTGTTTTCTCCTTTCCCCTTCCCCTTTTCATCTTTTCCTTTTTCTCTACCCTTTTCCCTTCTTTTCCCTTCCCTTCCCTCCTCCCCTTCTCCCTTATTCATTCTCTTCCCCTTCCTCCTCCCCTTCTTCCTCCCCTTCCTCCTCTCCTTCCCTTCCCCTTCCCTTTCCTTTATTTTCCTTTGGCTTTCCTTTCCTTTTCTTTTTCCTTCTCTTTCCTTTCCTTTCCTTTCCTTTCCATTCCTTTCCTTTTTTCCCTTCCCTTCCCTTCCCCTCCCCTCCCCTCCCCTCCCCTCCCCTCTCCTCCCCTCCCCACCCCCTCCCATTCTCTTCCCTTCTGTCTCAGGGCTTCACTCCATAGCCTAGTCTGGCTCTGAACTCAAGGTCTTCTTCCTCAGCATCCTGAATGGTGGCATCCAGTAGCTGTCACTAGAGTTTTAGCCTGAACTCTGGGAGTCATTGTCAAAGAGAGAAGAGGCAGTGAAGGAAAGAGAAAGGAGCTTTCATCAATGTGATAACAGGGGGAAGAAGAGGTCCAGTAACTCTAGGGGCCCGAAGGTACCGGCAGGAACTTTCAAATTTTATAGGACACATAGCTGACAGAGCAAGGACTATTGGTCAAGTCAGTGCCTGAACAATCTTTACTTGGGTTCTGGTTCTGGTTCTAGAGGAGACAATACTGTTGTTGTCCTTTTAAAGGAGCAATGAGGTTCTCAGGTGACTGCTCTGGCTCCTGTCTACAGCTTCAGTTCCCATTGCAGGGTAGTTGCTTCCATTTGAGAGTGATTTGTTGTGCTAGGTACACTGTTATAACACTCCATGCAGAGCTTCATTCCAACTTCTCAGGAAATCACTGGTCAAATGACATTTCTTTAAAAAAAATCCCGATATTAGAGGTTGGAGAAATGGATCAACATTAAGAGCACTTGCTTCATAGTCATGAGAACCAAAGTTCAGATCTCAGCACTCACCTAACAAGCCAGGAATCCCACGAATGCTAGTAACGTCAGCTTTGAGGGATTCTCTGCCTTCAGGATGCACATAGACATGCTTACCTGCATACACGTGTGTTTAAACTCATACATGTACACAAATAAGTAAAAAAAAATCCTGATGTTAGATGTACTCTGGCCAAAGATGCTGACATGAAGGGCCCTGCTCCCTATCATATTGACCTTACTTACTCCCTAGTAGGAAATAAAAGCAAATAAAAAGCAAAAATATAGATTAAATACTGAATTTGCTTTAAATTTTAACAATCACATGTTTCAGAATGCTAGAAATACCTAAAGTGTCTTTAGATGTAGTGTTAAGGATGTGTAATTCACCAGAAATGTGCAGAACAAAAAACCCAGTCTGTTAGGGACATGTCTGATTCTTGGCAACAATTATCTCAAGGTCAGGAAGTCCAAACATGGAGTATGTGAAAATGAGGACAGAGATAAAGATGAAGGAGAAAGAAAATTTATGAGCTTGAAACAATAAGGAGAGACTAGATGCTGTAGAATGTAGCACTACTGGTAGGTTTACCTGTTCTCCATGGAAGGTAGTAAAAGATTTTAGGACAAAGACATGGTTGGTTTCCAATTTAAAGCCCAGTTTAGCTTTGTGGCAGGGATATGGAGTAGGCTGGTCCTGATGGAAACACAGAGACCAAGCCCAAGGACAACGTTTTCTATAGGGGCCCCAGAGGGCTGGTGGTGGTGCCATGAACCAGTGTAGGACAAGCAATAGCCAGTTTTGAGTTTCTTCCTGCTCCTTGTGAATGGCTCAGCGAAGTGAGGGAAGAGCACGTGACTGGGAGGCATTCCCAGTTTGCGAGAAGGGACACAAAACCCTGTTGCTTTCCCACACAGGGAAGACTAAAAGAGGAGCCAAGTCTGAATTTTCAAGACAACTAAGTGATTCATTTTATTTATTTTCTTCTTGATATTACAGTGTTCCATAACTTGAGACCTCCACAAAGTAGGCATGTTACGAGTAAAACCTTTTACAACGCAGGTTTTGGGGCATCTTCTTTTTAGCTACCAATTGATTTTTTATTAATGCATTTTAATTAAATAAAGCTGTTTTTCTCTTTTAGTCAACATTTTTCTCATCAATTTTCGAGTAATTAAAAAAAGGAACTGTTTTAAATGCAGGAAAATTAAAAAGAACTTAGCCTAAGCATATGAACTAGAGATGCAATATACCCATTTTATTTGTTGGGTTCTGCTTCTCCTGTGGTTATTTTCAGTTTCATTCTGTACAAATGACCATAATATAGTTATTAAAAATTTATATGTTTGTTGCACTACTTTGAAAGAAGAGCAGCTATAATGGCCCAGACTTTCTAGTATTGAATTATCTTCTTCTGAAAGACATAAGGCTTATTTGCTTATTTGTCTTATTCTTCAAAGATCCAAATTACACTTGGCCCTGAAATATTTGATTGGATAGTTTCTATGTGGCTCAATAACTAGTGTATCTCCCACTCAAAAGATGTCTGCACTAGTTAAACATAAAACATGATTCAATTTTTTTATTTCTTTTTTTTTTCTTTTTGTTTTTTTTTTAATTTAATTTTTATTGATGCTTTGTGCATTTCGTACATCATTTTCCAATTCAGATCAGGCATATTTCCCTTTCCCTTCCCCCCCACCCCCACCCCATCCCAGATCATGTATTCTGCCATAACTGTCCTGTATCTTTCAGGTTTTTTTTTTTCTCATTTTTTAGCTATAAGTGATAATCCATGAGTACAAGCATCCTTCGTGCAAAACCAATCTGCAGACTGTTGTGCCCAAATCCCCAGTCCCACCATCCAGTGGGGGGTGACAGGTTGTTTGTTCAATCAAGTTGATCAAATGAGTGTCCAGACTACATCGCTGTAGTTTCACCATTCACCCCAATCGCAGCCTTTACATTCTACCACGCCCCCTCTTCCTATTTCTTTGAAAAATGTATAGGAAAAATAAAGTATTTAATGATTTACATCATTTGTATTTTCTCCTGATGTCAAACCACCACAAAAAGAATCCAATCTCACACTTGATTTGAGAACAGTATGTGGGCATATTTGAGGGAACCATGGAGAGCGTATCCATGGGAAATTAGGAGAGCTCTCGGTGTGTATCTTGCCTCTGTCTATTTCTATCTGTTTCTCAGCCTATGTGCATTTCCTGTCTCTGTGCTTGAGTGTGAAGTATTGTTTATCGTTCCTGCACATTGTTCTTCACTGTGTCTTCTCGATGGGTATGCACATTAGTCTTTCTTTTCTCCCCACATCTGCTTTCATTATTCAACCACTCTCATTATAAACATAGCTTCATTCTGTTTTCCAGTGTCTTTGTGTTCAGCTGCAATAAACCACACAACCCTATCAGTTTTTCATTTAGGGGCAGGAGAATCTACTGTACTTGTATGATCAGCACTGTGCCTAAGATGCCTTTGGGAAAGGGTGAGAATGCTCTCATTTAGTAAAACATGCAAGGAATTCATATTATATAAGCAGTCTTCTAAATTATATTGTGCATTAAATGATGAGAAACTACATGCTTTTATATAATTAGCTATAAGAAAACACATAATTATATAGGTTTTATCTATTGCTTTAAAAAACAGTAAATTAGTATGTTCAATCATAATAGCTACTCTGGACCAAGTACTATTCTCTGTCTCTCCTTTTAGCCCTTCATCAAAATACAGGCATAAAACACTTTTTTGATTCTTAACTTCTGTTTAGTAGAATTCCTAAACATTAAAAAAGACTTAGAGAAAGATGCAGGACAGTTATGGCAAGAATGCATGATCTGGGGTGGGGTGGAGTGGGTAGGGGGAAGGGAAAGAGGAATATGCCTGTGTGAGAGCAGGACCCCTGTACTCTGACTTTACATCTGAAGCATGTTTCTTGTCTGTGTAACTTGGAGCAGCATGTTCATCCCCTCTTAGGTTCTTTTGTTTTCTTTTTTTAATGTATTATTTATTGATGTTTTTTGTATTTCAGACATCATTTCTCAGTTCAGTTTAGACATATTCCCCTTTCCCTTCCCCAATCTCACCCCAGACCATTCACTCTGCCATAACTATCCTGCATCTTTCTCTCAGTCTTTTTTTTATGTTTAGGAATTCACATTTTCCGCCTTTAATTTTTTGCTAATGGCATATTACGTTTAATTTGAATTCCTCAAGTGCTCCTGGATGTGGGTCTATCCCTTGGTGCCTGGTCAGCATGCCAGTGATCACACCTTTAAAAGAAAACGGACTCTCCTCACAGCAGTTGTCAATTGTTAATAAATCCTCAGCTAGGGCTGGGATTCCCCACCTCCCCATCCATGCTGGATTTTTGTCTGCCTCAATTTGGCATGGATCTTGTGCATGCTCTCACAAGCGTTGTGAGTTTATGCATATGTGCAACTATCCCATGGTGTCCAGACAATATGGTTCCCAGTATTCATCTATGACCTCTGGCTCTTACAATCTTACCAACTCCTCTTATGCAATGAGCAGAAGAAGGCTTCCTTAGCCTTTGGAAGATGCAGTATAATATAAGGGTCCAGCTTGGGGTTGAGCACTCTTCAGTTTCTTATTCTTTGCACACTGACCAGCTGTGACTGTTTGTGTCAATCATCATTTGCTGTAAGAAGTAGCTTCTCCATTGAGAGTTGAGAGATACACTATGGGTATAACTATAAGTCATTAGACCTTCCAGTACTATGAAAGGTAGTCAGTAGAGAGGAAGTTTTGAGATCAGTACCAAATTAATTTCTCCTTGTCTGTTCTATGACTCATGTATGTCATGTTTTCAGCTCAACAATAAAATCTTGCCACCAAGTTCTGGCCAGTAACCAGTGGCAAGAGCAATAGCTCGTATTATTTGAAGGTCTACTGGAACCCCCTGGTCAAAAACTACAACAAAAACGAAATTCTGTTCCTGGCACTGAGCTTTTTATTTGCTAGCTTGTGGTGTCTGGAAGGGAAATCACCCCCCCCCCATTTAAACTACTTTTATAGTATATGTGTATATGTTTTAGGAAACTTTTATAGTTTTAGGCTTCCATATAACTTTTGCAAAAGGCCTATACTGTTAGGTATCCCTCCCAGGCTCTTCCCCTGCTCTTCTCACCCCCCCCCCCGTTTACTCTTCTTATCCTTTTCACCTTTTATATCATGGCATTCTATTCCCCCACACATAAAGCCTCCCACCATGGCCTGTTATTATTTTCCTGACTTTTATGGATTTACCAGTTGAAACATATCTATCTAAAGATTCAAATATAGTATCCACTTTTTTTAAATTTTATTTATTTTTTAAATTTTATTTATTTTTGTATGTGTATGAATGTACTGTCTGCATGTAGGTTTGGGCACCCGTGTCGTGCAATGCCGCGGAGGTCAGAAGAGGGTCTCGGATTCCCCTGGAACTGGAGTTCTCCTGGAATTGGAGTTACAGACGGTTCTCAGCCGCCATGTGGGTGCTGGGGATCGAACCCTGGTCCTCTGCAAGAGCAGTTCGTGCTCTTAACCGCTAGGCTATCTCTCCAGTCCCCCCCAGGTATCCACTTTTGAAAGAGAACATGTGACCTTTGTCTTTCTGGGACTGTTACCTCACTTGGGGTGACTGTTCTGGGACTGTTACCTCACTCGGAGTGATTGTCTCCAGTTCCATTAATTTACCTGTGAATGTCATAATTTTATATATCTTAACAGCTGACTTGTATTCCATTTTCTATATATTCCATGCTTGAGTCATCCACTCATCAGTTGATCAGATTGTTTCCATTTCCTGGCTATTGTGAATAGAGCAGCAATGAACATGGACAATCATTGAATTTTTGACAAAGGGGCAGAAAACACACATTAGAGAAAACAACATCTACAGTAAATGGTGCTGATCCAACTGGATATCTAATGTAAAAGAATGAAACTAGATACTTATCTCTTAAGCATGACTATAACTGAACTCCAAATGGACCAAGGTCCTCAACATAAGATGGTAAAGAAGGAAATAGGGAATACACTGGAACTTATGGTCAAGGAAAACACATTCTGAATAAGAGCCCACTAGTGCAGGTATTAAGACTAACAGTTGACAGATGGGACCTCCTGAAACGAAAAGTTTTCCGTACAGCAAAGGACACCATTGTCTGAGTGAAGAGTCAGTTTTACAAGAATGGAAAAAAAAAAAAAAAAAAAAAAAAAACCTTTGCAAGCTAAGTATCTGTAGAGAGTTATTAATCTGCCAATGTAGAAAAGTACTTAAAAACTACACATCCCAGTTTGGATGTAAGGAGCCTTTACCTTTTGTTGGGGGCTTGGACCCCTGGCCAAACATTACCTTGGTAGAATAATCCATGCTGATGTTCAGAACTCCTGTATTAATATATATTATTCCTTAAGTGCATAGTTTAAGGAGTCTTTAGTATTATATTGGTTCTGAATAGAGAATAATTCTTTTCACAGTTCCTATGTATATTAGTCAATTAAATAAAACAGTTTTGAAGAAGAGCTGAAGAACATGGCCGAAGTGCATGTATCTCAGCTGTGGGGTGAGTTTTGTGGGTACATGCCCAGGCATGGTATGGGCTGGGTTCGGGTGGCAAGTTCATTCCAGTCTTCCACGATTTTCTCCACACTCTTTCCATAGTGGCTGTACAAGTTTACCATTCCCACCAGCAGTTGGATGAGTGCTTTTCCCTTTTCCCACGACCTCTCCAGCACTTGGACATTTTGTATTCTTGATGCCTAGCCAGTCTTATTGGAGTATAATGATATCTTTAAAGTTTGTTGTTTGAATTTGCATTTCCTTTAATGATATGATGTTGAACACTTCTAAGGCATCGATGAGGTGTTTCTCAACCATCTCTTAATTTCCTCACTTGTGAAGTTCTCTGTTCAGTTTTCTTTGCTTCATCTATTGAGGTGGGTCATTTGTTTTCTTTCTTTTCTTTGTTTTTGAGTTAGTTTATATTATTTCTGGAAATCAATGCTCTTGTCAGATGTATCTGCAGTGAAGGTTTCCTTCCCCATTCTGTGGGATTCTTCTTCACTTCCTTGATTGTTTCTTTTGATGTACAGAAGCTTTTTGATGTTAATGAGGTCCCTTTTTGTCCAATTGTCAACCTTAATTCTTGCACAGTTGCTTTCATCATTTAGGAAGTCTTTTCCTATGCCTATGATCTCGTGGTCTGCTGGCCAACCTTTTTCTTTCTATCTTCCTTCCAGAGTTTGGGGTTTCACGTTGAGCGTCTTTGAATCCATCTGGAATTGACTTTTGTACAGGGTGAGAGGTAGGGAGCAATTAAGGGCCCTGCTGTCAAAGACCTTGATGTTTAACATGGAAAGATGTATTGAGGACCACACATGGCAAGTGTACAGATGGTCTCGTGGAATACCATAGAGTGTTACCAAAGGCCACTAAACAATTAAAGCAAATATGGATCTCCATGAGTCAAGTTAAAGACTCCTTCTTCAGCACCAGCTACACCCTCACCTGCCTGGAAATACTGTGCAGCAGAGCAGCCATATGCCTTATACCAAATCTAATTGGCTTTAGCTCTCTCCTTGGAGGAATAACCCATGGCTGGATGCCACAAGCTTACATCCTCTAATGGTTAGGAGATGTTATAAGCCACAGTAAGACCCTGTCATACTTAACAAAAGAAATGTAATTCATGGATTAACATACCACCCAACATCTGTGTCTATACCAAAAGTAACCCTACCCATAACCCCAATTAAGTTTACTGTTTTAAATACCATATTATATCTAAATTGCTTGTGCTTCATTTAGTAGGATCGAAAGGTTATTCCTGGACAAACTGTCAGCCCATGAAAGGAAACAGCCTAGGAAATGACCAGAGTCAAAGACAACAGCTCCAAAGAAAGTAGACTGTTTTGCTTCTCATCACCTGTGCCCCTCTTCTAAGCCTACGGGAACAATCTGCAGAAGAGGGGGCATGGTAGAATGTAAGGGCTGCGAATTGGGGTTGTGAATGCGTGAAACTACAGCAATATAGTCTTGACACACATTTTGATCAAAACTTGATTGAACATAAAAGCCCCCCCCACTGGATGGTTGGACCAAGGGGCTGTGTATGTGTGTTGGGCACAACTGCCTTGCAAATTGGTTTTACATGAAGGATGCTTTGTACTCATAAAATTATCACTTATTGTTTTCAAAAAATGAAAAAAAAAACTGAGTTAAAGATGCAGGACCAGTTATGAACAGAATGCATGATCTGGGATGGGGTGGAGGGTGGGGTGGGAGGGAAGGGAAAGGGAAAAATATGCCTGAACTGGAATGGAAAATAATGTTATGAAATATACAAAGCATCAATTTTAAAAAAAAAAAAAAAAAGACCAGTGTGGGGGGGAACTACACATCAAGAAAATAAGCAATCGAATTAAAAACTGGGACATGGAACTGAACAGTTCCATTCTCAAATGCCTGAGAAACATGTTTTGTTTTGTTTTGTTTTGTTTTGTTTTGGTCTTTTTGAGACAAGGTCTGCCTGCAGCCCCAGCTGGCCTGGAACTCACTCTGTAGACCAGGCTGGCCTTGAACTCACAGAGATCCACATGCTTCTGCCTCCAGAGTGCTAGGATTAAAGGCATGCACCACCATGCCCAGCCAAGAGAAACATGTATTAAAATGTACCATATCTTCAGCTATCAAGGAAATATAAAGTAATTATTTATTTATTTTTACTTTATTTTTTCTTCTTTTTTAAATTTTTATTTATTTATTTTTAAGGGATTCACAATATAAGAGCACAGTTGTTTTCAGATCACATTAATGTTGCTCAGTTTGCCATACAATTAGGTAATTGGTGCTAGCATCCACAGATGAGGGATATCATTTGTCCTTTGTTTTTCTGGGACTGTGTTACTTCACTTATGATGTATCTTCTAGCTCCAACCATTTACCGGCAAATTTCATGATGTCATCTTTCTTTACCACTGAATAGAACTCCATTGTGTAAATGTACTACATTTTCTCTATCCACTCATCAGTTGGGGGACACTTGGGTTGGTTCCTGCTCTTTGCTATTGTGAAGAGAGCTGCAATAAACATGGCTGTGCATGTATCTCTGGAGTAAGATGAGTCTTGTGGGTATATACCCAGGAATGGTATGACTGATTCAGGTGGCAAGCTCATTTTGAGTCTTCCAAGGGTTCTTCACACTGCTTTCCATAGTGGCCGTACAAGTTTACATTCCCACCAGCAGTGGATGAGTGTTCCCCTTTCCCCACAACCTCTACAGCACTTGGTACCATTTGTTTTCTTGATCCTAGCCAGTCTTAGTGGAGTGAGATGATATCTTAAAGTGGTTTTAATTTGCATTTCCTTAATTATTAGTGACGTTGAACACTTTTTTTAAAGTATTATTTTTTTCAACTCTAGACTCGTGTCCCCCACCCTATCTCACCACCCCACCAGAGCTCATGCATTCTGCCAAACATGCTTTTCATCTCTTTCTCAACCTTTCTCAAAATTCTGCATGTGGAAGTTGACTGTTTTGAGCAGAAGTTCACCGTTTCAGTCAGTTCTTTGATGCAGTCCTTTCTGTTGTTGTTGTTGTTGTTGTTTCCAATATGCATCACTCCCAACTACTTGGACAAAAGCTCAAGGGGCCATGCACAAGAAATACTTACAACTAGGTAATTGGCACTAGCATGCACAGATGAGGGATACCATTCATCGTTTGTTTTTCTGGGACTGTGTAACTTCACTCAGCATGATATCTTCTATCTCCAGCCATTTTCCTGCAAAGCTCATGATGTCATCTTTCTTTACTGCTGCATAGAATTCCATTGTGCAGATGTACACATTTTCTCTATCCACTGCAACGTTGAACACTTTTTAAGATATTTCTCAGCCATCTCTAATTCCTCATTTGTGAAGTCTCTTTTCAGCTCTTTGCTCCATCTTTTGAGTGGATCATTTGTTTTCTTTCTTCTTTGTTTTTTGAGTAGTTTATATTCTGGAAATCAATCCTTTGTCAGATGTATCTAATTTACTTTTTATTTTAATGTGTATGAGTGTTTGGCCTGCATACATGTATGTACACTATCCACTGAGACCTGAGAGAGCTTCAGAACACTTGGAACTTGAGTTGATTATAGTTGTTAGCTGCCAAGTGGGTGCTGGGAACCAAACCTGACTCCTCTGCAAGAACATCCAGTACTTTTTAATCACTGCACATCTCTTTGGCACCAGAGAAATGAAAATTAAACTACTTTGAGATTTCATTTTCCCCAGTCAGGATAGTTATGATTCAAAATCTAGAGTCTGGAGAGATGACTCAGCAGTTAAGAGTATAGTCTGGCCAGACGTGGTGGCACACGCCTTTAATCCTAGCACTTGGGAGGCAGAGGCAGGTGGATCTTTGTGAGTTCAAGGCCAGCCTGGTCTACAGAGCGAGTTCCAGGACAGCTGGTGCTACAAGGAGACCCTATCTCAAAAAGAACAAAAAAACAAAACAAAAACAAAAACAAACAAACAAAAAAGAGTATAGTCTGGTCTTGCAGAGGAACTTGGTTCATATCCAGAGCCCACCTGACAGCTAACAACCTTCTCTCCAGTTACAGGAGATCTGGCCTCTTGTTGCTCCAGTGCACTGCATACATGGTGCAGTCACATATGGGTAAAACACTCATACACATAAAATAAAAATAAACCTTAAAATACCCAGATCTAAAAATCAAAGATGACAAATCTTGGCACGAATGTGGAGAAAAGAGAGTACTCATTCACTGCAGGTGGAAGCACAAACTGATGTTGCTGCTACGGGAATCAGTGCAGAGGTTTCTAAAAAAGGTAAAACTAGGTCTACCACAGGCTCAAATTCTTACATTGTTCTTTCATGTTCTGAAAGACTGATAAAAAATGGAATTTTAAACTGATTTTTTAAAATAATTTGGCAGACATGCTAAACTTTTTCATTGCTCTTTGTTTTTTCCAACACGTTCTTATGAGAAGTTTTAGCACATTCTTGCAGATATAAGATCAATTTTCACTGAGTATTGAAAAAACTATTTTTGATATTTTAAACGTTAACTCACTTATTTGTAAGACTATTGCTTTTTGGTACAAGCCTATTATAAACACATTAGCTAGCAGATGTAATTTTAAACTGGGAGTAAACTTTAAAAAATCGACCTACCACTTATTTTCAGACTCTGTAATTACCGTATATGGGTGGAAGTCATGTGCTCATATTTTAGAGTAATATAAAATTAAAGCGGGGGGGGATGTGAATTCCTAAACATATTTTGGAATTAACATACAGTTTATTCTCAGAGGTCATAATTTTGATACATATGTTATGATTATATAGGCATCTATTGGAGCAATACAAAGGGGAGGGAAAAACAACATAAAGACTGGGTCAAAGAACTGACTGATACAGTTAAATTCTGCCCAAAACAACAAGCCTCTTCAGGGAAAAACTTTGGTAAGACTGAGAGAAAGCTGCAAGACATGTATGGCAGAAGGCATGAACTGGGGTGGGGTGGGGGCAGGGAGAGGGGAATGTGTCTAAATTGGACTGAAAGATAATGAATGAAATACACAATTCATCAATAATAGTATTGTAAAAAAGAGGGAGATTTCAGAAAATAAATAAACAAACATGCTTTCCAATAATTAAAAAAAATACACTGTACTTTAAACTGTATTTTGTTGGAAATTTTGTAAGTCATGATATCTTTTTATAAATTATCACTTTGTTGTGCAGATACTGCTAAACAATTAATTCACAAAAGACTGGGTATGCTTTGGTTCTGATTGTAGTTGTCATTTTATCTATGATACTTTAAAAACTATACTGGTGGGCTGGAGAGATAGCCTAGCAGTTAAGAGCACCGACCGCTCTTGCAGAGGACCAGGGTTTGATCCCCAGCACCCACATGGCGGCTGAGAACCATCTGTAACTCCAGTTCCAGTAGAACTCCAGTTCCAAGGAAATCCAAGACCCTCTTCTGACCTCCGCGGCATTGCACGACATGGGTGCACAAACCTACATAAAGACTCACACACATACAAAATAATTTTGTATGTGTATGAGTACACTCATACACATACAAAAATAAATAAAAATTTGAAAAAAAAATATATAAAACTAAGCTGGCATCACTGATGTTTATGTTTCTTTCTCAATTTTATTTTATTTTATTAGATTTTATTTTTTTGAGACAAGGTCTCCCTTTAGTCCCAGCTGGCCTGGAGCTATGTAGACCAGGCTGGCCTTGAACTCACAGAGATTTGGCTGCCTCTGCCTCCCAAGTGCTGGGATTAAAGGTGTGCACCACCACGCCTGGCTCTCAATTTTATTTTTAAGCTGAAAGAATAACAAAAACTTCATACATTAGGAAACTTCTGGCTTTTCATTTTGTCCAAATTAAACTGTTTTTACACATGTAGGCATTAAGATGCAAATCATTTGGCTACTCACACTAAAAAGTTAAATTTCACTTTTTATCCTAAAAGAATGGATATCCTTTGGGTATATAAAAAACATTTTCAATAAAGTTGTGTGCACCCAAGAGAACTTAAATTCAAAACGGGTTCATGTGTTCAGTTCTGACAACAGGTTTTAAACTTTTAAGGATCATTTCTCCTTCAAATTTATAAGAAGAGGTACACAATTTGAAATGAACCTACTTAGTACTTGTGCTACCTTCTGTCTTACCGCCTTCCCTAGCCCTGCCTTGATCCACTGTGTAGGGAGAATTGGGATCTGTATCTTGGTGGCTAGCAGGTCCCAGGCTACCCTTTCTTTACCAGTGTCTGCTTTTCTAGCAGGGAGAGGTCAGCAAAAGCAAAGTCCTAGGTGATGGACAGGGGATTTTGGAGCAGAGGCAGAGAAAATCTAGAGGATACATCCTAAGCCATTAACAAAAATGCAGAAGCAATTGAAAAAAGAGCCACTTCCTTGCAGAGGCACGTTCATCTATGAAGACCCCTGGAAGAACTGGAAACCTGGAGTGCCATGTGGCCAATGAAGAATTATGGGCCCGGACAATGAAGGGAGTTTAGTTCATCTGCAAATACACTCAGCCACCCCCATTCAGTCACTGCCTCTCACCTCCCCCCTGACTCATCAGTGAGGCCTAAGATGATAGGTGCATCTTCTGAGAAGCAGGTTCACCTGAAAGGGCAGAGCAGAGCAATAGCATCAATTGTAAGATTAAGAAAGCATCCTCTCAGCCGGGCGTGGTGGCGCACGCCTTTAATCCTAGCACTTGGGAGGCAGAGGCAGGCGGATCTTTGTGAGTTCAAGGCCAGCCTGGTCTACAGAGTGAGTTCCAGGACAGCTGGGGCTACAGGGAGACCCTGTCTCAAAAAGACAAAAAAAAAGAAAAAGGCCCAACTCTAGAAATAATCCTTGATGCTATGACTTTTTAGAGCAAATTAAATATTTCCAAACACAATGAATGAAGTAATTTTAAAATTCATCATAAAAGCCGGGCATGGTGGCACAAGCTTTTAATCCTAGCACTCGGGTGGCAGAGGCAGGCAGATCTTTTTGAGTTCAAAGCCAGCCTGGTCTACAGAGTGAGTTCCAGGACAGCTGGGGCTACAGGGAGACCCTGTCTCAAAAAGAC